>JAQJVK010000001.1:21616876-22216876 GCA_035578135.1 Flexamia atlantica | reverse complement strand
TTAAAATATATACATAAACAGTTCATTAAAGTTTCCCACAATCCTGCTTATATTTAAGGGTGGGTCTGAAGAAATTCATTTATGTACAAAATTTGTATTTTAATTTAGAGGGGCCTCTCTCAAAAGGATCTCTCAAAGGGGCCTCTCTCACTGGGGTTCCAAAAGTTATTGTGAAGGCCCAGGGTTTCTTGCAAATTAAATCGGAGGAAAAAACGGGACTGAAGTTATGGGGATTTAAATGTTAAAAATTGCAATTTTTCAAATTGATTTAAAATTATAATAATTGATCAAAACATATTTGCAACCATTAAATTTTGTTCAAAAAAATAAATAATCTAATACTTTGAAACATTAGCTTATATCAAATTGTCGCAGGGATAATCAATATTTTTATTTGGCGATAAACGCAGTACATCTGTAAAAATTCAGGTTCAGAAGTTATGGGGATTTAAGCATTAAAAAGTTACAATTTTTTCAAATTTACTTAAAATTATAATAATTAATCAAAACACACTTGCAACCATTAAAATTTGTTTAAAAAATTTTCTAGTATTTTGAATTGTTAGCTTACATCTTATTAGCAATGTAAGGTTTTAGATTTAGCCTAAGTATAGAAAAGTCAATTAATATGCTTGTTAAATATTTTTGTAGTTTATTTATTTTTTAATTATAGTATTTTATTTATTTATTGGCCTGTTGTTTTATATTTATAAGATCAAGTTTTGTACTCAATATTTATGGACTTTGTCAATTACACATGTAATGTATTTAAAGACAATAACAATTCTTGATTCTTGATTCTTGATCTCTTTGTTGCTGGTATAATTTATATTTTCATTTGCCAGTAAATGCAGTGTGTTGCCTAATAATATTCACTATGGCAAATATTTAAAAACTGACTTCTCCCTTAATCACAAGCTATTTTTTATAAAATCTGGTGTTTATTTGTGAGATAATTTTAAATTGGCCTTCTGTTATTGTAGAGTTTCTTACTTTAAATCGTTTTAAGGGAGAATGTATGTGTCAGTTTGCTGATGCCATATATTTTTTAAATTTTTACAAAAACTGTAAAGAAAATATATTTGCAAACCATTAAATTTGACTTGAAAAATTAAACGATCCAGTATTTTGAATTATTAGTTCACATTACCTGGCTGTGGAGAAAATTGATATTTATGTTTTGTAGTAAACTCAGTACCACATCGTGTAATGTTATTCTTGCGGAAGATATTGATTTAAAAACAGACATTTCCCTCACTTACTACCCTTACTACCCTTATTTGATTTCGATGAAACTTGGTACGAATTTAATTGTAAGAGTGTTTTATTTTATTGAATATTCCCTTGTTTTACCTGGCAGGAGAAAGTATGTGTCAGTTTCCTGATACAATTTATATTCATAACTCGTTTCATGAGCAACCTGGTTATTTGAGTTTAATAGTATCAGCACCTAAATTTATAAGAGGATATTAGATTTGACCAGATATTCAAAATTTGTTATTATTGCCAAAACAAAAACTTAATACAAATTGTATATTAGCTAGGAAGTCAATCAAAGAATTTGCAAATATTTTTTTAATAAAATCTCACATGAAGAAAAACATTTATTTAAGTTAGGCTGATACAATATAGCAAAGGGTTAATTTAAGAGGGCTTAATAATTTACCTTCCAACACCTTCTCCAGACTAAAACTTGATGGTGACGATCATCACTCGGCTTCCACTCGGCAACTGAAGATAAACCCTTGACCAATGCCCAATAAGGTGCTGGATCATCAGTATGTTGAGCAACACGAGTGTTCTGACTTACACTGTAAACTGATCTACACAGCTTATTGGCGGGACAAACCCGAAAATGGCAGTTGCTCTCATTGGCTTAATATCAATTAGTAAACACTTTATTGTACAGCTAGAAAGGTGAGATCTACCTCATGACTAGACTTTTCAATTAAAAAAATAAATATTGCTTGGGAATACCCAGATTATTTACTAAACTGTACAATTGGGGTGACTGAAATTTATTCTACATTTAGAATGTGATAAATTATTTATTAGTTTGTCAATAATTTTCATCAAAATGTATTGTTTTTTACAGTAAATTATTTTGTTTTAAGACATTTTTACAGAGGAAACCATTATTCCAAACAAATCCTACGTATTGATCACTACCATTTATTTAGTAGATTAATTAGCTTTAAAGAGCACCTATCCATGTTTGATATTTTATAATCATTACAATACATATTTGTATCAAAAAATTTGAAGATATTTTAATAAATAATCTATATATTAAAAAATTTTGGTTTTTCTTTTCCGAGTCCGTTCGGCCCTTCTACTCAACCGATTTTCATAATAGAGGTCTTAAATTAAAGGTATGCACGTGCAGATTTGCCATCAAGCAACCGCATTCATTTACCTGCCGTATTGCTCGAGTTATGCACAAAAGCAATTTCCTCCCTGTACATTTCTTATGGGAGTTAAATATGGTTTTCCTTTTCCGAGTTCGTTTGGCCCTTCTACTGAACCGATTTCCATAATTGAGGTCTTAAATTAAAGGTATGCACGCACAGATTTGCCATCAAGCATCAGCATTTATTTATCTACTCTATTACTCTACCAAAATACACAAATTCGATTATTTCCCGGATTTTGAATTAAATTAAAGACATATTTCCCCAGTTCTAATTACGTAATTCTGTATGTTTTGGTCTAAGAACCTTAAGTGAAATACCAGCTTTCATTTGAGCTATTGATTATTATGATCGGACGTGCCTGAAGCACTCTGCTGAGTTCCGAACAACACAAAAAAATTTTGTTTTTCTTTTCCGAGTCTGATCGGCTCTTCTACTCGGCCGATTTTCATAAATGAGGTCTTAAATTGAAGGTATGCATGCGCAGATTTGCCATCAAGCATCCGCATTCATTTATCAACTGTATTACTCGACCAAAAAACATAAATTTTATTATTTCCCGAATTTTTCAATTCAATTGAAGATATATTTCCCCAGTTCTAATTAAGTTATTCTGCATGTTTTAGTCTAAGAACCTTCAGTGAAAAACCAGCTTTCATTTAAGCTATTGATTATTATGATTGAATGTACCTGAAGCACTCTGCTGAATTCCGAACAACACAAATCTTACATATAAAAATTAGGATTTTCTTTTCCGAGTACGTTTATGATCTGATCTTAATGAAATTTTGGTACAGACGAGTAAAGTGGTAATCAAACGACCGAATTCGTGAACAAGCCCGATCGGACCACCCGAATGGGGGCAAAGGGGAATAAACCTCCCCAAAAGTGTTTTTTTTTAATTTTTACATAGAAAAACAAAATTTATCCAATTTTTGTTGGCACCATTGAATTCCGCTAAAAAACAAACGATTTGGGATTTTGAATCACTGGTCCATGTCCATTGGTTACCGAGATATTGAAAGTGGTAAACACAGTACGTTATCCCAATGTTAACCTTAAGGGAAATAAGTAAAATTCTACATCTCGCTTTTTTTAACATATCTCGATAAAACTTGGTTTGTGGCTTTATCTAGATGAGATCTAATGTATTATAGTTTGAAATCCCCGATATTTCCATTTTCATGTTAGCAAACCTGCATACTCATTTCCCATGTTATTTTTATGGAGATTACAAAAACACGTCAAATCTCGCTATGTTGGCTTGAACCATGTTCTTTTGCATTTTCCTGAGTATGCAGCTCTGCAACGGGGGTATTTTACCATGGTAATAGTTAGTTTGAAAAGTCGTATGTGCCGGGCTGACACGTCGCTGTCCCGAAAACTTAAGTACAGAATATCTCATTAAATTCCTACTTTTTCCTTCGTGAAACAAATAATCTCCAATTTGGTAATAATTCGTGGTATAATTCTTTTTCTGAAATTCCAACATAACCGGGCTACATCAACATCAACTTAGCTACATCAACTTAGGCAAGTGTTGGGCAAGTCTCATTGAAGTTTTGAAGCTGCAGTGCATGTAACATTAATTTTGTGAATGAAGAATTATTTGATTTGAGTTGATTTTGTGTCTTGATACAAAAATTTACTGCTGCGGAGCAGCGTGGGTCCTCTAGTAATAATAATAATAATAATCTTTAATAAAAAATCATATATTTTTTTGATTTCAAGAAAACAAAAGTTTAACTAAAGCATTACGCTCGAAAGTTTTACTCATACCAATTGGGGATGTTTTTTTTGGGGGATATTTCCATTCCTGACTATATTTATATATTTTTTTCTTTCTAAATTTAAATAATTTTTTCAATATTCAGCTCAAAAACTATTATTAAAACTAAAAGATAACGGCAACTCTCACGCACGGGCGGAAAAAAGCCTATGTGAGAGGTAATTTCAATATTATTATAGTCATTTTAGTTAAATTTATATTTAAGATTAGTATTTAAGATTATTATTTTATAAATGACTTTTGTATAATATGTATATACATTTTACTCGAAATAAAGCTGATTTGATTTGATTTGAATGTTTTCGTCAAGAGGGAGCATTAACCTTGAAAAAACGTAACGTGGCTATATAGGTGCTGTCTGGATTGCCGTGATATGGCGACGCCGCAACAAAAGGCTCAATGCATTAGTTATTTGGCTAATAGAAGCTAAGTCTGTTGTTACGATACAAGGAAACTTTTGAAAATTTGTGATATTAACCATCTCAGGCAGTGAATAATCAATTGTGTGACAACCGCCGCCCCAGAATTGGGCCCAGAATGCTGGCTAGGACATGGGAAGAGATGGAATAACATTACGACATGTACCGTGCCACTAACGGAGCTCAATTGAACTTTATTAAATTGCTAAAAAAAACTTGCAAATGCAACCTTTCCAATCATGTATTAAAAATTTATATAAGCTTTTTACTTCAATAAAATATTTTTCCTCTAAACCCGGAGTTCTTTTATAGACACCCTGTATATGAGTCCCCTTTAGAGAGAGCAATCAAATTCTAGACACTTTAAATGCTGCAGTCTACTCTCGCTTATTCAAAATCTTAAAGCACAACAATATTTCTCTGAGTTTGCCTTAGGCATAGTTTGAAGTATAAAATTTGACCTAAATTAATAAAATAGGTGAAGGGGTAAACCATACAAAAATTCGAGCTAAGCTGGTAAAACAACAGTGAGGTGGACTGGATATGATTCTTCGGCACGGTACAAATAACTGCATGCTGGGGTTTTGACTTTCAGATGTCAGTTGAGAGAATGTTAAGATATAGAGGTAAACTATGAAATGGATATCCATGGATTTTAAAGGATAGTTTTTGAGTCTCTTCGACTTTATAACCTTTGAGTATTAGGGGGGTTGGATTTGCTCTTTTGTTTATTTCTGAATATTCCAGATATATTTTTATTTCTATATTCGATAAATCTCTTAATGATTGTCCCAGTAATTTGTATAGTTACATTCAGTGGTGTAGAGGAGGGGATTGTACTGGATTTTATCTATAAGAAAAAGGTTATTGTTTAATTTCTTTAGCCGAATAATCTATAGAATGTTTAAACATTCAGAATCTATAGATTAATTTAGAATCTATAGATTAATTGCAGCTCAGAATACGTGCAATGCTCTGAACAGCATTACTGTACACATTTTGGGAGATCATCAAAAAGACGATTTTTATAATGTGACAGATTTATTCGGTGTTCACCCACAACAACAAAATACGCCACTACTCCACTGGTTAATTTTTTGACTTAGACAGGTTTTCCAAGGGGATTGAAAATAATCTGAAACATTGAGGATTTTGAACTAATGAGACGAGAGTCAACTACACTTTAATGGAGAAAAAGTCAAATTGTTAGGTTTTTCTATCATAAATTGTGTCACCGGTTTTTGTTTGTTTTGAGATTCCCCAAAACATTGTTCTACCAATTCTGCTGCCCCCCCCCCCCCCACCACAACTTAAATTATTATGGAGTCTTCTTAGTCATATTTCCTCTTTTTGACCATATAAAGGAATTAAGGTAAAAACAACTTAATTCATTGTTGAATATGTTGTCAATTTCCCAGGCAAATCATTGACAATAACCAGAAATTGTATTAATAAATTGATTTATCAACAGGTTGATTGTAATTAATTGGTTAACATTGAACCAGTGGACAATGCAAATTTTTTTTAAGTTCAGCTCTTGGATGAAAGTTATTTTACAACTTGAGTAAACATAAATAACACACATAAGATTGCTGAGAGAGCGAGCAGGGTAGGGTATTTGTATTTTATTGGAGGTAACTACCATATTCAATGTTATCGAGTATTATTGGAGAGAGATGGCAGTGCGTGCCGTGAGTGAGAAAGCGCGCGCCGCCGCAGCGCCGTTGTCCTGCCGCGTTCTGCCGCCCTGATACCGGGCGCCTTGGTTCCGCCACACTATGACTGACACACATCTCATATCACTGCCACCCTGATTGCCTTTATTATTCCGTCGCCTCGTTATAAGTATTTCGATTCAACAACTTGCCAGCGACTCGACTTTCCTTCCGACTCACTCCTTTCGCGGGCTCAGTCGAACAGTTTGAATTTCGTCTTATGAAAAAGTGCAAAAAAGCGGTAAAAAGTGGTGATTCCCGAACCGATGGATGAAAGAGGGGCTTCCCCCTTTATTGAGGCTTCGACACCTGAACGACAGCCGATAGCGGGGGAGGGAGAACCGATAGAGTCAATCGCTTCGGTGAAGGTGATTCCGTCGATAACCGAACAGCCGATTCCGTTTGATTCGTTTTCTACCAGGCGAGCAGGAGCGGCAGGAGCCGCGGCGGCGGGCCGATCACTGCGGCTCGACGCACGATGATCAATAAGTAGGCCGGGGGTCGTAAACAATATAGGTCGGACGGCTCCATTCATGCGACTAGCGATTGAGAGTTGAGCAGCGGGCGGGAACTAACGCGACCAAACGCGCGGAGGCTGCACTGAAACGCTTCTTAAAAATATCATCTTGCCGAGAAACTATTGCAGCCCAATAAATTTGTATTTTGACAACAAATTTCTAATGATAAAACAAAATTTTCACTGTACCATTGCAAAGCGTTCCAGAAAATTACTAGTTATACTTTAAATCATTGCTGGTTAAAATAAATTAGAAGATAAATACTGTACTCAACAATGAAGAGGAAATGATAATAAAATTATTATGATAGTTATTTTTCAATAATTGTAATGAAAGTTCAGTTTTTTGGGTAAATATTTAATAAACTAGCAGCATTTACCCTGTAAATGATACAAATTTAATCGTTTTTAAACTGTGTGTAAAATCATAACAAATGGCCAAGAGGACTTAAAACCTGCTTATTTCTAAAAACCAAGTTACTTGATTATTGAAAATGTGTGTTTGAGAAATCTTAAACACTCCCGATCTAATACGAATTTATTTTTGTGCCGGGTATTGTAAGAGTGGGATCTCTACCCATATGAACTGAGATTCTGACTTTTAATATACATAATCAATTCGAAAACAAATAGGCAAGGAACTGTCATAATACCTGTTTTTACAAACAAATCGCCACAGTGTCCGAAGGAGGTAGGCCATAAATTGATAATTGATCTTAAAGCTTTCTTCTGAAGAATAAAAATCTTCTCTATACCCTGATTATCGAAAGAAGGTGAGCGGCGGAGACCGCGCGCGGCAGTAAAAAACATTCTTATTCAAAACGCTCTAGAAACGTTGAAACGTAAAAAACACTGTTAAAAATTTGCAGTCGACTCTATTCCAATGACCAGTTAATTACGTTATCAGCACTGCTTTCAAATAATTTTTAACGTATATCGCTTAGTTCATACCATGAGCTATATTAGGAAAAATACGATTTACGAATTAAAAAAGTGAATTCTTTGGGTTTGATTTAACGAAGAATCAATTTATTAATTTAGAAATAAATTTATTTATTATTTGTTTATTTTATACATATTAAACGCTCTAGAAACGTTGAAACGTAAAAAACGCTGTTAAAAATTTGCAGTCGACTCTATTCCAATGATCAGTTAATTACGTTATCAGCACTGCTTTCAAATAATTTTCCGGGTGCCGTTTTGTGGGAGAAACGGCTGTTTCTTCTATCAAGCTATTTTTATTAATTAAATAAAAATAGTTGACAGTTAAAACATTTTAAATTAATAAAAAAATTTAAAATTAAATTTATATTTTATTATTTTATTAATTTAGAAATAAATTAATAATGACTTAAATATTTACCAAAGACTCTCAAATTTCGATATATTGTTCCTAACAAAGTCGACTAAAACATCTCTACAGGACTTTTTTCACCGATGCTTCTACGCAGAGTTATCAAAAATCAAACACAAAGAATTGACTTTTTACTTTCTTCCCCCTATACACAGGATATGGAGAAAGAAGTATTGTTTTCGTCAAAATTTTCGAATTTGAGTTGTTAGTGGATATATAGTGCTCCCTGAATCCAAAAAAAGTGGTTTTTGGCGTGGTGTCTGTGTGTGTGTGTGTGTGTGTGTGTGTGTGTGTGTGTGTGTGTGTGTGTGTGTGTGTGTGTGTGTCATTGTGGATGTGTGCCTGTGTAGATGTAAACAAAGCTAGAGACGACACCTGGACCAGTGGTCCGATTTTCATGAAATTTGCCATGTAGGTATAAAGCCGTGGTATCTCCAGGTGTATTTTTCATTTTTTGAATTTTTTTATTTTTAAGGGTATTTACCCCATAAAAACCCATAAAAAATTACAAAAATCCAAATTTCTCAAAAACGGCTGTAACGATTTTGATAACAATTTCATGGTTTTTAGTGCTTAAGATGACAAACAAAATGACACCACCCGCATGTCTGTAAAAATTCAGGTTCAGAAGTTATGAGGGTTTAAGTGTTAAAAAATTCATATTTTTTAAATTTCACAAAATCTGTAACCTCCATAGTAAATAGGTATACTTGCAACCATAAAATTTGACTTGAAAAACTAAATAATCTAGTATTTTGAATCATTAGTTTACGTCAAATGGTTGCGGAGATAATTGATATTTCAGTTTGGCGGTAAACGCAGTACGTTGCCCAATGTTATTTTTATGGCAAATATTTAAAAACCGATATCTCCGTTATTTACAAACCAATTTTGATAAAATATTGTATATATTTGTGTGATAATTAATTGTTAATTTGTTTTATTTCACTATATATGTTTTCTGGTATTAAATGACTTGAAGGGAGAAAGCATGTGTCAGTTTCCTGATACCATTTATTTAATTCGTAAATCGTTTTTGGGTTTTGTAGCCTCCCCACCCCAGAGTACTATGGAGTAAGATATGTGCGATTCTTCTATCAAGCTATAAAAAGCTAGATGAAAATTGGTATGTGTTCGTGAGATTATTGATATTTTTTCCACTTCATCATATCAGTTTTTTTGTTTTGAATGACTTTAAGGGAGAAAGAAAGAGTCAGTTTCCTGGTATTGTTTATTAGTGTTGCCACGGCCTGGCCCTATTCACACAGAACTGATGTATGGCGGAGTCGTGGGATGGACGAGGCACGGACACCATGTCGGCACGCCCCTTCCCTTCCCGCCTCCGTCTCTCCATAATGTGAGAGCAAGCGACAGCGACATGGCGCGGGCGACCAACACGCCTCTTCCCTGTCCGTAGCGCGCCCATTGTCTAAATGACATTCATTAGACATATCGTTAATTAGTTGCTGTACTTAACTTTGTTCTGAAACTTTGTTGTTTGCTTGTTTAGATTGGACCATGCGAGACGGTAATGAATTTGAATTTAATATTAGATTTTGTGAGGAAGTTGAGCAATATCCATGTTTGTACGATCACAGTCGTCCAGATTACTGCATCAGAATTGTGCAGGAACAGGCTTGGCAGAGAATAGCAGACACGTTTGATGTCAAAGGTAACTTTTAACTATTTTCAGTATGCTTTACACTTCCGAGTTATTCGTGACTGAGGTCAACTAGGATACGAAAATCTCGTACAATACGCATCTTCTATTTTTTGAGGTTAGCCAAGTAGGTGACTTAACGTTCACTGGCGACTAGCATATTCCGTCGAAGACGGAACGGAAACACACGAGTAGTCCCGAGTATGTATCGCCCGCGCGTTACAAAACGCCGGGATTTCGTTCATAACATGCAAGGGGTAGTATTTTACTAATATTAAATTAACATAATGATTTAGCCTAGTATGGGCTTATCTTAAATTTAACTAAGGATGTTAAGTGATTCAGTGACTAGAACGTTTTCAAGGAATGATTGAAAAGATGAGTAAATTTAATTTTTATTTGCTTAATCTCACACCTCTATTCATCATTCACTATGTTCTAAATGACTAATCTTTTTATTACAAATCCATTTGTTTAAAATTTTCAATTTTTTAAAATTAAATACATGTTTAAAACATCTAAAGAAGTTTTTATATTGTTAAGTCACCGTACTGTAACACAATTAAGTTATCAATTTCCAGTATTAGGCCTACCCTAAGCAAGACCATTTTTGGCAAAAAAAAACAATATTGAAGGTCAATCCACACAAAGTGGTCCAGAAATAAAACAATTAGTTGCTTGGCCATCTAAGAACATTTTTAAAATTTCTAGGAAAACTCTTAAATGTTTGGAAAGATGAAAAATGAATTTGATGAAATGTTTTTAGGTGCCATAGGCATTTGCGATGTCTGAAATAACTCTGCAACGAGTTGTCGAAGGATTTTCAAATTAATTTCATTATTCTTAGTACATCCTGACCTACAAATTAATACCATAACCATCTACTCACCTAGATGATCTCCTTATTCCCCTTAACCCTTGAGCAGGCGCTTCACCGGCAAAACGCGAGCGGGCGCATGCGGAGTTTTACTCCGCAACACTATATTGCACAAATTTAACCCATTTTACTTGTTTTATAACGAAATATTGTATTTAAATGTTGACAAACTTCATTAGGAATCACATTTCATCGTCGATGCAATTAATTGTTTAATTTAATAGGTATAATATTTTAATTGAACATAGTAAGTAATTTTCTAGTAAAAAATATGTATTAATTATTATTTACATTTTTGGACTTTTCCTTTCGCTTCTCTTTTTCAAAATCGAAAGGAAAAGTCCAACAAATTTGATAATAATTACAAATCCTTCGCTATTATGAATTTTAAAAATAGCTATCACTGTCTGTATAACGGGAAAGGGCACTCCGCAAACTGAGATGGCATCTCTGAATTGCAAATAACGAGGTACCAAGGGGGGGTGGGGGTATAAATAGCTTTAGGAGATTCCTGAAATGAGGGGGGTAAAGTACGGAGCCGGACACGACCGCCGACACCCATTATGTCTGTTTATTTTAACTTAAAAAACACGTGCGGAGGAAAACTCCGCGTGCGCCCGCTCGAGGGTTAAAGAGCTCTAAATCGTTGATCGCAAACTAACAAAACTTGCTATTTAAGGGCTATTTTCTAGAGACGGAGAAATTTCTCAGCTTCAATATGTTTTCCTCTGTTACACTTGTATTTAAAATGTTGATGAAGTATCAAATGTACATAAATGAAAATTCACCTTTTCATTTGGACCGTCAGCTTTTTCATTTTGACTCACCCCTCAAAAAATATAAATTTTTAAAAATCAACTTTTTTTACTGTAAGTTTGTTTAATTTTTAACCCTTGAGAGGGCGCACGCGGAGTTTTCCTCCGCACAAGTTTTTTATGTTAAAATAAACAGACATAATGGGTGTCGGCGGTCGTGTCTGGCTCCGTACTTTATGCCCCTCATTCCAGGAACTTCCTAAAGCTATTTATTCCCCCCTACCCCCCCTTGGTACCTCATTATATGCAATTCAGAATGCCGTCTCAGTTTGCGGAGCCCCCTCTCCCATTACACAGACACTGATACCTATTTTTAAAATTCATAATAGCAATGGATTTGTAATTATTATTAATTTTTTGGACTTTTCCTTTTGCTTCCGCAAAAAAAAGTAAAAGGAAAAGTCCAAAAATGTAAATAATAATTAATACATATTTTATACTAGAAAATTACTTACTATTTTTAATTGAAATATTACACCCATTAAGTTGAACAATTAATTGAATCGACGATGTAATGTGATTCCTAATGAAGTTTGTCAACATTTAAATACAATATTTCGTTATAAAACAAGTAAAAAGGGTTAAATTTGTGCAATCTAGTGTTGCGGAGTAAAACTCCGCATGCGCCCGCTCGCGTTTTGCCGGTGAAGCGCCCCCTCAAGGGTTAATAACCCATTGGGGGACAAGACATAAACCTGAACATTTCACAGAAAAATGGTCTTTATTAGATAAAACTTCAGTAAAAATTTCAACTTTGACATTACTTGGAAGTATTTTTTATTTAAGCTAATAACACAAACATAAATACAATGACGCCATGAAAAAAATAGGCCTAATCAAATTTTGTTTTGCACCATTGAATTGAGTTGAAAAAAGGCAATTTAGTAGGTATTTGAGTCCTTTTTTTTAACAAAAAGGCAAAGCTGTCTCAGAAAATTTTAAAATGCGGTATATAAAATAAATGGTTTACATTAGCCTTTTCAATAACAGCTGTTATGAGGAAGGACGGTCTTTTAAGTATCTCTTGTCAGTGATTTATCTTATGTTCTGTTCCATACAGCTGGTTAAACAATCAACTAAATTTCTTGCTTTTTAAATCTGTTTAAATATAAACATTTCATTGGGATCTTTGAGAGGGTATGTGGCGGAGTCTGCAGGTCGGATCAGGATGAAAACCATTTAGTTGTCCTATTTAAGGCCTTAAGAATTAGTGTACATAACTCCAGCTTTTTTGGTGTATGGGTAATAGGAGAATTAGTGATGAGTGAGTGAGTGAGTGGGACTTTGCCTTTTATAGGTATAGATTTTGATTTCTTCGTACATTTTCCATCGCTGATTAGTTTGTTTTTTACTAATCAGTGAGGGCAAGTGTCAGCAAAAATCAAAATCAAAATATAACATGAATTATGTTTACCACTTTCAATATCTCAATAAGCAATTTATTCAAAATACTAAATTTTTTTTCCAACTTAATTCAATGGTACAAACCAAACTTTGATTATTTAAATTTTTTTGTGTACCGTTATTTTATTGTTGTTTGCATTATTAGATCAAATTACAAAATTAAAACAAAAATACTTCCAGTTGAATCTCAAGGTTTTCTCGTATAACTTTGAAATTTTTTAAATAATTTACATTTAATGTTATTCGTTTTTTGGTTTGAGTTATTTATTTTTCATCCTAGTGTTTTGTTTAGACCTTTTTAGATACCCGTGCATTGCTCCGAAAGTCATAACTCCAAAAGGCACAACTCCAACAAAAAATATATTTTTGTAAAGGCATAATTCCAAAAAGCAGTGTTCTGAAAGTCATTGCTCCAAATGGTGATTTTTTATATATAATATTGCTTTAGAATATACAAATCATAAAAAAATTCCCAGTTGAGAAAAATATGGTTTGACTGATTCCCTTTTCTTAATATTAAATAAAGATTATTAATGTTTTTTTTGTTGTAGAAGAATTTGATCTGGGTTTTGTTTGGTTACATTGTAGCTCCATATATAGGTAGCTATACTATACATATGTGAGTTTATTAATGGGAAATAAATCGTTTTAAGGGTATAATGTTCAAATATTTTTCATTTGTCGTAAGTTATGAATGTCGCGGGTGCCAGCATTGCTATGGAAGTCATAGCTAGAAATGGCACTGCACCGACAATTTTTTCGGAACGGTGCATTTCAGTGTTATGACTTTTGGAGCAGTGACATTCTGAGTAAGGAATTTTGGGATCAGTGCAATTCGGAGTGATGACTTTCAATGCAGTGCCATTCAGGGCTGGATTTAGCATTTTGGCGCCCATAGGCCCAATACAGTACTCCTCGGATTAAAAATCCATCCAAGAGATTAAAAACTTAAAATCACAGCAAAAACATGATTTTAGTGCGTTTACTGGTGAAATGTGCCTTCTTAAAGTAAACTCTTCAATTTTATACATTACTGTACGCATTTGGAATCACAATTGGAGGAATCGCATTGTCTAAACAGTAGACCTACATTACACTATTTTCTTGAACGTAGTTTTCTAGGTTACTACATGGGGCGCTAGCAGTAATCAACAAAGGCGTAGCCTAAGGCAATTTTGCGAGTTTGTTTATTGCTGTAATTTGATTTGATTTGTCACGTAATTTCTTATGAAGAGTTACTGTAATCTATCTATATACTTAATACAATAAGGTTTTTTTCTGTTAGATCCCTTTTTCAGCCGTCCAACTTAACCAATTTTTACGATTGAGGTGTCATTTTAAAGCTTATAATGTAGCGCACCTGCGACTGAAGACATATTTTTTACGGCTTCGACCCCCAAGGCTTTGATTTATTTCTAGAGGGCGCTTCCAACGCTCCAGCGCTGACCAACTTGCGCTATAACGGTTTTAAAATGTGATTGTAATTTAACAGCTGATTACCTTCAGATAGATTTTTAACCTATATAAGTCAGATTGTAAACAAAAATAAATAGTCTGCAACTAACTTTAAACACGATTTGATACATTTGATGGAAGATAATTCTTAAATAAACATTTTTTTGGGAAATTGCAACTTAATTGAGGGAGAGAGTCAAAGAGAAAGCCGAGTCGATGAGATTAGGGGAAAACAGATCCCTCCGACGAGAACTGAGAGACGAGAGACACCGGATCACCTATCTACTTGCAGCGACTTGGGATGATATTAGGGTATGAATACGCGAAGAAAAACTTTCGGTTGTGCCAGAAGACAAATTAAAATACATAGTGTGATGAACAATGGTGTGTTTTGTTCAGCTAAGCTTTTATTTATTTAGGTGAGACCTTTAAATTCACTTGAAAGGTTTACTTGATTAATAACGGCAAGTTTAAAGCCATGCAATTTCTTCTAATGGTAGGTGAGTTTCTAAACAAACGGAAATAACATCAAAATGTGCAATTTGCGCATGGGGCCCCTAGTACTTATTTAATACGCTAGGGGTTTTTTGTGATCATTACTCCTCCTAAACTACTGGGCCGATTTTAATAATTTAGGTGTCATTGGAAAGAGCTTGGCGTGAAGTTTTGCAGGAAATAAAATTTAAAAACATTAGACTCAAGGGAAGAGCCCTAGACGCCCTTAAAATTTCATATTTGTCCATAAGAATTAACATGGGGAAAGAAATTTCAAATAAAGCAGCTGATTGGAGCAGACTAAGTTTTTCAGCAAAGCCATATATGTTGTTAATGGAGTTGAGACCATTGCATGCAGAGCTGGAGGCGTTTCAGTTGACGGAAGATGTAAATAAATAAACTATTATCCTATTACATACTTAAGGTTAGAATTCAGTTCTAAAAACATTTGAATCACATGTGTGAAGATCTTAATATTCATATATGTTTATATTCCAAAGAAAAATTCTAAAAGAAAATAAAAGAGAAAGAACTCCATGTGTACGGTAAAAGCTAACATTGAATTCGTATGATGAATAATGAAGTTTGATTCTTCAATATTAAACGTCCATAACATTTTGAAGACTAACATTCTGTACAGTCTTGATATGCCGCTTGCAGCATCAATTTAGCTGGGACTAAGGTACGTAATCGCTATCTAGGTGACATTGTAATTACCTCGGATTATCCGGATTTTTTGTTATCCGAATCAGTGTTCCGCCACATTAATCCGGATAATCCGAGGTTTACTGTAATTTTTTCCGCCCCCTAGTCTGGTTAATTCGAACGAAGTGAGTTATACTCGACTTGAAAATCACTCTTTGTGAACTAACTCCTCTGTTATTATTTGATGAAAATTCGTGAAATTTGAACTACATCATATTTATACCCGGAAGATTGTTTTAATCCATAAATGAGTAGATACTTATACGTTTAAATATTTATTTTTTTAGTTAATAGCCTTCATTTAGTTTTACCGCAATTCGTTCGACCCATACGCGACATAGGAGCGTACTCCTAGTTAAAGTTACTTTCCTAAAAACCTTCATTATAAAGTTATATCAAGCCTATTTGTTAGTTGTTTTAAAATCACTCCACGATGCAAGGTTATCATTGCAAGTTTTTGAGGAATTAACTTTGCTCTGGGCTTAACAAAATGCTGTGTAGTAAAACACTTTTAGCAATATTGGGCGATTTTCTACGTGACGCACGGGACATTCAGACACTTCATAACTTTGTAAATGCTACAAAATAATTTTTTTTTCTTCATGCCGGTTAGTGTATTTTATCCTAAATATTCTATCCATTTAAAGAAAATTTAGTTTTTGTATAATAAATTTAAGTTATCACTAGTGGCTTGAAGGGGCTAAAAGCCCCTAATGGGGGAGAAATTTAAAAAACCTTATTTATTGTAGTACAAAATACCTTCGTAGCAAACTAAATCTACATTATATTGATATCTAGCCTACCACATGGTTTTCAATCAAGTACAGCAGACCCCCTCTTAACCGAGCCTTACGGGACCGGAACTAGGTCGGATAAGTTAAAAGGTCGGTTAAAACGGGTAATCCTTTAAACACCTAAAAATAAAAGCTCAGTTGATTTAGGATTCTATTAACATCATTATAAAGCAGTTATTGGATTATTTAGAAAATAAACTATAATTATCAACCTATTTTCCAAAATAATTACTGTAGAAATGTCACAAATAGCCCCAAAGCACGGTCAAAACAAAACACGTCAATAAACTAAATATTAGACGTAACGTTCCCATCGTCGGGTCTGGAACGGAAATGCCGCAATTCCTAGAAAAGGGCGGTTAAACCGAACTGTCCTCAAAACATGGTCGGTTAAAACGATCTTTAATATTTGACCAGCAAGGGCAGATAATCCGATCATCGGTTAAAATGAGGTCGGTTAAGAGGGGGTCTACTGTATCAGCATCACATGTTTTATGTAAATAACAAAGCAGACGTTTTTAAATCTCAATGAATTTTAAATGGCAGATATTTTTTGTCATTACTCATTTTCTGATGAATTTAAAGCAATTTCATTATTTTTCCTGCCATCATGGAATAGAGACCTTTAATTTGAGCCCTCTCCCATCTTTCTATGACTTGCCAGACGCCAACAATTTTGACGCAAAGAATCGCCTAATGAAATTAAATATATGATTAGAAAAGTGACCGTGATGCACTGGACTCAGATAAAGAGCAGAGTTTCCTAAGTAAGGTGAATGCTATTTTTTTCTGTGATTTATGTGGTAAATCATTTATTAAAAAATTTTTATTTTATTTTATAAAATGTTTCTAGTTTAAAAATATTTTTGTTTTGAGAAAATTTAATATTTTGGTATATTAAAAAATGTTTAAAAATTCTAATACATCGCAATGCACGGGGCATGATGCATGGGACAAAAGTTTCTGATTGCTTGTTACCATTTCTTTCAATTACTTTTCAGAGGTGACTAGATTTAGTAAATATAGATTGAAATTAACATGTCAGAAGGTTTATAAGGGTTTTCTCAAGTAAATTAAACAAGTAATTAAGAGGCGATTATATATGTGATGCACGGGACATTCATACAGTCTATAGACTTTGTACCATTACAATATAAAATTAATGCAGGTGAAGTTTACTTCACCATGCAAATTCTATTCATTGGAAGAAAAATTAATTTTTGTCTAATATAAATAAGTTATCACTGAAAATGAGATCTTAATAATCAGGATTCAGTGCAAATGCTGAATTTCTCGAGGAAAATTAGCTTAATTTAATATTAAACTATTAGTATTAAATTTATTGATTAATTGAATAAAGTTAATTGTTTATTGACATTTTTTGGAGGGCCTAAATAAAATAATGTCCAAACAGAATATTTCTTCACAGAAAATGCTTTATTTATTAATATTTTACATTTTGTAATAAAAACAATGTATTCTAAGTACACTTTAAGGATTGATTAATATTGTAAGATCCATATTAACTTTGAGTATCAGCAGTTATCAATCTTTTTATCTGATAGACAGAAAGACAGATTTTAAAAGTCTTATAAAACAACATATTATATTTGAAATAAAAATACAGTTACACTTAATTTTGATAAACCTTAACAAAGTACCTTTGTACAGTAAATGTTGTAATGATAATGCTATTTTTTAGGTCAGCATAAAGAAAATTTGATGTTTTTTGTGACGCACGGGATACAGTGAGGTGTGTTTGGAAAATTGTAGTTTTAAGTGGCTTCAATAACTTAAAACATCCATTTTATGTTATTGGTGTGTTGCTCTAAGACAAAGCAATAATGTAGTTATATTATTTTAATTTGACCAAACAAATTACATTTAAATCGGAGTAATTTTTCCGAGTGATTGGTGTTTACAAGATTGGTCAACTTTGCAAGCTATTTTTCACAATATGGAGGAAAAATAATATTTTTTTACCATAATCATTAAATTTATATATTTTATTAACAAAATACACCCATTAAAATTTCTACAAAATTACTTTCAAAAGCATCAAGTCAGTTTCACTTTCCAGAGAATCGCCCTATTATGTATTTAGCAGTGAGCTCACGTTTGTAGGACTGAAACGAAACGATGCAAACCGCAGAGCATTCCTGCATTAGCGTTACAATAGCATGGCCTTTGCTGCTGCCGCAGCGCCTTCAAATTCCAGGCCCATAAACATGAACTCCAGACAGAACTGATTCTGCTTCCAGATTATATTCGCAAAGCAAAACAAAGCAATATTTTGACCAACCATACGGATCCTCAGGCCTGAGGAGAGATTGACAGAATGAAAAATGGTGCTCCGGAGAGTATTGAATTTTTCTTAAACATATTGCAAACTCTGATTAATAATTTTATCGTTACTTTTAAAGACAAACTCATCGTTCTTAAACTTTCAACACAAAGTATTATATATTTAGACTTGTGGCAGCTAATCAAAAATTGGTTGATATCTTATTTAGTTTAGTTCAATTGAGTCATTTGGGCAAATAAATAAAAAAACTCTGTATTAAATCAAAAATAGATTCAATCTCAGAAACACTGCTTATATTAAGTATTTTGATAACATGACAACAGGCCCGGCGACAGGATTTTCGGGCCCCTGTGCAATCTACAACCCCGGGCCCTGAGACCTTTTTTTACCTATTTTGTATGCTTTTGGGCCCTTTTTAGCCGTTTCAGGCCCATTTTTGCGAATTCCCTTAGAAATAAGCTATTACCGTCGTTTTTACAGAATGGACAAAAATATCCGTTCTGGGTAACCTCAGCAATCATATTTATTTTTATATCAATTGATAGCTTTTTATGTCTACGTTCTGGATATCAAGTGAGTTTATCGCGGAAACGCATTTTTACCTCCAAAAACCACAATTTGTTTCAAAATTTAACATGGGCTTATATGGGGAATAGAATTTTCATTTTTTAGTGTCTGTTAGCACGATAACTCTCGTAAAAATCGTCCGATGGTGACAAAATTTTGTACACACATGTAAAACTAGGTTTTCTTGGACGAGTTCGTAAACCAGCCAGATCGACAAATCCAAAGTGGGGTAAAGGCCCCATTTTATCCCCCAAATATGGGTTTTTAGAGTTTTTCAAATTGAAAAATTATATTCATCCAATTATTGGTTGCACCATTGGATTTAGGTAAAGGCTACTTTTACCCCCCAAAAATGGGTTTTTTTGGCTTTTTCAAATTGAAAAATTAAAGTAATCAAATTGTTGTTGTCACCATTGGATTCAGCTTGAAAATAACACCAACAATTTGGTATCATGAGTCGTTGCTATAAGTCCACTGGTCTCCAATTTCAACGTTTTTTGCCATCTTTTTTTGTATCAGGGCAGCAGAATGTTGTCCAACGAAACAAGCGGAGTTTTTCACGAGTTTATCAAAAGTACTTTTACAGTTCGCGCATTATATCTCCGGCTATGACCACTATGCTACTAACTGTGTCATATTATATTTTTAACATATGATATTGGTAAACACAACATTTGACAAGCAGTGGCGTTTTAGAAAATGTTTTCAGAAAAGTACCCCCTCTCCCCCCCCCCGCACCCTAAAATCAGCTGACTCAGTAATAGCCGGAGAAATAATGCGCGAACTGTAATAGGATTTTGTATTTGTATGAAAAAAATAACAATTTTGCCTATTTATTCAAAAGAAATATATATTTTTTAAGTAAACCTATTTATTAGTACTTTTGACAATGACTATGCAAAACAAACTATTGCATTTTATTTTAATACATGAATTTATCACTTTTTATATGTTTTTTTCTAATAATTGATTAGTTATTGTTTTTTATTGGAAATTCGCTGAGTACGCAGGTTAGCTGCGACGGGGATATTTGTTGTTTCCGGGCCCCCTCCGAGCCCGGGCCCCTATGCATTTGCCCCCCCTGCCCCCCCTGTCGCCGGCCCTGCATGACAAAAAAATAAGTTTTAAGTAAAACTAGATACAGTATTTTGTATGTCAAATATTAAATTGTACTAGTATAAAAAATTACAGTTTTCCGTTCGATTACAAAATTGCCTACCTCAGATATTATAAACAAGTAGCTAAAAGCTATAAAAATGAACTATATAAATAAAAAATTGTACTTACGATCAAAATTGAAACTATGAAAATGTGTAGCCTCTATTGATATTATACATCGAGTGACTTAACATGAATTGTCTTTATAAGTTTAGCCTAATACTAGTGCAAACAGAAGAAGTAAATATTTCCCATTGTTTTAATCATATGCAGGCCCGGCGACAGGATTTTCGGGCCCCTAGTGCAACCTATAACCCTGGGTCCTGAGACCTGGTGACCTTTTTTTTACTTGTTTCGTGTGCTTTTGGACCCCTTTTTTTAGCCCTTTCGGGCCCTTTTTTGGTGTTTCCGGGCCCCCTGCGAGACCGGGCCTCTAAGCATTTGCCCCCCCCTGACCCCCCCTGTCGCCGGCCCTGATCATATGCGCCCATACTAGTGCAAACAGAAGTATATTGTTCCTATTATAATCATATAAGCACTCGTACACATGTTTTTATTCTTATACGGCATTCCTTCTTACTTTTTGCCAGGCGAATGTATCTATGATTTGCTTTTAAATCAATTAAAAAATATGTTCAGTTAGGCCTATGACTATTTATTTTTATTTCTAGTTTAAAAAAAATTTTTTTCTATCAGCCGTGTGCCTCCTGGAAGCTTGCGCCCATAGGCCCAGGGCCTATTGGGAAATCCGGCTCTGGTGCCATTCGAAGTTATGACTTTTGGAACAGTGCCTTTTGAAGTTATATCATAATTTCATCTTTTGAAAGGCAGATATACTCATACATAACTTCGAAATGCACTGTTCCAAAAGTGTCGGAGATTTGCGTGTCGGAACAGAGCCTTTCGGAGTTATGCCTCGGAACAGTGCATTTCAGAGTTATGACTTTTGGAGCAATGCCGGTGCCCGACTTTTTTACTTGTTAAAGTTTGTGTTAAAGTAAATATATCACCTAAGTAAAATTTTCATGAATGCCATATAATTATGTGATATTCTCATATTGTTTAAAGTAAATAAATGACCAGCTTGCCTATCACGGAAAAGAGCTGGTTTCGGCCACCATATGACATTTGTAAAACAGGTAATTTCATCATATGGTAAAAATGAAGATTATTCTAAATAGAAAAGAAACTACTGATTAAATGTGCAACAAATATACTACATCTCCAAAAGTACATAGCATGCTGATTGGTTAGCGATTCTTCAATTAATTCAAAAAACTTAAGCCAAAAAAACTCAGAGGTAACGCTCTCCCAGTGTCTTTTCCTAAATCGTACACTAGAGTCCTGGTGCGAAGCAGCACCATCCTGATCCCCACCTGATAGGGAATGATCCATATGAATTTTGCTCTCTTGTGTACAATTATATAAGTCAGACTTAAATAGATTTATGAGCTAGGAATGTTAAATGATTGCTGAGCAAGACAAAAAAATGCAAAATTAAAATTTAATTTACAGTAAAATAATATTTTTGGTAGTTCTTCATAATTTTTTTATATTTAAAAAACTAGTACCTAATATGTGATAGCCAACTTTTTAAATTGTCTCTGCTTAAGTGAGTTATTTCTTACTAACAGCAGACTAAGGGGAATTTTGCAAGTAGTAACTCCACGAAATTCAAAATTTGAAGGTTGTTTCTACCCTAAAAACATTATAAATTATTGGACAGTAAAATAACAATAAGAATGGACATAAAATAGCATAAAATAGAAAAAATAACAAAGACATTTTGTTTGACATTTAGAAACGCTATAACAAAATACATTTTCCAGATACCTCCGTTGAAAATTTAGTAATTGTTTTCTCTTTTTTTAGCGGTTGACTGTAAGGAGAGATGGAAGAACTTGAGAGGACGTTATACAAAATATAAAAGACAAATTGAACTGTCATCTGGATCTGATGTGAAGAAAATAAAACAATACTACTTGGCAGACCACCTCCAATTTTTGGATCCATTCCTCAAGTCACGAAAGGGTAAAGGTAAACTGTTTACTGCAGTCGAGGCAACAGTAAAAGAAGAAGAGAGCTGTGATGGAAACCTGATAGAAGGAACTATTGAGGAATGGGATGCTACTCAATGTTTTACTGAAGATGCCAGCCATCTCACTGCTAATGAAATGACAAAACCATGTTCACCTTTACCTACATCAGCCTCGAGAGGAAGAAATTATCGTGGGTGCAGAAAGAAAGCTAGATTGTCTGAGGTTAACAGTTCTGCATCTAGGAATTTTGAGACAGAGCAGCGGTTACTGGATCAGGAACCACAGCAGAGTAACTCTACCAAACCTGACCCCGATATGGCTTTTTTGCATAGTATTTTGCCTGATATGAAAGCCATGGATGCTAGGCAAAAAAGAAAATTCAAAATGGGAGTCATGCAACTAGTAGATGAAACACTTACAAAGAATTCACTTTGAAACTCTCAGGTAAATCGACAGCTGATCCTCAGGGGCTAAATTTCATTGCACACATTGGTCCGTGGATTGCAACACTAACATCTGATAGCCTACACTTATAATTTCTCTACTTACATGAGTTATTTCTGACACTATCAGCAAACGTAGGAGAATTTTGCAAGTAGTAACTCCACAAAATTAAAAATTTGAAGATTGTTTCAACCCTAAAAACATTGTACATTATTGCTAAGAGAATGGAGTTTTGCATATAATGACATAAAATAGGAAAAAATAACAAATACATTTTGTTTGACTTTTAGAAACGCTATAACAAAAATACATTTTGTAGATACCTTTGTTGAATATAGAATTTAATTACTGCTCAATTTGGACCAACTAGAGGAAATTCTAATATTAAGAATTTTTGTTGATTTTTATTCTTAAATAAGTAGTTCATTCAGGAAGCTGTTCCATTATTTCTTTGGTTCTTCCCAAAAAAGTGTCCCTCTATAAATATTTTATGTATAACTTTCCTAAAGACAAAAATATTTGTAAAGTTTCCTGTATTTTTGTGAAATAGATTTTCTAATTTGTAATGTGAGTAATTTTATTTACCTCAAATTTATAAGTAGACTCTCTATCTGAAAAACAGGTTTTCTCCAATTAGTGGTTCTCTTTACAATTTCATCCACACCCAGAGACAAAACTTTGAAGAAACACTCATTACGTTTAATGATAATACCCCCCTTGCAGCACACCTGCACACTCAGCGAATTTCAAATGCAAAATAACATATTTCAATACATGTGATATGACAAGTTTTTTGTAAGATCCATAAGAATAACTTAGAGAATGAGTATGCAGGTTTCCTGCAAAAGTAAACTGGGTGTTTTGATTAAAAATTTAATAGATCTGAACTACAAGAATCCATATACCAAGTTTTATCAATATATGTTGAGAAATAAGGAAGATATAAAAATTTTTTATCTCTCAAAAGGATAACTTGGGGAATGAGTATGTAGGTTTGCTGCCACGAAAATGGACATATTGGAGATTGTAGACTAATATACATTAGATGTCATCTAGATGAAGCCACAAACCAAGTTTCATTAAGATATGTGGAGATATAGAATTTTACTTTTTCCGCATAAGGTTAACATTGGGACAACATACTGTGTTTATTTATTTACCACTTTCAATATCTCAGTAACCAATTGACCATGGGCGGATTTAGGTAATAATATTATGGTGTGCCAGCTCACCTGATGTTTTGAAGCTCACCTGATTGAATGCTCAAATCAAACATCAAACTCCTATTCAAACGGTCCATTTTAAGGCCAATTCCAAGTAGGTAGGCTACTGATTTTATTTAACAGCAACCATTTGGAATTTAAGCAAAGTATCGAAGTTCAAAGCTATGTTGAAAATATTTTCCCCCTTCACTGCCAAACAAATCAAACAAAAATTTGAGGAGTTTGAACCGCTTTCCCTGAAAAGCATTTGTGTATCTCGTCTGAAAAAATGCCACTGGCGTAGACACAAAAAAAATCCACCAAATATCAGGGGGTGCCAGGTACCCCCAGAAATCCGCCCATGCAATTGACATCGAGCAACGATTGAAAATACTATGTATTGTTTGTTTTTTCGAGCCGAATTCAATGGTGGTAACAAAAATTGGATTATTTTAATTTTTCCATGTGAAAAACTTGAAACCCCATTTTTGGTGGTTTATCCCCCTTTATGCCCCTTCCGGTGATCCGATCAGGCGAGTGTACGAACTCGTCCATTTGATTACCACTTAATATGTCCGCACCAAATTTCATTTTAACGGCCGCTATCGTGCTAAAATAACAGACACACACACACACATATATATATAAATACCCCCGTTGCAGCAGACCTGCATACTCAGCAAATTTCATAAGCAAAAGAATATATTTCAATCCAACTTAGCGAGATTTGACATGTTTTTGTAATCTCCACAAGAATAACATGGGGAATGAGTATGCAGGTTTGCTGTGGTAGGTATGTTAAAACTGGTTGGTTTTACTTCAATATTTAATAGATCTTAACTAGAAGAAGCCATACACCAAGTTTTATTAAGATACGTTAAGAAATAAGGAAGGGAGAATTGTTTTTATTTACCATAAGGATAACATGGGGAATGAGTATGCAGGTTTGCTGCCACAAAAAAGGAAGTATCGGGGATTTTAGACCATTAAACATTAGATCTCATCTAGAAGAAGCCATAAACCAAGTTTTATTAAGATATGTTGAGAAATAAGCGAGATACAGAATTTTACTTATTCCCCATAAGGTTAACATTGGGACAACGTACTGTGTTTACCACTTTCTATATCTCGGCAACCATTAGACATAGCAATGATTCAAAATACTAAATTGTTTGTTTTTTTGAGCTGAATTCAATGGTGCCAACAAAAATTAGACAATTTATATTTTTGCGTGTAAAAAACTCAAAAAACCCATTTTTGGAGGGGTTTATCCCCCTTTACCCCCCTCCCGGTGGTCCGATCGGGCTTGTTTACGAACTCGTCCAATTGATTACCACTTTACATGTTTGTACCAAATTTCATCAAGATCGGTCCATATTTACGGCCGCTATCGTGCTGACAGACACATATATTATACATAATATAGAAAAAGAATAAAGAATATTTCGACATAATAAAGAAAAAGGCAAAATTAGAAAATAATATAGAAGACAAATACAACCAGTCTGGAATTTATAGAATAAACTGTTCAGACTGTGAAGATTTTTATATAGGCCAAACGGGAAGAACGTTCAAATCAAGGTTCCAAGAACATTTACAAGCTCTGAAAAGTAACAATAAAACATCTATGAAATCCAATTTTGCAGAACACCTTTTAGATAAAAATCACACTTACAAAAGTTTAAAAGAAAACTTTGAAATAATAGAAGTATTAAATAAAGGAAGCAAAATAGACTCAAAAGAACAATTATATATATTTCTAGAGCACAAAGAAAAACCAAGAAACATTTTGAATAGCCATATCCCTACAAGCAACCCTATATTTGAAAAAATAAGACAAATAAAAATTCATATAAAAAAGACTAAAAACCAACTAGACCAAAAAAGAACAAAAAATGAAGCAGTCATATGATATGTAAATATTATTGTATATGACAATAAATTAGGTTAAACTTAGAGCTAGAAAATGCCCATAAAGGCGAAACATGTTGCTCAATAAAAATATTTTAAAAAGGGTGCTCAGTTTATCTTTAGATTTTTAATAATAAAATAATAAAAGTAGCCCTTCATTGTGATAATTGTAATATATATAAATTCGAACGAATGGTGTTTTTTGCTTCTGGTGGCCTCAAAATGAAAAGTTATCATGGTCTCGGACTTAGGTCTTACCATGAGACCTACGGTAATAGCTTCTTCCCTATAGTGAAAATTCGCCAAAAATATGGGATTACGTTTAAAACACATGGGACGTCTAATAAAAATGATTGAGGCATATTCTGAATATAAAAATTAAACTCTCACGGATTGGTTTAGATCAACCCAAAACCATTGTTTTCACAAATTGGCCAATAATAACAAATCTAACTCAACTTCCTCATCTTCCTAACTGCCAACTGCTACCCATATTCCAATGCTAAATCAAACCATTTAACATTTTGCAGTAAGTCCAATCAACGCATCTTAGTTTACCATTGTTTCATCACGCCCTGTGTGCATTGCACATGTCATTTCCCTGCCTTGTGCGTGCTACACGTCTCTGACCAAAGTCTGTTTTGTGTGATTTCTATTTATCCTTTTGCTATAAAAAAATGTGAACTGGAAAGAGCACCAGTCAGTTAGTTACCATCAGTTAGTTTGACAACAGATGGTAGCAATTCACTAATACTTCAAGATATTATTCAATGACACTTAAATCCTATTAAATCTTGGAAACAACTCTCAAGTTAAAGGGAGACTCCTAACGGAACAACCCCGATATGCGACTCAGTACGTTATTTATTGTCAATATAGTTATAACTTCTGTGTAAAACATTGTATGTTGATCCAGAATAAAGTTTGTTAAAAAAATAAAAATAAAAAATAGTCTTCTGGATGAAAGCTTTGCTTGGAATATTTTCAAAACCCACAAAAGGCACATCAAGAGAGTAATAAATCATAATAAATATATAAGCTAGATATGTTTATTTCCTGAGATCAATGTGATGCTTACAAAATTTCACAAGTTATTTTAATAATATGTTTACTTTATCTATAATTAAATAGCATGATGATTTTTGTGATCCCTTTTTCTCAGCTTGTGTACAACGTAGCCAAACGTCTAAGCACACCAATAGAACTGTATTTTCCCATAGATGTGCACAATCCCTTTAAAAGTTATAGTAGTCTTTTCAACTTGAATTGAAATGAATTGAATTTAAAATGTAAAACACCCCTATTGTAGCAGACCTGCATACTCAGCGAATTTCAAATGCTTAAATAAACTGTCCAGTTAGAGCCTTAAATCAAGTAAAATCAACTTAAATTAATGCTAAAATGAGCATTTAACAATATTCTCCATGAGGATATCATGGAAAATGAGTATGCAGATTTGCTGCCATGGAAATGCAGAGTTTAGAGATTTTTTGCTATAATCCAATAGATATGAACTATAGCTCTGGACAGCCTTACTGGCGGGTGAGTGAGTGCGCTGTTGTCGTAATTATGTTTATTATCTGCAATGTTTTGGAAATAAATCACATGGTCATTTGTTTATGTTGAGGTACTTTGGACATTGCTGCAACTGCAAGTGCAACTAATGTTAAATGCTTGCAAGCTCAACACAATTCATGAAGTACGACGACAAAAGTGTGGAAACACATTCTTAAATGTAAACAAATCATTTAAGATGGAAGGTTGCCAAAACAAAAAAAAAACCAGCTGATGCATTGCGCAAATATTCTCCAAATTTTAATTGTATAAGAAATCTCTCGGTGAAATATTTCAGGGCATTCTTTTGTAGTGTAAATGAGGTGAAACGTAAACAAAGTTTTGACAGTTCTACCAAAACATGTGTTTATTTAGCAGACATTTTGGGAGATTACAATTTTCGCCACCCGCCAGTAAGGCAGTCCAGAGCTATAGGTTAAGCCATATGCCAAGTTTTATACTGGTAAGTTAAGAAATAAGTGAGATATAGAATTTTAATTATTTCCGATAAGGTGTTAACATTGGGACAAAGTACTGCGTTTATCACTAGCAATTCCTCGGTAACCAATGGACATGGAGTAACAATTCAAAATAGTATATTATTTGTTTTTTAAGCTGAATTCAATGGTCCAAACCAAAATTTTATAATTTTTATTTTTCTATATAAAAAAATCCCAAAAACCCAACGGTCCGATCAGGCTGAATTTCGAACTTGTCCGAATAATGTAGCAAAAGAGAGCGGCAATCCTGGAAAATATTATTAGAAAGAATTTTCCACTATATGGTGTTTAACATTATGTGTTGTGCCTAATAAACAAAATAATTATAAAATTATAAACAATTATAAATAAATTTTTCCCCCACCTACTATGTTTTGACGCTTTTTACTCCTTGTAATGCGTGAGTAAAATGATTATTTTGTCAATCAGCGGGAGTAAAGTGACTACTTTGTCTCCCGAAAACCCATAAGATTAACATTGGAATCAATAATTCAAAAAATAGAGCGCCTTCAAATTTCCACGCATACATGCAAATATGTTGCTGCTCAACAAATGCAATCGCTAACAGCTGATTAGAAGCATTGCCTTACAGCGGAAACGGAAGATAGCGCTCAGCTTGTAACAATTAATGTTTTGAGGTTAGGTTCAGTCAGTGAGATGTTACCTTTACTACTGGAGTTCGCGCAGCAATGCAATTTCATAGAGTAATAATGAACTTCGTAAAGGGATGGCACTCCCATGTTAACTCGGTGGTAACGAAACAGCAGCGCTATCTGAATGAAGTGCTACGAACTAAAAAGTTCGATGCGATATATCGATGGTCGTCGATGCGACATATCGATCGTCGTCGATGCGACATATCGATCGTCGTCGTCTGCTTTGTTTATATTTTCGTTTTCTTGTTTTGTTTGCTAGACTTTTAATTTTAATGACTTTACCGGTTTGTTTAGATTAAGTGCGTTTGCCGCTAGTGCAAGTTGTTTTGCGAAATACAGTTAATGTTTATTAAGTGCTTTTATGTAAACATCTACGTATTTATTTTCCATCAATAGCTTTAAGCACAACATGAATCACGCAGTACAGTATTTCGCGAAACAACTTACACTAGAACAACTTTCTGCAAACGTATTTTAGGTATTTTCCCACACCCAAATTAATTCCAACTCGTTATGGTTGTGTACACGTCGCGTCGTGACAGAAAATCAGGGGAAACGGAACGGGAAATTAGCAGATCGTTATCGTCGTTCTGATTGGCTGAATCAGTGAAGAAGAAGAAAGTCATGTTTTTACAACGCCATCTGAATAAAGTGCATCGAACTAACCCGCTCCAATAAGCTTACCACTTGGCTCCATTTAAGTATCAGACCGATGGCAATTTTGGACGAAAACACGACACCGTTGATTTTGTCAGGTTGGCAGCGCCAAGGGGAATAAATATTTCGTTCTTTGAACGACTCTGTAAGAGAATTACAATCTTTAGAGAACAGGAGCAGAAATCGTTTGAATCAGTTAGTCGATTTCTTGTTCTTATAAGGTTAGTTAGTTTGTTCGTAGTTAGTTAGAGTTCGGCGCTTATGTAGAATATTTTGTTATTTATGAAAGAGCGGTACTATATTTACATTGGTGTTGAGTAAAAAATGTAATGTATGAATAAATCGTTTGATTCCATATAACTCACTTGGTCGAGTTGTTCTTTTTGGGGAAGTAGTTCAAAGAACGGAATTTATTCCCCTTGGCGCTGCCAACCCGACAAAGTCAACGGTGTCGCTGGTTTACTATTACACCGGACTGACACTTAAATGCAGCCAAGTGGTAAGCTTATTGGAGCGGGTTAGTTCGAAGCACTTTAGTTAGATGTCGTTGTAAAAACATGGTTTTCTTCTTCTTCACTGAATCAGCCAATCAAAACCACGATAACGATCTGCTAACTTCCTTTTCCGTTTCCCCTGATTTTCTGTCACGACGTGTACACAACCAAAACGAGTTGGAATTAATTTGAGTGTGGGAAAATACCTAAAGTACGTTTGCCACTAGTGCAAGTTGTTTCGCGAAATACTGTCCTGAGTGATTCATATTGTGCATAAAGCGATTGATAGAAAATAAACGTAGATGTTTACATAAAAGCACTTAATAAAAAAATAACTAAATTTGTATTAAGTGCTTTTATGTAAACATCTACGTATTTATTTTCTATCAATCGCTTTAAGCACAATATGAATCACTCAGTAAAGTATTTAGCGAAACAACTTGCTCTAGTGGCAAATGTACTTAATCAATTTAATCTAAACAAATCGGCAAAGCCATTAAAATTGAAAGTTTAGCAAACAAAACAAGAAAACGAAAATATAAACAAAGCTGATGACGACGACGATCGATGTATCGCATCGACGACAATCGATATATCGCATCGATATTTTTTAGTTCGTAGCACTTTTATCAGACAGCGGTACTATTCCCTTACCACCGAGTTAACATGGAAGTGCTAACTCTTTACGAAGTTCATTATTACTCTATGACTGTTATGCGCGAACTCCAGTAGTAAAGGTAACATCTCACTGGGTACAGTCATCATACTGAAACACGATGGATTCCGATTGTGAATTTTCGTTTACCCCAACAGATATTTCTGATGAAGCTAAATGTTACAGCTAATTTATTACCGGAATAGACAAGGGATAAGTATGAGGAACGCTATAAGGGGAAAGTTGCCAATATCGTACCACTTTTTGGTTTTTGTTTTTTAATTTCATAATGTTAACATTAAAAGTGATATGTCCTTGTTTTTCAAAACAGGAACCCTTTTGGAACATTAATATTGCAAAACTTGAAGCAAATATTGATTTTTATAATTACTGTGAATTTTGTTGTAAACCCTTGCAAGTGGTACAATTAGGAAACCAGTTTCCCAAATCGTACAAGCTAGTTCCTAAATCGTACTACATGTAAAAATAAAGCACGCACCTTTAAAATGGTAGCAAAGAAAACAAAGAGGTAATGAAAAATACGTTTATTTATGGTGTATAAGTAAATATTAATTATAAAACATATAAAATCTATGAGGTAAATATAACGTAAAAAAGTATATCAATATTTCATGAGGTACAATATACCAAATACTGACTATTTTATAATTAAATATAAAGTTAAATTAAGGCTAAGGGTAACGCCGGTAGGCTAGGTGTATATAATATAGGCTAAAGGTATAACGTACCGGTAAACATTTTATGAAAATACTATATATATGAAAATTCGATAGTACGATTTGAGAAACCATCGGAGGTACGATATGGGCAACTGGGACTTTTTTCAAACAAAACTTCATTTCTAACCTGAAATAAAAGCTACCGCATGTGATCAACACTACTAAAATAAAATACTTTAGATGTACTTTTAAAATTTATAGCGAAAATTAATCACAATCTACGTTGTAAATCACTATTAGCTTGCGTGTGACAGCTGAAAACTACAACTTCATCAGTTTCTGACAAAACACAAAAACGAATTTAAAATTAAGAATAATGCAAACAATTCAGTGTAAACTATTGCCCACTATTCAGACTCATGGATAGTTCCGTTTTAAGGCACGAGAGCTCTCCTGTATCGCTTATTGTCTGAAATATCGCCGTGGTACGATTTAGGAGGCGGTACGGTAATGGCAACTTTCCCCAATGTATTTATGAAACGGTGTAAGATAAAAAGTAAAAATATCTCTAAAAATATAAAAATGTAATATTTGTGGACTTATCGGACTTTCTTAAAGGTTTGTAACCCATTTTAGAGTAGGATTCACGTAAGTTGGCCAAGGCATGTACTAATAATCTCATCAAAATTTTTTATACAAGTCATATTGAAAACATTGTTGGTTACACATGGTGTCTGTTTACATTTTCTCAGAACTGTCAAATCGCCACGTTGCGTTTGTTTACAAGTTGTTATAGGTTATAGAATTTTTACAACATCGCCTATTTTTAGAAGTTTTTATTTCCATTCAACCTTTTTACATAGCTGCCAAAGTTTAATTTGATTCTATTTCTTGATTTACGAATATTTTAGTTTGTTTAACTGCTTGTTTATTTTTCCTGGGCCAATTTTAATATGTTTTGACAGCAATATGGAACAATCTCTCTTTTCAGATACTGACTTGCAGCAAGTAATACTGGCTATTCAAAAACTCGCCTATATTTCTTTGTAAATATTATTTCATTACAAAACCTTAGACTATTAACCATGCCGCATCCATGACACATCATCTCCCTTTTAATACATAATTTATTTGGAAAAGCCCTTTAGTAATATTTTAAGCCGCGCAAGTGAACTTCCAGTTGCAAATTGCATCAGAACTTTCCCTTTATTGCAAGCGCTATACTAAACAGATGTTCGTTGACAATGTTTTCAGCACAGCTGGATTTTATGGTTAAGTTCGTAAGAAGATAATAGTTTGTTTACTTTCGTCTTGGCCAACTTAGGTGAATACTACTCTACTTATGGACAGTCTATTATATGTTGAAAGCTACAGCTCATGAACTCATGTCAAAAATAACGTAGACATCAGTGGTTTTACAAAAGTAATTGCTTTTTGAAGCGTATAATTGTTGGCTATAAACCAAAGAAAGCTAAAACCTTCACTTTAGACGAAGTAAAACAGTTCTTGCAAAATTCTCCCGATGAACAGTATTTAATAAAAAAAGTTACAGTTACAGTTCGCGCATTATATCTCCGGCTATGACCACTATGCTACTAACCGTGTCATATGATATTTTTAACATATGATATTGGTAAATACAACATTTGACAAGCAGCGGTGTTTTAGAAAATGTTTTCAGAAAAGTACCCCCTCTCCCCCCGCACCATACAATCAGCTGACTCAGTCATAGCCGGAGATATAATGCGCGAACTGTATTATGATAATCGGTATTATTGGTAATAAATAATTTATTACAAAATAACCTTTTAATTATTAGTTATTTTAATGCGTGCTTTATGACAGTAAAACAGTTTATTGTTTTTACATTGTGTATTTATTTATTCGTCCAGGTAAGAGGTTGTAATAGCATTGACTATACATCTTCCAAGGTCGATAATCAATGGTAATAGTCATATAACAACACTGACGACAATCAGCTGATAATAATTAAACTTGTAAGACTGTTGTAACAATCAGCTGATCGCTGGTGCATGATTGGTCGTAGCTCCTCACATGCAGACGCTAATTGCAGATCGAAACAAAAATGGATATTGTTTGAATTGTCTGAATTACTGATGAGTAATGAAATTAAAGTTCCGGCAAAATCATTAAGCGGGTGGCGAAAAATGGAAGCTCCCAGCTGTATAAATGTCTTGATGTTAAAGACACACCTCCGCTCCTCTACACAGTTAGAGTAGGATTCACGTAAGTTGGCCAAAGCATGTACTAACCATCTCATCAACAATTTTTATACAAGTCACATTGAAAACATTGTTGGTTACACATGGTGTCTGTTTACATTTTCTCAGAACTGTCAAATCGCCACGTTGCGTTTGTTTACAAATGTTATAGGTTATAGAATGTTTACAATACCGCCTATTTTTAGAAGTTTTTATTTCCATTCAACCTTTTTACATAGCTGCCAAAGTTTAATTTGATTATATTTCTTGATTTACAAATATTTTAGTTTGTTTAACTGCTTGTTTATTTTTCCTGGGCCAATTTTAATAAGTTTTGACCGCAATATGAAACAATCTCTCTTTTCAGACACTGACTTGCAGCAAGTAATACTGGCTATTCAAAAACTCTCCTATATTTCTTTGTAAATATTATTTCATTACAAAATCTTAGACTATTAACCATGCCGCATCCATGACACATCATCTCCCTGTTAATACATAATTTATTTGGAAAAGCCCCTTAGTAATATTTTAAGCCGCGCAAGTGAACTTCCAGTTGCAAATTGCATCAGAACTTTCCCTTTTTGCAAGTGCTATACTAAACAGATGTTCGTTGACAATGTTTTCAGCACAGCTGGATTTTATGGTTAAGTTCGTAAGAAGATAATAGTTTGTTTACTTTCGTTTTGGCCAACTTAGGTGAATCCTACTCTAATTAGTTGAACATATTTCCAACAGAGAGAGGCATATTTACTTGGGTATGTTTTAAGAACTTATACTCAGCTGATTTGGAGAACATAAACAAAGGGCAAAACTGTCTGTAACTTCAGGTGGGTAAATGATCGGCCTAAACATATTTTGAACGCCAGCAGCGCACTCACTCACCCGTGTAATGATTTGGCCGGAACTCTAATTGATATTGATTGGGTATTTATTATTGCAGGTGGGGAACAAATGTTGTGGGTATTTCGAGAGTAAAGCACATTGGGTGCGTTCAGCCGCAATCACTGGTGACTAACCGGTTACCATAGTCTTTAATAGGCAAATCCACTGCATCTTGACAATCAACAATTACCGAATCCACCGTAAACACAACATCGGCGGATGCACAACAATGATCGGTGGGAAGTAAATCCACCACTACCGTCTAGTCTAAGCTATTGTCCCCGAAGTTCATTATTACATTATGCTACCGTTCGCTTATTACAGGTTTGTAGACTACATACCGGTGATAACGGCTGAACGCGCCCAATGAAAATATTTTAAAACAATTTATTTACCTTAGTTTGCCTGAAGGTCTTGTGAAGTTGTTTTAAACTCGATTGATTTCGCCGCAAGTGCAGCATCTTCATGGAGTCTTCTTCACTTTTAAATTACATTACTAAATAATATACACATTATTTACCCAGTTTTTGTTAACACGCACTGTTTTACAGGTCACATGTTTCCGGGCGCGATCGCGGTCGCGGTGTTACGGCGACGGCATGAACGGCGGGGCTCGAACGGTACGGGATTGTTTGAATTATCACTGACACTTTCATTCATAGTCGGCGACGACGGGACCGATACCATAGAGTAATAATGAACTTCGTTCCGATACTGAGTGAATGAACTGAAGGGCTGGCGGGCTGGCGGCGGCGGGGGTTGGTCTATTGTTTTAGAGTCACTTTCTCTTCTGCGGTGTTGCCATTTTGGTGGGGTGTTGCCGGTTTTATGTTGAGTTTGTTCGATGTTTTGAATGATTTTAAATAATACTGAATTAAGGTAAATAAATTGTTTTAAATAAGGGTATATATTGAAAATGTTTTGTTCTCTGTGGCTGTCTGTTTCTGTTTGTTGTAATCATGTTGTCGTCTTGTTCTTTTGCTTTTGTTCGCGTTTTTTGTTTTAGTTTTACACTTACACGTGCGTGACGTGAATGTTCGGTATTAACGGTGTGAGGTTAACTTTTTATTTATTTTTAGTTAAATATTATTTAATATGAACGACTTTGAAAATATTAAAATAAGGACTGACAAAACCGTAAGTTCAAATTTTAATTGTTATACGTTATTGTTACACCTTAAGCATGAGTAAAAACTTAGATTGTGTTTCAATGGGCCAATAAGTAAATCGGCTGCATTTTCTTTTCAGCACATATCAACCCTCAACAAACTGAGGTGAAATCGACTAACTATCCAGTCGCGATGTATGTCTAGTGAGGTCTTGTTAGTTTTGTTTGAATTTGCTTCCATACACCGATATTGGCCTGACTTTGACAATTTGGCTCATTGACTTTGGCCAGACAATTTTCTTTAATAAGTGGGCATGGTTGTTGTAAAATGCGTTGGCGGCAGTAGCGCAGGCAGTTGCTACTTCGTTGCTGACAGGCGACAACCTGACATGACCTCTGATTAGAAGTATTGATCAGGGCCTAGTAGGCCTAGCGTAGCATTCAATACAACTGTTACATTGATTACTTTCAATCATCGAAAATCAAATCTTAGAAATTAGTTGTGGGAAGCAGAGGAACCTGCAACCATCAAATCTTATTGAGAATATATTTTAAAACCAGTTTTATTGGCCTGACAAATTTTAAACCTCAAACCCTACCGTGTCGGTATTAGTCCTGATGCTCATTTCCTCATTAGACCATCAAATATGGCTCGACTTACAAGACGCCCGATTTTTTTCAACATCTGATCTTTAAGATAACAGCATCATCGAACAATCTACCATAGGCTAGTGAAACTTCAATGTATCGTTTATTGTTGATAGAATTGTATCACGTCAGTCACGTCCTCCTTCAGAAAATAAATAGATTTAATTTAATTTCAACCATAACAGGCTATAAAAAAATCATCTATCATTTCTTAATTTGGTATAACTATGAACAAATTGTGTCATTGTATCACTGTCAGTTCTAATTCACGTAATTTAATACCTATATCAATAATTTTGGTTAGGGAAAATCTGAACAATTTAAATAAATCAACAAAATAGATTCTTTATATTTTCCTAAGTTGGCACACCTGTACAACGTGTCCCTTATTTTTACAAGGGTTTGCGAGTAGTGTTCTTTCAGATTTTTTGTTAATTGCTATCGTAGCCCATTTGTGAATTTATCCTATTTATTATAATATAATCATAATTTAAAACGTAGAATCGAAGTTATTGAGGAAAAATGTGAACACAAAGTTTTCGAAGTACATTTTAAGGCTGCACTTCCGTAGAGGTCCGGTGAAACAATCGAATGAAAATAACTGGTTTAAAATATCGATATATCGGTACGTTAATGCTGAGATAAGTTATTTCGTTATAAAATATCGGAATCGATACAGCTGACTATGATAGTCGTGTATTTTTTATTATATTTTGATGTTGCGTCTGATAGTATGGTATGGTTAGGGAAGTGATTTAAAATGTACCTCTTGAGAGTTGTGACCAAAAACTTATTTGTACACCAAACAATCAAGACTTTAATTTAAAACTAAACTTTACTTAACAAAAACCAATTACAAAATGGCAATTTCGGAACTCGTTGCAATCCTCACCTCAGTTGACCGTGCAGACGATATAACGAACCTACAACGGCACTGACAACGACTGACAATGAATCAAATGCAAGATGGCGAACAATGTGAAGTAAGATTTTAGAACGTCAATGGAAGGGAACGCTATCAAGCTTCTTTACAAGTTTCAGTTTCGGTTTAGTTTGGTTAGTTTAGTTCAGTTTCATATAACTTGGTAATAGTAGTTTGTGGTTTGGTTGTCTAGATTGAACTACTTGAAAACGATAATAATTGAATGAGAAAATCGATTGTTTATATCGATATTTTAAACCAGTTATTTTCATTCGAATGTTTCACCGGACCTCTGCGGAAGTGCAGCCCATTTTAATGCAAAGTAACAAACTAATCGTGTAATATACACTGGAAAGTCATTTCGCCGACTTAAGACGACAGCGACAGTCAAAAGGAGTTGGTCGTTAGTCATTTTGGCATTTACTTTTCGGCTGCACGGAACATACGATTCAATCTGCTGTTACTCCCCTGCAATCCTTAGTCGCCATTAGACAATGGAACCATCCAGTCGTCCGTCAGTAAGTAGTTTTCCCACCTATGAAGTGCGTTTTAAGACTTTTAATTTCTTGATTTGAGGTACTTAAAGGGTTTTCCGCGGAAAAATTCAAGTTGATTCTGTACTAAAATAGTTAAAGGAACACATTAAGACAGTTTTCATCAAAATCCATGAGGTTACCGTATACGGAACATTTACCCTAGAATTACATCTCTCGGATTTTACAAAACCATTTTCAAACCATAGTAGGCCTACATCATGGTGTTCTGGTCATTGTCAAAAGTTAAAAGCACAAACACTTACATTACCTACCGTATATTTAGACATAGACCTATGATAAAAAAACATAAAATTCTAAAGTTTGATTGGCTTGTCACTATTACCAGTCCTGACGAGCACAGTTCAGGATGCAGACAGTGTCGAACTATCTCAAGGCTAGTAAATTAATTGATAAAAATCACCAAATTGATACCAAATTAGTTCTTACCAATAATAGATATTGGATCACCGCCAGTCAGATTTACTATTTGATATATATTATTCCATTGAATAGACCTAAGTAGAGTAGACTTACACAGAATGAGTTTTGCCCATGGTAATTTCTACCAACTGCAACCTAGGTAGTGCTGTCATCTATTAGGAAAGTTGCGTACCACATCAAATACCAGTTTGACTGCTGAACACTGCTGCCAATTTTTTTTTAGCCCACTATCATTCCGCTGAATGCACCCAACAGCATTTTAGTTACTCGGTGGCACAGTGCTAATGCCACTGGGACAGTCGTGACATCCAGCAGTCGGCGTCAGCAAAGGTGTTAGGCTAATGAGAAATAAATTTGATTTCCAAAAATAAGAAAGAAATACCCCCGAATAGACCTGCATACTCAGTGAATTTCAAATGCAAAACAACGTATTTCAATCCAACTTCTAAGCGAGACATGTTTTGTAATCTCCATAACAATAACATGGGGAATGAGTATGCAGGTTTGCTGCAACAGGTATGATAAAACTGGTTGGTTTTAATTCATTATTTAGTAGATCTTAACTAGAAGAAGCCATATACCAAGTTTTGTCAAGAAATGTAAAAAAATAAGTAAGATATAGAATTTTTTTATTACCTACAAGGATAACATAGGGAATGATTGTGCAGGTTTGCTGCCACAAAAATTGAAATTTCGGGGATTTTAGACTAAAATACATTAGACCTCACCTAGATGAAGCCACAAACCAAGTTTTATCCAGATATGTTGAGAAATAAGCGAGATATATATAATTTTACTTATTCCCCATAAGGTTAACATTGGGACAACGTACTGTGTTTACCACTTTCAATATCTCGGTAACCAATGGACATAGAGCAATGATTCAAAGCACTAAATTGTTTGTTTTTTGAGCTGAATTCAATGTTGCCAGTAAAGATTTTATAAATTTTATTTTTCTATGTAAAAAACTCAAAAAAACCACTTTTGGGGGGGTTTATCCCCCTTTATCTCCCCTTCCGGTGGTCCAATCAGGCTGGTTCATGAACTCGTCCAATTGATTGTCACTTTACATGTCTGTTCCAAATTTCATTAAGATTGGACCATATTTACGGCCGCTATCGTGATGACAGACACACACACACACACACACACACACACACACACACACACATATATATATATATATATATAGGCCTATATATAGATAGATAGATAGATAGATAGATAGATAGATGGATAAAAATTCGAATGAATGGTGTTTTTTGCTTCTGGTGGCCCTAAAACGAAAAGTTATCATGGTCTCGGGCATAGGTCTTACCATGAGACCTACGGTAATAGCTTCTCCCCTATAGGGGAAATTAGCTAAAAGCAGGTTGATGAATTTTATTTTTATACAATGACAGCCATATTTACCATCCAGTGATCGTAGTCCTGAAGTTCAAGCCAGATTCGCGACTGACCACCTCATCCCAGTAACCAAAATAAAAATTTGATAACGCGGTTATAAATCAAAAACTTTATAATGCAAGACATCTTATGTAGGCCTACTCAGTTCACGAAACGTAGTTTTAATAAGTATATCCTGCCATTTGGGTGCTTTTGTTTTTAACCCTTAGGATTATAGTTTGTATCATGTCATATGTTTTTATTTTAATATTTTTGTCTTGTCCTTTTGTTGTAATTTTTGGTTATGTCCATTTTAAATGAAAATTAACAATAACATGCCAAATAAATTAACAAAAGAGAAAATACAATGCCGTCATAAAAGAAGCAAAACAGGTGTCTGTGCAATATTTACTAAATGCAAATGCACCTAAGCCAGACACCGATTATTTTAAGTTGGCCTTCCCACCAACTGAGTTAGGCCTATACATTTCCAAGCCTATTAAGGACTGTATAAACTGTGTTTTGAACATGCGCTTGTCCTTAATTCTTGAAAGAACTATGGAGGAATGATTTACCGATGTCCGTTATTTAGGCCGATAATTTTTTTTGTTAAGCCTAAATTATTAATAGGCCCTAAGAGTTTCCAATTTTCAATTTGTGGAATTCTTTTCATGGTGTTACAACGGTTGCCTGTCAATTGACCGAATTGATAGTTGCTCGCCGCGACACTTGCCCACTTTTTAAAAATAAAATAAAATAAATAGGCCTTTAAATGAAAGCCTAAATCCACTTGGTCAGATTGATAATTGGTCGTAGTGACAGTTTCCCAACCTTTTAAATATTAATATTAATAATTAAATAAAATACTGAAACCACTTGTTAGAATTGATAGTTGGTCGCTGTGACAGTTACCCAACTTTATAAAAATATTATGTATTAAATAATTGAAAGTTGACTGTATTGATAGTTGCTCACAGTGACACTTGTCCACTTTTAAAAATTAAATTCAAATAAATGAATCAAAGCCTGAATCCATGTGCTCAAATTAATAGTGGGCCGATGTGACAGTTGCCCGACTTTTTGAAATGAAATAATAATTTAGAATTTGTGTCAGTTGACCAAATTGATACTTGCTCCCAGTGACAGTTGGTAGAAGAGAGGAGGGGGCAGCGCGGAGAGGGAGAGGATATATGACGGCGAATAGGAGCTGGGTGCCCCACCCACTCCCTCTCCTTGCCGCCCCCTCCACTCTTCTGCCAACTTTCACTGTGAGCATCTAACAATTCGGTCAACTGACACAAATTCTAAACTAGGAGTACGCTTATTCTGCGCGTAATGGGATGAGTGAACTCAGATATTACCAAAGCATTATTTTGTTAATTTATGAGCAACGTTTGTTTGTATTGTTTCAAAATTTCTAAAATAAATGACAATTAGGCCGGCCACACACAGAGGCGACAAAATGTTTTTTGTGTTTTGTTGTTGAACAGCTGACGAAATGTTCAACAAGCCATGATGATTTAAATGTTTTTCCTATTAGAATTGAGCAAAACAAGTTCTACAAAACTATAAGCGACGAATAAATTATGTTTGCCGAAGGATATGAGAGGGCTTCGCCCCCAAGGCCCTCCCGCCCAAACATATGTTTGAAAAAGGACCTGGGGGTCTTCGCCCCTCAACACTTTAACCTTTACACTGCCCATGATTAAGAAGCCATGATAGTTTGAATGCTTTTTTTACTGTGTATATCTAGCTCTACAAGATTATGAGAAACTAATAACAGTTACACGCCAAAGCAGTTGTTTGAAAAAGGCCATGGGGGGGGGCCCTTTGAGCTGCCATGATAGTTTACATGCTTTTTCTCTTATAGTATTAAATAAACCTAGCAATACAAAACTATCAGCGGCTAATTACAAGCCAAAGAAGTTGTTTGCAAAAGGAATATGGGGGGCTTCGCCCCCAACACCCTCCCGAAAAAGCAGTTGTTTGCAATAGGACATGGGCGGGCTTCGCCCCCCCAGCCCCCTCTTTCCACTGCCCATGATTATAAAGCCATGATGGTTTAAATGCTTCTTTTCTGATACTATTAAATAGACTTAGGTCTACAAAATTATCGATGGCTGTACAAGCGACCAATTACACGGCAGAGCAGTTGTTTGTAAAAGGAATTGGGGGGTATTCGCCCCCACGCCATCCCGCAAAGCAGTTGGATGTGAAAGGACATGGGGGGCGAACCTTCACCTTTACACTGCCCAACATTAAGAATCCATGATAGTTTGAATGCTTTTTTTACTGTGTAAATCTAGCTCTACAAGATTATGAGCGACTAATAAGAGTTACACGCCAAAGCAGTTGTTTGCAAATGGACATGGGGGGCTTCGCCCCCCGACACCTCCCCCTTTAAACTGCCCATGATTATAAAGCCATGATGGTTTACATGCTTTTTTAATAATAGTATTTAAATAAACCTAGCTCTACAAACCTACCAGCGACTAATCACACGCCAAAGCAGTTGTTTGTAAAAAGAAAATGGGGGGCTGTGCCCCCCATGTCCTCCCGCCAAAGCGGTTGTTTGCAAAAGGACATGGGGGGCTTCGCCCCCACACTCCCCCCCTATGCACTGCCCATGATTTTAAAGCCATGATGTTTTTTCTATTAGTATTAAATGAACCTAGATCTAAAAAACTACAGCAACTAACTACACGCAAAAGCAGTTGTTTTAAAAAGGACATGGGGGGCTTCGCCCCCCAACACTTTCCCCTTTACACTGCCCATGATTAAGAAGCGATGATAGTTTGAATGTTTTTTTACTGCGTAAATCTAGCTCACCAAGATTATGAGAAACTTATAACAGTTACACACCAAAGCTGTTGTTTGTAATAAGACAAGGGGGGGCTTCGCCCCCCCACACGCCCCCCTTTGCACTGCCCATGATTATAAAGCCATGGTGGTTTAAATGTTTTTTTCTATTCGTATAAAATGAACCTAGCTCTACAAAACTATCAGCAACTAATTGCACGCCAAAGCAGTTGTTTTAAAAAGAACAAGGGGGGGCTTCGCCCCCCCCCACATCCCCCCTTTAGACTGCCCATGATTATAAAGCCATGATGGTTTACATGCTTTTTTAATAATAGTGTTTAAATAAACCTAGCTCTACAAACCTATCAGCGACTAATTACATGCCAAAGCAGTTGTTTGTAAAAGGACATGGGGGGCTTCGCCCCCCCACATCCCCCTATTTATTCTGCACATAATTATAAAGCCATGATGGTTTAAATGCTTTTTTTCTAATAGTATTAAATAAACATAGCTTCGCCCCCCACGCCCTCCCACCAAAGTGGTGTTTGGAAAAGGAATTGGGGGGCTTCGCCCCCCACACCTTCCCCCTTACACTGCCCATGATTAAGAAGCCATGATAGTTTGAATGCTTTTTTCCTACTGTGTAAATCTATAGCTCTAAAAGATTATGAGCGACTAATAACAGTTACATGCCAAAGCAGTTATTTGCAAATGGACATGGGGGGGCTTCGCCCCCCCACACCCCCCCTTTCCACTGCCCGTGATTAAGAGGCCATGATAGTTTGAATGTTTTTTTCTATTGTGTAAATCTAACTCTACAACATTATGAGCGACTATAATGACATTTACACACCATTGCAGTTGTTTGCAAATGGATATGGGGGGGGCTTGGCCCCCTCACACTCCCCCATTAAACTGGCCATGATTATAAAGCCATGATGATTTAAATGTTTTCCTCTAAAAGAATTAAATCATCTAACCTCTAAAAAAATATCAGCGACTAATTACACGGGAGAGCAGTTGTTTGTAGAAGGACATGAGGGAGCTTCGCCGCACACGACCTCCCGCCAAAGCAGTTGTTGGCAAAATGACATGTGGGGGCTTCGTCCCCCCACATCTTCGCCATTACACTACCCATGATTAAGAAGCCTTATTAGTTTGAATGTTTTTTTTATTTTGTAAATCTAGCTCTACAAGATTATAAGCGACTTAAAACAGTTACACGCCAAAGCAGTTGTTAGCTAAGAGTCTTGTGGGGGCTTTGCCCCCCCGAACCTCCCCTTACCACTACCTATAATTATAAAGCCATGATAGTTTACATGTTTTTTCTATTAGTATTAAATGAACCTAGCTTTACAAACCTATCAGCAAGTAATTATAAGCCAAAGCAGTTGTTTTAAAAAGGACATGGGGGGGCTTTGCCCCCCCACACCCCCCTTGAACTTCCTATGATTAAAAAGCCATGATGGTTTACATGCTTTTTTACTAATAGTATTTAAATAAACCTAGCTCTAAAAACCTATCAGCGACTAATTACACGCCAAAGCAGTTGTTTGTAAAAAGAACATGGTGGGGCTTCGCCCCCCCTCGCCCTCTCGCCAAAGCGGTTGTTTGCAAAAGGACATGGAGGGGGCTTTGCCCCCCACGTCCTCCCACAAAAGCTGTTGTTTGCAAAAGGACATGGGGGGGCTTTGTCCCCCACGCTCTCCCGCCAAATCGGTCGTTTGCAAAAGAACATGGGGGGGCTTTGCCCCCCACGCCCTCCCGCCAAAGCAGTTGTTTGCAAAAGGACATGGGGGGGCTTCGCCCCCCACGCCCTCCCGCCAAAGCGTTTGTTTGCAAAAGAACATGGGGGGGCTTAAAGCCATGATGATTTGAATGCTTTTTTTCTACCGTGTAAACCAGCATTTCTTTTTTAATTATGCGACAATTTTACTTTGGAAAAATACTATTTACATTTGTTTAATTTCTAAAATCACCATAGGTTACTGTTTAGGGTACTTAAAGAAAGAAGTAAGCGAACCATTTAACCCCGTGAGCGTAGTCACGGACATATTCATCACCCAGGAGGCGGGGGACAATAAAGTAGTCATTGACATTGGATAAATCCACAGTAAACCTGGATCTGCCAGGGGCATATTTTCCGTCCAGCAAGGATAACAACCCCATTCGTAATCAGTCTCGTATATACAATTTTAGTGGTGCAGAGATCCGGGTTGCTATTCTTTTGGATCCTCGCCTTTTGGACCGCCTTTTTCGGTTTTATTAAGCTTCTGCTTATTCTTTGCCTTGGCTTACGGAAGCTCCTAGAGCTCTTGCTCGGGTTCTTGATTCGCTTGTGTGGTGCGGAATAACTGGTCACGAGGACGGCGCCAATGATGAGCCGTCCATGGATCCGCGACCTAATCCTCTTATTTTTGAATCTGGCTATCCTGACTTTATTATTATAAAACTAATTTATACTACTATATATGCAAAATTAATTATTATTTTTGTGAATTTCGTCCTTGATTATGTATAATAAAATTATGTAGGAGACAAATCATTAATCTTCACATCTACAACATCCTACATTCTCAATTTAATTTCATACACATTTAATTTGTCTTAAAACTGATCGCATGCATCCTTCTTGGTAAAAAAGTTTGTTATTATTACGATTTGCGCTATATAAATATATTTTTTATCGCAATTTTATACAAAAATTGCGTTTGCTAGGATAAAATTCACATTTGTTTCATAAACGTACTTTTATATATGCAATAGTATCTTTACTCATTGTTTTTTAACGTTTTATTACTTTTACCTAAAAGAAACAAACAATAAATATTTTCCCGTGAATATATGGAATCAGCTGATAGTAAAAAGAACATGACAATGTGTTCCTGTTGGTTCCATCTAGCGTCATTCATATAAACTATCTCGACTAAGGAAACAAAACAGAAATGATCGATCTGAATTTTTATATTTCTATGCTTTGTTTTTTAAATAATAAACATTTTAACGTGGTCTAAGAAAACTGACAATTGATAGGCATGTAGCATGTCATTTAAGTGTTTCGTGAAATACTTTTTTTCTAAATTCCACTGTTATTTTCCTTTTATTTTGAAACAATCTTTATTTGTATCCCGTAGTTTACTACAGTAAATTATTGTCCAATGTTAAACTTATGATGATTTTTGAAAGTTAAAATATTAAATTACTCAAGAAATACCAAACCAATATATGCTTCAAAATTTAATGGCATATTCCCTGTAAGATACTAAACGTTTGTGCGAAATTTGGAAATGATTAGTGTAGCCGTTTTTGAGTAATCGCGTTACGTACATACACACACACACACAGTGACGGACAACGAATCTTCAACTCCGCTGATACATAGACTCGTTCACTTCGTTCACTCATCGATTATTATTTAATTTAATTAAGTCGAGCAACTGTTGCATCGACCAACTATCAATTCGACCAAGTGGATTCAGGCTTTATTTATTTATTTGAATTTAATTTTAAAAAGTGGGCAAGAGACACTTTCAATTTGAACAAGTGGTTTCAGTATTTTATTTAATTATTAATATTATTATTTAAAAAGCTGGGCAACTGTCACAATGACCAACTATCAATTCGACTAAGTGGATTCAGGATTTTATTTATTTATTTATTTAATTTCATTTTTAAAAAGTGGACAAGTGTCACGGCGAGCAAATATCAATTCGGTAAGTTGGTGGGCTTCCGTTACAATAAATCCAATCATAAAAAACAGACACATGTATCCAGTGAGTATCTTGTCAAGAACGACAAAGCATTGTAATTAATCAAAATTAATTGTAATTAGTTATTGTAATGGGATTTGTTTTACGCTCAAATTCTGGCCTTTCTCCTGTTTCATGAAAATTGTTTCAGGAAGAAGAACTTAAAGAGCTGACAGAGTTGTTCAACAAAATTAAGTCTACAGTTGAAAATGGAGCTGAATTTAACAAGGAAGAAACATCTCAAGAACTCTCTGAACTAATTACTTTAAACACAAAGTTGAAGCATCGATTGGCTATCCTTAAAAGGGTAAATATATACCTTCTGCAGATGATTTTATATTTTCTAAATAGAGCTGGCCATTATTTAAACCTGTTAATTTTTCTTAAAGGTCTGAGAGATAAAGCCTACATAAGGCTTCTCCAACTTATATTAGATAATTTATATTTATGTATTTAGGTGATTTCTTTTTCTTCCCTTTTATTTAATTTTTGTTGTTTCAGTAACGTTTAGAGAATTGAAATGTAAAGAAATATGTAAAAGTGTAAAAATAAAAATGATCATATATCAATTAGGCCTAATAATGAATATTAATTGTAATATTATTCTTATTTTAAACAATAAAAATATTACAATTTTATCACGTTTGATTCTGTACAGTAAACTGTTTCATTATCAGTTTTACATTTTATTCATCAGATTGTTTATTGTGGCAGAGTCCTAATGTACTAGATTAACTTTATTTGTTGTAGTATGAGATGACAGTTTACATTTCATCGTGCTTAATTTTTACACTGCAATATATTGTCATTTGTAGCTTTGGTGTGGAGAATAAAGTATTGACAACTTCAAAGACTGTAATTTTAAATAAAACAAGACCTACCTTACCACGTGGTCCATTTTGGGAGTTTAAAGAGTTTTACAAGGTACTTAATTAACATCGACTTATTTCTAAACACTCAACCTTCTATTTTGGAATCAACTTCAGCCTGATTATGATAATGTTTTGTCGGTTATTTTTAATCTAAACTGTTGTTTAGGCCTATTTTTTAAAATTTTTATTCCATACAGAAACCTTAAGAGAAAAGGGAACAGTTTTAAACTGATGTTTTTATTCACTTAAAATTTTCTTAGATGTATTGAAAATAACCAATATCATTTGTGAACTGCTTTATTTGCATCGCATTAAAAATTGAAAATTATATTTGGTGTCATTAAATTGAAACTTTCAAAATTACCGAAGCAGCTAGCTGTGTAGCTATATGATAGAGGTTAGTGGCCAGCCGTACTACGAAATTTCTAAGCTTGCAGATGAATAACACTGAGTGTAGCATAGTGCAATAGGTTTTCTTGTTAAACATGAATTAATTTACTTTTTTTAGCCTTAAATGAATGTTAACATAGAATCGAGAAGGTGACCACATTTGCATTCTTTTAATTAAGACAGTTTTTCCTTGTACCAGTCAATTACCCAATCCATATCACCATCTCTGTCTGTTGAAAATAACTTTTCAACCACGCTTAAATTCAATTTTATAATTTCAGTAGCTGGCGATTTAATAACAGTTTTGAAACTGTTCCATTTATGTACGATTTTTTAACTTGCAGGCTCTCAAAGAAGAAAAGGAGAAGGGTGGTGGAAATACAATGGAGAACATTCTGGAGTCTCTGTCGCAGCTGTTCATCAGCGCGGTGGCCCGAGCGTACCCGGACGTCCCGGACCCTCCGGTGCCGCTGACCACGTCCAGCGCCCCGCAGTTCGGCGACTACCAGTGCAACGCGGCCATGCCCATCGCTCAGCTGCTCAAGGCTCAAGGTACACTTGGGAAGTTGATGCTGCTAGAGAGTTCGTTGAACCATTTCCACATAATTAAATCATTTGGTTCAAAGGGGAAAATTCCTGAACTAAACTTGATATACCTTTTTTAAAACAATATTCTACCATTTATATTCTAAAACAAACATTATTCTTTTCTTGTTTCGGTTTAGGTTATAATGTTAATCTGTTAAAAACTTTCCAATTAAGTTTTATGAAAAGCTTTTTCTTATCCAATTAGAGTTCTTACAAAATTTTATTGTCAAGATAACAAAAACGAAGCTTTTATTTTTTTCATAAATATTGCTTATTGCTAATCTGAAACATTTTACTTATTTCCTTTTAGTGTGACTCCAATTATAAATTTTAACCTATTTAATGACTTTTTCTTAGGTTTAATTTTAAAGTACACTCTTAAGAATCTTAATTCAGTTTGGCTCAGTGCGTGATATTGTTACAAAAAATCTTGAGGATGAATATTCCACATGAAAAAAGCACACATATGACTTAGGCACTGCAGTGTTTTTTAATCCATAAATATTATAAATATAAACTGAATATATTTTAGGTGGTTTATTTAATAGTCCTGATTTCTTTTTCTTGTTTCAGGCATCAAGGTCTCCCCAAGAGATGTTGCAACGCGAATTAAAGAGAACCTTGACAAGTCAGAACTGATAGAAAAGATCGAAATAGCTGGACCAGGATTCCTGAACGTTTGGATTAGTCGGAAACACTGTCAGGGTCTTCTGACGAAAATACTCACCAAAGGGGTTCTACCTCCACCACAGCCTAGGAAACTCAAAGTTGTCATCGACTTTTCATCACCCAACATTGCAAAAGAGATGCATGTAGGTCATTTAAGGTTGGTAAATACTAAAATCTTTGTAAATAATAAAATATATTAGTGAAAGGAAACTGGAATGAAATTTAAAGTTGCGTATGTTTAAGTAGTGTTTGGTTGGGTTGAATAGAGTTGCTAATTACTCTTTGTTTATTAATATGTACTAACAGAACTAATGTATTTGTCAGAAGATAGCTCCAAAAATACATATCTCAAAATACATAGACTCGCCATTCAGGGAGTGTGTGGCTGGAGCAGTAAGGGCACTCTCTCACAGCATGGGGGCTTCTTCAAACTACCTCAGCCAAACAAAACTATTTTATCCAGCATTTATTTAAAAATATCGTATATACTAGGGATGTGTTGGTACCTTAAGTCGGTTCTTCGTACCACCGGTTCTTGGCAAAAGAACTGGTACCGAGAACCGATGTCAAAATGTCGGTACCGGTACTTCGGTACCCATGGTAATTGGCGGGAGTAACTACCGGTCACGAAAGACGATCGATCGAACCGTGCATTGCTGCGGGCGTTGCGCTGGTGGTAAATGCCACCGCGTACTACTATTTAAGGTCGATAATATTTCTAAAATTACTTTTGATTCAAAATTTATCTTAATTTTTTTTTACTCTTGATTGATTTTTTACTCTAATACTTAAAATAAAATTAATGGGAATGGGGTTATTTTCTTTGGGAATTGTGAGATTATCATTGGGAACTAATTTGGAAACTGTTATTTTTCACCTTGCAATTTGTTCTTGATTGATTTTTTACTCTCATTTTTAAAATTAATTGGAATGGGGTTATTTTTCATCTTGGAATTTGTTCTTTTGTTCACATAGTAGGCCTATATATATTTTTTTATTATTTGTCAACAGAAAAATAAACAATTAAATTAATAAGTGTATAGTTGTAGTATAGATAATAAGTGTATAGGTAGTATTTTATGTCTTGGTGAAACGTACACTTGAAAATTAAAACATTTTTTAAACAGTAACATACAACAGATTGTAGGTTTGATGGTACCGGTATCGAGTACCGAGAACCGGTACCGGTACCGACTTTGAAAAAGTGGTACCGACACATCCCTAGTATATACCTTTCCAAACAGACAAAACCACGATGCTTATTGCTGATTGTAGGTCGACAATCATCGGGGACAGCATCGCCCGGCTGCTGGAGTACCTGGGACACGACGTGGAGAGAGTCAACCATGTCGGCGACTGGGGCACCCAGTTTGGCATGCTCATCGCTCATCTGCAGGTACATCTCATTTAACTTGTTCCTAATAGTAATCGAAAAACGTTTTTCTTGTCCTTATTATGATGTTAATTATTTTATAGGGATTAAAAGTAAGACAATATGTAAGACAGTAAAATACAGTTATTTTATCTTAAAACTAGCTGATAACCCTGGCTTTGCTGGAGAGATAGATCCTTATTATCTAATTGGCTTACGAAATGCTGCATTCTGTTGGTAATCATTTAATCTATTTCAAACTAAGACCGGTTGTTTTAATATAAACAAATCTTTCCAAGAATATTTCTTAAAACTCTGACAATGGTCTCTTAAAAACGGACCTACGGTGAAGCCCTAAAGGTTATCGATGCCAAACCACCCCATGAGATGCCTAGCTTTACTTTGAAACAAAGGTCAGGGAGCATGTTTTGGCTGATACATGTGCTATACCTACCTAATCTCTCTATATTGATTATTTTTATGGCCAAAATGATCACTAAACATTGCTTTAAGGTAATTTATAAATTCTAAGGCACCTTTACAATCATGCCCGATTTCTCAATCATTAAATTCCAAGGTGTTTATCACCAGACAAGTTTTACCAAGTTCCCGTACGAGTTCATGATAAAGTGGTCTAAACCTTATTTACTTTAACACATTCTCTGCTAGTGTCTGCAGTTTTACTGTGTTGTTCTATAATCATCACTGTTTTAAAAATTTAATGTATCCTGAGTGCGTATTTCCTAATTTTAATTTTTGTTTTGCCTAGGATAAATATCCAAACTACAAAACAGAATCACCACCTCTTTCTACACTAATGCATTTCTACAAAGAAGCGAAAGTAAGGTTTGACACTGATGAAACTTTCAAGAAACGAGCATATGAGAGTGTTGTCCAACTGCAGGCTGGAAATCCAGAATACACTCAAGCGTGGCAACTTATTTGTGATGTTTCTCGCAAAGGTAATAAAAAGTTAATCTGTAAAATATTTTTCACCCACCTGCTGAAATTTAGTTTAGACTCTTTTTACTCCTTGTAATGAGGGATCAAAATAATATTTTGAAATCATTTAATTAGAAATTGAGTGCCTTCAAATTTTTATGCAGATGTGCAATTATGTTGAGGTTCAACAGATTGCAGGTGCGAACAGCTGATTTAGTCGCTGATTATTTATTCACATAAGAATAACATTGACAACAATCAGCTGTAAGATCATCTACGAATTAAGTGTGTAAGAATGTTAAATCAGTGAGCTGATTGCTGGTGCATGAATGGTTGCAGCTACTCGGATGCAGCTACTCGGAATTTTAGATCAAAACAAAACGGATATTGTTTGTTAATTAATAAGTTTATGAAATAGAATAGATGTTTACAGAAGTGTATTTATTATTGCAGGGGGGGGGGGAAATGTTGTGTGTATTTTGAGCGTAAATCCTATTGTCTCCCTCGTGAAAATTGTCGCCCTTGCAAGCTCAGGCGCCAACATTTTCACTCTTGAGACAATGTTATACTTTACTCACTCGACATACAAATAACTTTCATTACCACTGAAGTGGAAAGTGATGTTGGGACTGAATTGTTGTTTTAATGAAAAGAAAATTAAATTATTTATTTTCTTATTTCTTTTAAATTTTTATAAATCTAACCTACTAGATGCCATTGAAAATTTATCAGTATACTTCCCAATACCAAGATAAAGAAAACCTAACAATAATTTAAATAATTGTTAAATCCTATTAATGTTGAATTAACTGCAAAGCTTTTAATATAGTATGATCTTATAATATATCAAGACATGTTTTAGAGATCAGTTAAATAACTTACTACTCTGAACATAATAAACAAAACCTCGTTAATGTTTTTTCACAAATTACAGAAAATCAATTGGTGTACGACCGACTGGGCGTTAAGTTAACAGAGCGAGGTGAATCATTTTACCAGTCCAGGATGGAGACCATTGTCAAGGAACTCAAAGAAAGAGGTAAATTTGACATTTTTTGAGTGTAATATAGTTTGTTTTAATTGAAATCTGTTTTACTGTGGAGCATGAACATAAGTAATAAACAAAAAAAACTACTTTTATACTAATAAACTTCCTTTTAAAAACCTTAACCTATCTGTACTCTAAGGCATTTTTAATCTGGAATAAGTATAAGAGAATGCTCTATTCAGTTTCTGAAAAATGTACTTAGAATAATTTTATCTTTATGTTTAACACCCATCGCTATCACAAAGCATGTTTACCAGAAAAATGACTACAGGACTGCTGGAGGAAGATGAGAAGAGGTTCATCATGTGGGGCAAGACCAAGGAGTTGATCCCGTTCACCATAGTCAAGTCAGACGGGGGCTTCACGTACGACACTTCCGACATGGCCACCATCAAGTACCGGATAGAGGAGTCCAAGGCCGACTGGATCATCTACGTTGTGGACATGGGCCAGGTAGACTCTTGATTTTTGGAATTTCCCCCTATAGGGAAGTAGCTATTACGGTAGGCGGCATGGTGAGACTTAAGCCCGGGACCATGTTATTTTTTAGTTTTGAGGTCCCTAGAGCCCAAAAACAACGTTCGTTCATCTATACCTATAAAAGGCAAAGCCCTCACTCACTCACTCATTCACTCACTCACTCATCACTAATTCTCCAACTTCCCAATAACACAGAAGGCTGAAATTTGGTACACTGTTTCTTTAGACATTAAATAGGAAAACTAAGTAGTTTTCATCCTGATCTGACCCTCGGACTCCGCCACAGACCCTCATAAAGATCCCATATTATCCTTATGGCAGAATATAAATTGATGAAATGTTTATATTTAAATAAACAGATGTGAAAAAGCAAGAAATTTATTAGAATGTCAAACAAGCTGTCAGGAACAGAACATGAAATAAATCACTGACTAGAGATACTTATATGACCTTTCTTCCGTGTAACAGCTGTTATTGAAAGAACTAATCTAAACCATTTATTTTATCTACATCATTAGAAAAAATATTTTGCCTTCGTCTTTTAGCGAATTTCATTGATGGAATTATTACCATAGGTCTCATGGCAAGACCTAAGCCCGAGTCCATGATAACTTTTCATTTTGGAGCTCCCAGAAGCAAAAAACACTATTCAAACTATGTTTAAAGCTGAAAACACAGTACAATGTCCCTGTAGAAAAATTCTATATCTCGGTTATTACTCAACATATCTTGATAAAACTTGGTATGTGGCTTTTTTGATTCAGATTCACCTGATATTGTTTTAAAACTACCAAATTTTTGCATGACTGTTGCAGTAGACCTGCATATATACTCATTCCCCATGTTATTCTTATGGAAGAAATAAAATAAGGTCATGCACATAGTCTGTAGGTCTGCTGCAACGGGGGTATTTTTATGTTCAAGATAGACCCTAAAAATCTTAGAATTTTTTTGGCACTAAATCAAGGCAATTCCTACGTTTTACGTACTTGTGCTTTCATGAAACAGAAAACAGCTTTAGGATTCTCTAAGTACGCAAAGTCTGCTGCGACAGAGATATTTATATTCCTGCTAAATGGCCACTTTATACCATGCATGCGAGCAGATTCAACGATATTGGGCATAAGCCTACCCAGGGCAGTGGCACCCTTGAGACCTTTATCGGCAGGGCGCTGAATCTGCTCACATGTATAGTGCAGGGAGGCCAAATAGAAATACCTCCTGCGGGGGGCAGCAATAGAATAGCTCAGTCGCAGCAGACCTGCGGACTTTGAGGATACCTGGACGCATCTTTCTGGTTAATGAAAGTCCCATCTTCTTTATACCACTGACCTATCACTGCACAGCCCAAACTACTTGACTTAGAACCTTGGACCTTTGCATGAACGATCTTAAGGGCGTAAGCATCAAAGCATCCGCTAAGAACGGTTTTTTAATTCAAAGTTTTAAGGGGTTTTGGCGGGGTCGAAGTTTATAAATTTTCCTTCGCAAGTGGAATGGATGAGCTTTTGTTCAATTTTCAATGTTCATTCAACAAGCAGGTGGTTCAGCTTCACACATGGATACGATTTTACAGCTGATTTATAATTTGGTTACTTTCATAATGGTTTTATGGTTGTTTTGTTGATTTTTTAGGTGATATGTACTGTATAAAAGTTGAATTTAGTTTATTTAGTTAAATTAAAGTCGTCATTCGTTTTTGTAACTAATCTGTTTAATCATAAACTCAGTATGTGGCCCTATCTTCATTTAGGCAGCGAGAGTTACAGTTTTTATCGTGAGCAAAGCCACGGGCACCTGCTAGTTTTGGTATATAAGTATATATATATATATGTGTGTGTGTGTGTGTGTGTGTGTGTCCGTAGGCACGATAACTCTCGTAAAAAAAGTCTGATCTTGATGAAATTTGGAACAAACATTTATAGCGATATTCATGACTTTAAGTTCGAAAACCAGCAAGATCGGTACACTCTAAGGTGGTTTTTTGACTAAATAAAATTTATTTCCAAGATTTAACATATTTCTACTAATTTTACGTAAATTTAATGGTAAGAGTTGAATTCAGCTTAAAAAAATAAACAATACAGCATTTTGAATCATTATTCTACATCAGTCGGTTACTGAGATATTGGATCTGCAAAATGCAGTACATTGTCTTTTGTTTTTCCCTGAAGGGACATAAACTGTCCAAATTCTGGTATGAAATACCCAGATTTTTCATTCAATTTCCCTTAAATGGGATTTAAAAAAATAATAATACAAACCACATGATTGAATTTAATTTGTTCATGAGATGGTTTGATTTGTTTTCATTTCTTGGATCTGAGTACATTGATAATATGTTTGCTGACATTTATGTACTATAACAAGTGTACATTTATTAAAAATTATCAGAATATGAATAATTATTGAGAAATAAGATCATGAATGATAAAATTTACTTTATTTAGATTAATATTTACACAAAATATCCAAAACAATAACTTCCCTAACTTATGTAGAATATGGCCTCATATAAAAAATAAATCCTCTAGAAATTAACTGAGTATGCAAGTTTCTTTGTTTGAAATTCATTGTTGGTGATGGTGATTTTATGTTTTGATTAGGATTTTTGCGGACATTTGCCATCACTGATTAGTAAAAAACAAGTTTCACGACGTTTCGGGATCTGGAATCTGATCCCGTCTTCAGGTGGAAGAAAACCTAGAACATAACAAGATTAGTAACACATAGCCAGGAAAACCTGGGGAAAAACACAGCTAAAACAGAGAACTGTAAAAGCAGTCACGAAAACAATAAGCTGAAAAGAAAAACAATACACAAAACAACACAGGAATCACAAGTATCAAGAATCACCAGGCAGGAGAGAGCACGTCCACACCCAATCAGAGCTGAGCTGAGACTGGTGGGAGGAAAGCAAATGGCGGCGGCAACGGAAATGGCGGCGCCCACAGCCAACCAAATCACGGCGCGCTACCGGTGGCGAAAACCTGAAACAGAGACATGTGATATGCAAATTCCGTGTGTCTGTTTGTGTTTTTTTAGTTAATTTTTAACCTGATTTTGCCCCTTGGCCTTGCTACGGGTTAACATGTTATAAGAATTTTGAACAGAATTGTTAGTAATTACCCTATTTGTTGACACTTTATTTTCCCTGTCTTTCAATTCTTTGTTTAATATTGGTAGCCATACTGGCCTTATTTCAAGTGAAGATTGACTGATTGGTTGGTCTGCTAGTTTTATGTATGAAGCTTCAATTAGTTTTCTTTTGAAAAAATGAGGTTCACGGTGTACTATTTTTGCTTCGTCAAAATTCATCTGGTGATTTTCAGACCAGCAGTGTTGAGCAATTTTTGATTTATCCACTAAGCCCTTCCTCGTGTTATCTTTGTGTTCTTTGATTCTAACATTTAAAGGTCTTTTTGTCTCGCCATAATACGGCCTAGAGCAACTATTGCAGTTTATTCTGTAAACACAGTTTTTTGATCCCTGAGTGCCATTTTTTGGTTTGGTTTTTACGAGACATTGCCTAAGAGTGTTTTGTGTCCTAAACGCGGTTCTAACTTTGAACTTTCTAGCAACTCTTCTAATTTTTTCCGATAATCCCGGCACATAAGGGATTGACATAGGAACGAATTTTTCAGTGTTTTCTGACTCATTCTGTTTAGCCCTACGGGTTTTGCACTTTCTTATTACGGATTGAGGGTATCCATTCTTAGCCAAATCTTGCTCTACTTTTTTGATTTCCTGATTTAATCCATCTTGATTTGAGCAAATGCTCTTTGCTCTGTCAAATAGTGAGTAAGCTACCCCTTCTTTGACAGATTTTTGATGGTTTGATTGAAAATTTAAGTACTGCCCTGTGTGTGTCTTTTTTCTGAAAACAGTTGTCCTAAGCGTGTCCCTATCCTTTTCTACGCACACGTCCAAAAATGCTAGTTTGTAAATTATACCGTCAAGATGAGGGGATGGCCATGGGGTCGCCATTGTCGCCTATCTTTGCTAATATCTTTATGGAGGAGTTTGAGCAAAAGGCTTTGTCTTTGGCTCAACTCAAACCGAAGATTTGGTGGAGGTACGTCGATGACACCTTCGTGGTATTTCCGCATGGAGACGATGAACTTAAAGACTTTTTAGGGCATCTTAACAGTATTTCTCCTTCCATCCGCCTAACAATGGAAGAGGAAGTCCAAAACAAACTAGCATTTTTGGATGTGTGCGTAGAAAAGGATAGGGACACGCTTAGGACAACTGTTTTCAGAAAAAAGACACACACAGGGCAGTACTTAAATTTTCAATCAAACCATCAAAAATCTGTCAAAGAAGGGGTAGCTTACTCACTATTTGACAGAGCAAAGAGCATTTGCTCAAATCAAGATGGATTAAATCAGGAAATCAAAAAAGTAGAGCAAGATTTGGCTAAGAATGGATACCCTCAATCCGTAATAAGAAAGTGCAAAACCCGTAGGGCTAAACAGAATGAGTCAGAAAACACTGAAAAATTCGTTCCTATGTCAATCCCTTATGTGCCGGGATTATCGGAAAAAATTAGAAGAGTTGCTAGGAAGTTCAAAGTTAGAACCGCGTTTAGGACACAAAACACTCTTAGGCAATGTCTCGTAAAAACCAAACCAAAAAATGGCACTCAGGGATCAAAAAACTGTGTTTACAGAATAAACTGCAATAGTTGCTCTAGGCCGTATTATGGCGAGACAAAAAGACCTTTAAATGTTAGAATCAAAGAACACAAAGATAACACGAGGAAGGGCTTAGTGGATAAATCAAAAATTGCTCAACACTGCTGGTCTGAAAATCACCAGATGAATTTTGACGAAGCAAAAATAGTACACCGCGAACCTCATTTTTTCAAAAGAAAACTAATTGAAGCTTCATACATAAAACTAGCAGACCAACCAATCAGTCAATCTTCACTTGAAATAAGGCCAGTATGGCTACCAATATTAAACAAAGAATTGAAAGACAGGGAAAATAAAGTGTCAACAAATAGGGTAATTACTAACAATTCTGTTCAAAATTCTTATAACATGTTAACCCGTAGCAAGGCCAAGGGGCAAAATCAGGTTAAAAATTAACTAAAAAAACACAAACAGACACACGGAATTTGCATATCACATGTCTCTGTTTCAGGTTTTCGCCACCGGTAGCGCGCCGTGATTTGGTTGGCTGTGGGCGCCGCCATTTCCGTTGCCGCCGCCATTTGCTTTCCTCCCACCAGTCTCAGCTCAGCTCTGATTGGGTTTGGACGTGCTCTCTCCTGCCTGGTGATTCTTGATACTTGTGATTCCTGTGTTATTTTGTGTATTGTTTTTCTTTTCAGCTTATTGTTTTCGTGACTGCTTTTACAGTTCTCTGTTTTAGCTGTGTTTTTCCCCAGGTTTTCCTGGCTGTGTGTTACTAATCTTGTTATGTTCTAGGTTTTCTTCCACCTGAAGACGGGATCAGATTCCAGATCCCGAAACGTCGTGAAACTTGTTTTTTACTAATCAGTGATGGCAAATGTCCGCAAAAATCCTAATCAAAATATGCAAGTTTGCTGCAACAAGTGTATTTAAATTTTAAGATAAATCATATGTTTGGATTTAATTTTTTCATGTGACCATTTTATTTGTTTTTATTTTGACTGATTTAAAATCATTGATTGTATGATTGCTTACATTTTTATACTATAACAAGGATACACTTATAAAAAAAATTACACTAGTTAGAAGAATGACAAAAAGAGTATTGCTGGAATGGTTACCGATGTGATTCCCATGATCATTTCCCTTACATCTAAAGCTCTTGAATTGATGTGTAACATACTTTTTGCATTAATTACATAAAATGTTTGAAACCTTTCCTGTACATAAATTAAATAAGCTCCCATATAAAAATTAATTCTTTAGAAATTCGCTGAGTACACAGGTTCTGCGACGGGTGTATTTACTATTTACCAAGATAATAATATCAACCAGAACCTTAGGTAAGCCTTTCAAACAAAAAACATGAAAACTAACTTTGTAAACCTAGAATTTTATATTGTGGCACTATGTGAGGTGTGATATAGAGAATCTTAAAAAAAAAAACTCCTTTGTTGAATGAAAGCAAATCGCCGACTTCATTTTAGAATGTCACTGCTCTGAGCGTCCTCACCTAATGTAAAGGTTTGTTTTCTATCCTCAATGCCATGAAATAAATAAGAGACCACACAAACATAGTTTCATTAGTTATGAACCTAGAGATTAAATGGGCCATTGAGGCCAAAATGTTCTATATAGAATGTTCTGGTCATTTTTCAAATCATCAATCTGTACAGAAATAATTTTGCTCTTTTTTATTTGATCCTCTACAACTCTAAACCTAGTTATTTTTTCTCCAGGCAACTCATTTCACAGTGTTGACCAGCTGTGCGGAGCGAGCTGGCTGGCTGGATCCATCCAAAGTGCGAGTGGACTTTGTGGGCTTTGGAGTTGTGTTGGGAGAGGACAAGAAGAAGTTCAAGACACGGTCCGGCGAGTCTGTGAGACTGGTTGAGCTGTTAGACGAAGGTTGGTTTCAGAACTTGCAACTATACCAGCTCATTAGATTGTTAAAAATATGAGTTTCAAAGAAAAACTGTATAATTTTTAAATGTTTTTTACTTTGTTCTGAAAAAAAACAGAGGCAAAGTTTGATGCTACGTCTTAGCTTTTGTTTGTATTGAATAAGAATTATTTCCTACTAGACTTTCAGCTTTGTGGCTTTCACAATCCCATTTGCAGTTGTTTTACTAATTTCTTCTTTTTTTTACTGTAAACCAACTATTTTTAATTTTTGTAAAATGTGATTTTATAAAACTTTTTTCTCGTCTTTTTTTATACAATACATCTTTCATGTATTCCCAGGAAGCCATTGTTCTGAAAAAGCAATAACTGCAGGCCAATAAATAGTCCTTTTGAATTATAAAAGTTTTATTTTGTGTTTATTGTAAACGTTTCATGAAACAAGAGTTTATGATCTCCTGTCACACAGGTCTGAAGAAGGCTCTGGAGACCCTGAAGGCGAAGGGGCGAGACGAGGTGTTGACGGGCGAGGAGCTGAAGGAGGCTCAAGAGGCTGTGGCTTACGGCTGCATCAAGTACGCAGACCTCTGCCACAACCGCGTCAACGACTACGTCTTCTCTTTTGATAAGGTAAGTCTTCAGTTTAAATGTTGAGTTAATTAAGTCTATGTACAAAAGTAATGTAGGATGTAGTGAAGGTATTTGGCAAAGTTAACAACTCTATTCACATTCACGCATTATGAAATTGTACTGTCATTCACCCTCTTTACGAAGTTACTCCCGTTGTTTATTCATGATCACTAAATAAGTATTTTTTATTGTCTGTCATCTACTTGTAATCAGTAAATAAATACAATCGTTTTTCATAGCTGTTTGCTTCTTTCACTATGTTCACCCGCTTCATTCCTGCAAAGAGTAAAATGCTCTTGTACCAATAGTTTCTGAGGTGAAGATGAACTTCATTTGGTGCATGGAATTTTAGTTTTTCTAGTGTAGAGAATTGATGAACTATTGTAAACTTTTCAAATAAGTATTAAAAATATCCTATTATGTTTAGGCCTAATTTCTTAGCTGGAATTTCAAAAAGTTGCCCAAATACATAACTCTAGTTAAAAATCAACTACTCATCCACCCCTCCTGAAACTGGTGGACCAAAAGCATCTTCTACCACATTAACTGTTGTCACGTGTTGTTCATATTAACGTATAATCATTTTTCGGTCTTGTCCAAAAACCTTTTATGTAATATGTCGTTTCTTCAAAAACTGATGTAGGCTACTTTTGTAAAGTTTGTAAGAGAATGAAGAATTAATTAGTTTTCCAACTTTACAGATGCTGGAGGACAAGGGTAACACTGCGGTGTATCTGCTTTACGCTTACACTAGGATATGCTCCATAGCCAGAAATGCCAACATTACAGTGAGTGAGCTGGAGAAGGCTGCCAACGCAACTCCTGTAGCCATCACGCATGAGAAAGAGTGGAAACTGGCCAAGGTGGGTATTTGTAATAGTCGTTGGGATGAGAGTTAGAGATTTAATGTTGGATATTTTAGCGAATTGCCCCTTTTAGGAAGATGGTACGTTTTTCCAAGGCACGCTAGACGAAAACACTCCCACTTTGTCGCATCACTCCTATCCGTGTTTTCGTTGTTTTTTATTTTTAGTATTTTTCAGGAATTGTGTCAATGTCTCCTTGTACATGTGTGTTTATGTACATTTTAGAGAACAATGACAACCTTCAACAGGGTGTTTACTGATACTGGAAATACTGGAATTATGGTGGAATTTTCTTTACATACTGAAAGTACTGAAATGATACTTCAATTTGAGATTATGTACTTGAATTTCATGAGTTGAAATAAACTTTAAAATACAGTTTGTCATTGATCGAATAAATATGGATATAAAATGTTTGATAAGTTTGTTTAATGTTTGCAAACAAAAGTACACTCATAAAACATAAGAATAAATTTAGAAATTCAAATAAAGGTCAATCTATGAAAATTTTTGAGAACAAATTAAAATTTAATGGAGAAGAAAAAGATAAAAATATTTTAGGTTTAAAGTAGTCTGTGGCTAAAGAAAAAGATTTAACTTTTTTCATAACTTACATTCTGCGTTTTTTATCTAATATTGACTCAGTTCATCAAAAGGGATTTTTTATGATTAACTCTATTATTATTAATAATTTGAGTTTGCAAGGAAAAGAGCCTTATTAGGCGAGTTAGTAGCAGCATGAAAACCTTATTAGCAGTGTAAGGACCTTAAAAATAATTAAAATAATATAAATCGTAAATGTTATTGTTAGAAAGTATTTATCAATCATAACTAAGTATATAGTAAAAGAATAGTTTAATCTTCATGTTAAAAGTTATTTCTTGGTTAAAATTAACAAGGGTCATAAACAGCACTTCCTTGTTACATTGATAGTTCACATGCAATTTTGATACTGGAATTTTGACAAAAATGTACTGGAACTACTGGAAATATACTGGAACTCTAAAATCAGAAGTCAACCTGTTCCATCAAAGTGAATTGAAGACTTCTTGTATGGTCGATGATGGCTCAATCGAACCGAAACTAGTCGCCACTTGTTTAGATTACTTTGAAGCAGTTAATTAAACCTTTGAGTTAAATTAAATTTTAATAATGTGGTATTACGATGCATTCCAGGTTCTTCTGAGGTTCCCAGAAGTGCTGACCAAGATTACGAGGGACTTGTATGTCCACACCCTGTGTGAGTTCCTGTACGAGGTTGCCTGCACCTTCACCGAGTTCTACGATAGCTGTTACTGCATTGAGAAGGATCCTGCCTCTGGTAGGCTGTTTTCTTTTACCAATGGATTTGGTGCTGCCATAATGTTTTATAATTAACTGTTGATTTATTAACTAGCTAATTGTTTTTGGATCAGAATATGTCACGCTTTGAACAAACGGTTGTCTCTTGCTAGACATAGTAAAACGTCATTATAATAGACCTCTATTTTTTCACAGATTTGCTTCTTGATTTCTTTTTAGGTTCCCCTAGACAATCTAAAATATATCTTAATAATGTTCATACTTTTCTTGGGAAATCAATAAATCTTTGAGCGAAACCCCAGGAAATCATGAGTGAAACTGTATTGTTTTTGTAGGTGAAATCTTGAAAGTGCACATGGACCGGCTGCTGCTGACAGAAGCCACGGCTCGGGTGATGAAGCAGTGTTTCAACATCCTCGGCCTCAAAACTGTGGCTCGCATGTAACTCATAATATATTAAATTATTTAATATATATTTTTTGAAACACAAAATTCTTTTTACTACCCCTTCTTATCCAGTAATTTAGTTTGTCTAGTTATAAATATTAACAGTGATTTGTTAGAGCAGTTTATGCTCTCAGAGGAATTATAAGCGGTTTTTTTGGTGGCAGTGTTTGAGTGTGAAATTTTGATGATTCTGATTTTGTTTTGTACCGTTTCAAGTCATAAAATAGTTCACTATCCAAACGAGTTCCTGATTGTTTCATTTGAGCCAAGGATTTCTATTTTATAAAGCTTAGCTTATGTTTGTGTGCGATATAACGATGGTCAAACTTACAACTTTTTTATATCTAATACCACGTAACTTACAAAAATAAGATTTTACAAAAAACTTGTACTTCTAATAACACGTATCTTGGCTACTCTAACTTCAAACTGTTGCTTTCTTATACCACGTAACTTAAAACTTCAATTGGATATTTACATGAACAAAATTTCAGTTTATATAAATAGTAAACCCTTAGCATTCATTTTTAATGTAACACATTAACATCACCCATTAGCTAATAAAAGAGACAAAATAGTACAAATGTCAGAGGCTTACACAAGGCCCAGAATTTTTCAACTTTCAAAATGCAAAGGAATTTATGGAATATTTTGCCAACACGAAGAAACGTGTTTGTTAATTTTCCTGTTCTTAATCAATTTCCCATAAAAATATTGATAATGAGATATTAGAATCAGTAGACTCTCGATAGTTCGACACTTTGTGGACTTCGAGGGTGTCGAAGTATCAAAATGTCGAACTATAGGGAGTATATGAGATTTCACATTAATAAAAACATTAAAAATAATGGTAGGTGATGTACATCTCCTAAATTTATCAAGTACCATAAACCTAAACCATTTCACAGCTATTTTACTAAGTTTTATCATAATGTAGGTCCCAGTAAATATCACTGGACAAAATACTTGGGAGTCTTGGAATGTTTTTCGAGTGTCAGCAGGTGTCGAACTATCCAGAGTGTCGAAGTATCGAGAGTCTACTGTAGCTACATAATATAGAGTTGAATTTTTAATAATTTTGGAAGTTACGAGGTGTTTAGAGTTAGACCATAAGTAATAAGCCATTGGTTTACTTCAAATTTTCTCTACTAAAAACCAGGCAAACATGTCAACAGTCAAATTACGTATATGAAGAAAATAGAACATCCACTTAGAAATCATAATTGTATTGTGACATACCACTTACATCAAACATCAACCTGCCTTAAATATTATAAAAATACATGTCTGAAAATGTTTTGAAAAGTATCATTGAAAATAAAAATTTATAGTTAAATGGGTATAAAACAATTGTTTAACTTACATTTTAGCCCACATTTAAACTGTATTTGGATTCTTATCTTTTACTGACCTACAGTGTTACAATGAATTAATAAGAATGAGATAACTTTAACATGATTCATATACTACATTAAAGGGTTTAGTACTCATGATAGTGTTAAAATTATATTTGTGTAACGTAATACCATGTGTCAGTGCATGAGTGTTTTCTTAATTATTTGCATTTTGTCCCATTAGTGAATATATACAGGGTGTCCGGAAATTATGGTAAAATATTTTAGTAGAGGTATTTTTAGTATTTAGTAGAGGTAAAAACAAGAAAAAAAGTTTATATAAACATAGGTCCTAAAGTGCTTCGTTTTCCGTCTGTGTATCTGTTTGTGATTTTACATATTTAATTATATCTCGCGAACCTTTTAATGTATGAACTTCAAACTCGGTATATGGATAACCACTATTAAGAACTATTTTTGTGTGGAGTATCAAATTTCTACTTTGTACCATTTCAAAATGGCGACTGTTTTTTGTTTTCAAAGCTAAATATCTTAAAACCGCAAATTTTAGAAAAATTATTCAAGAGACAAAAAAGCTGAAAAACTTAATCCAATTAACGCTGATATTAAGATTATGATGATCAGACTACTAATAACAGAGATATTTTAAAATTTCCGAATAAAAACATGCAAATTTCAGATAGTATGTTCTAAATAACCATGTTTTTATTCAGAAAAGTTAAAATTTCTCCATTATTAGTAGTTCAATCATCATAATCTAATATCAGCATTAACTAGATTAAATTTTGCAGCTTTTTTGTCTCTTGTATAATTTTTCTAAAATTTGCGGTTTTTAAGATATTTAGCTTTGAAAACAAAAAACATTCACCATTTCGGAATGGTACAAAGTAGAAATTTGATACTTCTCACAAAAATGGTTCTTAATAGTGATTATCCATATACCATGTTTGAAGTTTACACGGTAAAAGGTTTGCAAGATGTAATAAATATGTAAAAATCACAAACACTCAGACGGAAAATGAAGCACTTTAAGACCTATGTTTATATGAACTTTTCTTCTTATTTTTACCTTTACTATCATATACTAAAATATTTTACTATAATTTCCGGACACCCTGTATATAGTGAAAGAAGCCTTACCAAGTTGGGAAAGTTTAGAATGCACATTTTTGTTTCTTCTGATTGTGCATGTGATGTTGATTTGCTTTTTAAGACATATTTTCATTTTCCATCTTCATCTAAAATGCTCTGAATTTAGGTTCTTCGTTCTTTAAATACAAATACTAAAAAATCAATACAAATTTAATCCCGGAATGGGTCTGTAAAAGTAAATTTTACATATGAGTCCATTGCTAATGTTGTTAATTATTATTGTTCCACAAAATTGCTAATTTGGATACAGTATTTTGTAAATACTATTTCCAGAATAGTACGTGTAACTGTATGTAAACTTTTATTGAGAGTTTGCCAATTTTTCATATCCATGGAAGCAAATAAAACTCAGATATTTCTTAAGAAGTCAAATTTATGGGAATTCTCAGGATAACAAATTGGTTTAGTTTAAACTATTAAAAAATAAAATAATCCTTTCAGTTTTCAACAAGAAACCGGATTAGGTGCCAAAGTGCTGTTTGATTTTACTTCATGAAATGGAGTACAGGTATTTAAACATTCTTACTTTCCTTTCAAAGTAAAAAAAAAAAACTGCTTTGACAATTATCATCTGTATTTGTTGTCAAATTTAAAATCTCAGATTGATGTATATTAAATCAATCTGTTATTACTAAACATAGGTAGGATTTAATGAAAATGATGTTTTGGTATTCTTGTACTTTATTACTAAACATAGGTAGGATTTAATATACATCAATCTGAGATTTTAAATTTGACAACAAATATAGATGATAATTGTCAAAGCAGTTTTTTTTTACTTTGAAAGGAAAGTAAGAATGTTACTTATTAGTCCCTCTTACCCATTCCTTGCACGGGTTAGAAGGCATTCAATAGTCAGCTTGCATTTAAATTTGAGCTTGCTGGTAACTGTCAATTAATTGTACATTCAAAAATTTATGTAACTGATATACCGTTGTAAGTCTAGATGTCTCCAGGCAGAACAAACATGTCACCAAAACATACAAATGAATTAAGCTATAGTGTGGAATTACATCACACAACAGTTATTTGTGTATTGCCGGAGTAAAGTACAACATTGTCTCACAAGTGAAACTGTTGACAATTTTTACAAGGGAGACGATGTACTTTTCTCCAGCAATACACACATTTTTCCCCACCTGTCATAAAAAGTACAAGAATACCAAAACATCATTTTCATTAACTTAATAATTAATAAATTCATTAATTTTACTCTTTTTTGCATTGAAAATTATAGAATAAAATTATTGCTATGGAAACATTTTTTTTTAATTGTATAAACTAGAAGGTGAGTAACATCACAATGTTTGTCCAACTAGCCAATTTACTTCTTTATTTTTATTACAAACTACACTAGTTCAGGGCAAAATCTTTGTACAGTTGGCATCAGCTATGGTCGAGTCCAGCTGGTTGTAAGTTGCAGGGGGGAGAGAGGGTACTTTTAAACAAAAACATTGTTCTTCAGCTCTTCTGCTTGTCAAACATTGTGTTTACCAATTTAATATGTTGAAAATATCATATGATACAGTTAGTATAGTGCGGTAGATGGGAGATATATTGGGTAGATTGGGACCTCAATAAAAGTTTTTTTTTTTAATTTGGTAATATAATATAATATTTATATTGTGTTAAGGGTGCAAAAGAAGAATGCCTAAAGATTTCAGGAGAGACCCAAGAGGACATCTTAGAATCACTGAGACAGATATTCCTGGTGGCCGTAACCAAAGCTTATCCTGACTTGAGCAGCCCCCAAGTCCACGTCTCGCCTGCCAGTGCTCCTCAGTTCGGGGACTACCAGTGCAATGCGGCCATGCACATAGCTAAAGAGATCAAAGACCAAGGTAGAGAACATAAATATATTATTATGTCAAAAAGAAAGCCCTTATTCCAGGATCTTTATAGCTCGGTACAATGAGGATGTGTTATTCAAATATATCATCATATGAGGAGTTTATATGATTTCCAGTTGAACCGCCTTACATGAAAATTAAATGTCCATTTCCTACTTAAACAAATTAACCATCCTTCTTAGCATTTTATAGCTTTTTAGTATTAAAATTAAAAAATACATAGCATTTTAAAACAAGTATCCTACTCTTTATTTACTACCTTTTTCTAGAATTCTTCAAGAACTAGCTCCATGTCAATGATCGTAATACATATTTTTTCTGACTACATTTTTCATTCATTACTGATTCATTTTTCATTATGCTCTTTTTGATTGTAAGTTAAATCCTACAAAAATAAACGGGTCAGTACAGTGGAAAACATTAGTCATGATTCCCAGCCTAAGAGAAATTTACCTCAAAAACTCCATAATCAATATATGATGTGTATTATGCTAAAATACAACTCTTGAAACTCACACAATGCATTTGGCATATAAGTCTTACTGAACTTATTATTAGCTTATTTTGGTCATTGCAATCTATGGTAAATTCTACTTAAAAATTTAAACTTTTTTTACTTGTTCTCCTCTCCAACAACTCCAAAAGGAATTTGTTGAATTCTTAGGACTCCAGGTCCTGTAATCTTCTTTTAAACATAACAGATCATGTAATCAGTATGAAAGTACTATAGAACAGATGAGTCTCGGATCTTTTTACAGGAGGAGAAGGATCTCCCAGGGATGTTGCTGCTTGCATTAAAGAAAACCTTGGGAACCAAGAGCTAATAGAAAGGGTGGAGATTGCAGGACCTGGATTTATAAATATATTCATTGATCGTAAATACTGCCAGGGTTTATTGAAGAAAATACTGACAAAGGGTGTGTTACCACCAGCACAACGATGCAAACTTAAAGTTGTTGTGGATTTCTCATCCCCGAACATAGCGAAAGAGATGCATGTTGGCCATTTAAGGTGAGTCTCGAAGACAGTGATTTGTTTTAGTGAGAGAAAAAAGGTTTAAATAATTATTAAGTCAGTTTTTTTGTTTTTATCAATTAAATTGATTTTGGTGATTGTTTGTTCTTAATTTTTAGATGTGTGGCTCACATCAGAGGTAATTTTTGGCTTTGCTTCGTGGTAAAAACCTTACTCCATATCTTCATCAGTGCTTGTGACCAACTGAGATCTCACATCACTGATGATCATGACTCTTTGTCTCACCTTATCTAGCTAGAAGTTGTAATGTGGAGAAGAGTCAAGGAGCAAGTTAAATAAGCTTGACATGTGGAAGATATCAATTTAATGGGTGAATCAAGAAGCTTTTCTTTACCAGGATTGTCAAGAAGAAAGGTGCAACACAAGCAATTATTGTGATTCTCCACTCTATTTTCACCTCTTCTACAGTATCAATGAATGGATGACCAGACCCAAAACTTGTTGGTGGGGTGATAGGCCATGTAAGGGCTTCCTTACACAAATCGAGAGCAGATTCCCAAGGACCTGAGGTTGTGTCCAGAATACAATTGCAGAGTAGAAAGATAAGAAAGGGTCCTAGAGTTGGGGGTTTCCTTTGAAATAAGATCCAGGTGATCCAAGAAAAAGAGTCATGTACCTTCAGGAAATTAACTATTTAACGTTTTGAGGAAGAATTTTGGATTAAATTATGTGACCTACTACTAACTTTTGTTAACATGGCAGCAAAACAATGAACTGAGAATTTCTTAATATTGATTGTTGACAAACTGTTGACAAAAATTCTAATTGACAAACTATGATCTCATAGAAGGTTATGCTCTAAACGGCATGAATATTTTTCAAAAAAGTTGCCAACATCATTTTTTCTGTCCAAGCAGTTGATCTCCAGCATGATGATCATAATATATGATAGATTCTACATAGCTAAGTAAGGGTGACTATATCATAATGAGCAAGAATATGGAAATTAGTTTAAGCAGCCATCTTCGAGATTTTTTGTGTTAAACACATTCACTGCGGCAGCAAACCACCTATTGCTCCACAAGCACTTCCCCCCGCGTGACCCCGTGTGCTGTGGTACACATACGTACATACACCACATATATACATATAGGTATATACAAAAAAATACACCACCGAAAATCAGGTATTCCGAACCAAATGCGGGCAGCGAATCAACGTTCCCGAGCTAAGTGCTTGGGCATAGTAAATTGAATCCTTGTGAATGGTGCAACCACACTCCGGTATGTGGCCCGCACTCGGGTCACGACGCGGACCACATACTGGTATGTGGTACGCAGCGAATGTGTTAAGATACATTACTCACTCCACCAAATAGTTAATAAAACTATCAGTATTAAATTACTCATCCTGGTTTTTTTGTGATCTCTTGTTGCCATTGGCTATCGGGCTATTTATTAACATCTCTACTTTGATCAGTAATGAGACCACATTCAAGATCAAACCACATTTATCCTACACCATCCCTCATTCATGCATGGCTTAAAATACCTTCCTGGGTAGGTTCTTTTCAAGTAAAAATACAACAGTACAAAAAGTATAAGCTTTTCATTGTATTTTTTTCAGTGACCATTATAATTAGGAAGGACAATTTGGCATCCTTCTACTTTTCCTCTTTTCTTGTTAGGCAATGAATTGTTATGTGAGGCTTGGCACTTGCTTATAAGCTGCTGCTGAACGGAATGTGTTAGAGCCTATGTTAGTGATGGGAACAATGACTACTTTTCATTATAGACTAGTGACTAGTCGATTATTTTCGAACATCGTTCGTCTAGTCGTTCTCACTATTCAATTAGTCACCGTATCAACCATCGACCAGTCCAGTCGATCTAATCAAATCAAATCAAATAAAAAAATCTTTATTTAAGTCAAGGCCGTCGCCAATGGGGGGGTTAGGGCGTCAGAACCCCCCCCCCCCCCCGAAATAGTAGAAATAACCTTGAAATTGTAGTAAATGGGGGTGGTTAGGGGGTGAGAACCCCCCCGAAATAGGCAAACCCCCCCCTCAAAATAGCAAATGCAAATGCATAGGGGTCCGGAAACAGACAAAAAGGGTCCGAAATGACAATAAAGGGGCCGAAAAGCACACGTGTGAGCAAAAAATAAAAAGGTCACCACTTGAGGAGCCGGAAATTCTGTCGCCGGCCCTGTCCAAACCCCCCCCCCCCCCCCGAAAAAAATGTCCTGGCTACAGCTTTGATTTAAGTCATTTACATTTGTACAACAAATAGCGTCAACATTAAAAAAAATTAGAAAATAAAAATACACAAGTATAGATAGATATGCAAACAAATTAATCTGACTAAACTAATTTATTCAGTAAACTGCACTATTCAGTGAATTCCTCTAATAAATAAGATGATTTTTCTATGAAATATTTTCTTTAGTTTTGTTTTGAATGTTTTTGTGGCTTGGTTCAGTCTTTGTAGAGTCAGGTAATTTTTTAAAGAATAATTAACCGGCATAAGTGGGCTTTTTCCTGAAAAATTCCAATCTATAAATGAGGTCACTATATCTCTTTTATGCCTAGTGTTACATTTGTGGAGCATAAGTGGATCTATACTTCCACCTTATTCCCTAGCTAAACATATGGTTTCTAATAAACGAGGTATAGTCAAAAAGTTCCCGGAATGAATTTTTGTAGACTTTTAGTGTGATCGCTAGCGGGAATTTCGTCTTGCAGTAGTTGGTACGATTCCTGGGGAGGGCATTTCGGTAGTGGGGGTATAGCTGACTTGCCGTAGTGTAGCATTGGAAAGCGCTTTTCATGTACCTGCAAACCTAAGTTGTCGATGTTGTTTGTTGAGTGAACAATTTTGATGCATGTTCAAATGATCATGAAGGATGGTGTGAACACTTCCATGTGATAAAGTTACCAGCATTTCAGGTAAATTTAGCACATGGAAGTGTTCACACCATCCTTCATGATCATTTGAACATGCATCAAAATTGTACACTAAACAAACAACATTGACAACATAGGCTTGCAGGTATATGGAAAGCGCTTTCCAATGCTGCACTACGGCAACCGGCAAGTCAGCTATACCCCCACTACCAAAATGCCCTCCCCAGGAGTCGTACCAAATACTGCAAGACGAATTTCCCGCTGGCGATCGCGCTAAAAGTCTACAAAAATTCATTCCGGGAACCTTTTGACTGCCTCGTATATCCTCCATAAACAGTTAAAATGTTTAAATCTATAAAGTGTAATTTTATTTATTCGTTGTTTTTTAGGTGTAGCATAATTGTAACTAATCGAATGAGTAAAAACCGGTAAAAAAAACTCAAAATCTAATCTAATCTAATCTAATCTCAAAATCTAGTCGGTTATGTGGCCGACTAGTCAGTTGAAAACGACAAAATTATTGACTATAGTTAAAATAATCTATGAGAAATTTTGACTAGTTAATATAATCGACTAGATGACCAACTAGTCGATAAAACGACTAGCCAATGTGTTTTAGACTCTTAACCTGCCCACATATGAAGCAAAAAATTTCTAATATTTTCATGTGGAATCAAAAGTGCCCAAAGTGAAATTCTGGAAGGCTGAAGCTATTCTTCACTGAGACATGTTTTTGGTATCTTAATGTGGAGGATGGCCATAATATTTTTCAGTAGCATCCATGTGCAGGATGACCAAAGCCAGAGATATTAAAGTTCTGTTTGTAATCATAAGCACACATACATATGATAAAATCTGTAATTCAAATATAAAAGTAAAATATTTTCCTTAGAGTAATCAAGGAATTAGTATTTTATACCTTTCCAAACTCAAATAATCTTTTTTAATATTTCTTGAAAAAGTTCATGTTTTTACTCTAATTTTGCTGTCAAAACAAGTTGATTTTTTAAAATTATACCTTGATCAAGGTCGACAATCATCGGGGACAGCATCGCCCGGCTGCTGGAGTACCTGGGACACGACGTGGAGAGGGTCAACCATGTCGGCGACTGGGGCACCCAGTTTGGCATGCTCATCGCTCACCTGCAGGTATTGTGTATAGGAGATGGTTATTCTCAGGGTAACTGAAATTTATTACTGGTATTAGAACTGTTTCAGTAATCACAAGGCTTTAAAACGTTTTTTTGAAATATCATGGTTTAGACTTACACAGGATCAAGGGTACTGGGAACACACATTGGCTCTCGAACTCTATATAAAACTTGATGTCATGGCTCTCTTGATCATCTCAGAGGGAACATGATTTTTATCATAGGCGAACTTTCTTGCAAAAAGGAGGGTCATCTCCTATAACGCCATTCACCAAAACACACCATGATAATGATTATGGATCTCTAATTGGGTTGATAATTAATTGAGATTAAAAAGGGGATTGAGAACTCCTCCAACTACTAGTTATACAGGGTGTCCGGAAATTATGGTAAAACATTTTAGAATATGAAAGTATATGAAATATTTTAGTATATGAATATAAGAATGAGAAGAAAAGTTTATTATAAAGATAGGTCCTAAAGAGCTTTGTTTTCTGTCTATGTTTTTGATTTTACCTATTTAATTATACCTCACAAACCTCTTGACATATAATCTTCAAACTTGATACATATGGCCACTATCAAGGACTATTTTTGTAAGAAGTATCAAATTTCTTCGTTGAACCATTTCAAAATAATGACTGTTTTTTTTTAAAGCTAAATCTTAAAAACCGTAAACTTGAGTAAGTGATAAAAAAGTTGCGAAAATTAATCCAATTAACACTGATATTAGGGTTATGTTGATCGGACTACTAATAATGGAGAAATTGTAATTTTCCTGAATAAAAACATGGTTCTTTAGTCTTTGTCTGAAATTTGCATGTTTTTATTCGGAAAACGAAGCACTTTAGGACCTATGTTGATATAAACTCTTATTATTTTTACCTCTTCTATCATAATATATCAAAATATTTTACCATAATTTCCGGGCACCCTGTATTTCAGTCAATCTAAAAGTATTGTCTCAAGAACAGCTCTTGAGTAGGAAAAATTATGAACTTATGATTAAGACTTACTTGTGTCAAAACCAGGAGGTTGGATTCCCTATTAAAATTACTGGTTTCTGGTCCAAAATATTATACAAATACAAATACTATTTTCAAATGAAAGATGTAGCCTTAAGTCATTAAGACTACATCTTTGATTTGATTTTAAAATATTTTTCAAGTTACCATGGATTCAAAGAAAGTTTTTGCTTCGATAATTATACTAGCTTTTGACCTGTTCTTCACGAAGGTTAAAGTCATCTGATTATTAGAGAGTTTTTGCCATCCACGGTAAAACAATACGATAAACGTTAAACGGTATTTTTTAACATTGTCCTAAATGGAGAAAATCAGCTGATTTAACCGTTTAACGTTTATCGTGTTGTTTTATCGTAGATTGCAAAAACTCCCTATTACCATGGCTGGTGGTTACCATAGTAATAAATTTTAAAAATTGAAATTCCTGTATATTTTAAAAATTGAAATTCCTGTTTATTAATCAATTGAGCTTGGTGAATGAAAACGAGCAATTACTTGTAAGCAAAAGTCTCAATTTTCACAGGAATAAAAACAAGTAATCGCTGAAAACAGATCGCTTTGAATTAGTTGAGGGATTACACAGATTTCTTTACTTGCTTACAAGTAATCACTTGAAATAAATTCCAACATATAAACCAGCTTAAAAAATAGCCATCTTGACACTTTCAAGCAAGGAAAAAGGAGGAATTGCAAGTTGTAAATAAATAATTGCTCATCATCCAAGCATTAACTTGTGTTTTCAAATTTGTTTCTTATATTTACAAAGGGTTTACTTGAATAACAAGTGCTTGAATAATAATTACTTCACTCACAAGCGATTACTTATGTTTATGCACATTTAAACAAGTGATTGCTTTATTTCAAGTAATTACTAGAGATTGTTAGTTTTTATTCTCCAGGCTCAGTTGTGAGAGGAGCTTTAAAAAACCCTTGGGGATTTTAAGTACAGTAATATGCCAACTGATTGCTCGAGGATTTTATCTAACTTTTCACCTCAATCGATTCTCTAGTTTAGGTGTGATGGAGCCCCATACACATTAAAGTCACAAAATTTCAGACTTAAATGTTTGTGGGATTAATCAGGTCCGTGTTAATCATTGGTAAACTTATGCCCTCTTTCACAATACCCTATCAATAAATTGATAGAGCACCTATAGATGGAGCCCTCTCAATAAATTGATTGATTTATAATTGATTGATACTTTTTGCTACTTATATCAAAATATTAAAATATTATGTCATTCTCTATATAATTCCTTGAGATCATTGGAAATAATCAATTTGATGAATTACAGAATGCTTCCTTGATTCTTAGTACAGTTAATTTGTATGAGTAAGAAACTGAAATAAAGCTTAGGCCTGTGCAGCAATCTAAATACAGCGAGGTATCACATCAGCAACAGCCATAAAGGCTAGCCAGAGACCGCTGATGATGGAACAGAAGTCGCCCTCTGCTGTGGTCAAACCAGCGAAGTTTGACATACAGGGCTAGCAGTTCACCTCTGAGCTACAGCCTCGGTGAGCGGTGAAAAAATTGCAGGGCCGGCGACAGAGGGGGCAGGGGGGGCACAGGGGCCCGGACTCACAGGGAGCCTGGATCCACACGAGATGAGAGGAAATGAGGGCCTGGAACCACACAAGATGAGTAAAAATGGGGGCCATAACACGAGCTTCGTAAAAATTCGGGGTCCAGAATCACAAAAAAAGGTTGGTTGTCAGAGCAGGGGCCCGAAGTTCTCAATTACACAGAGGTCTGAAAATACTTTTGATCCAATATGGCGAATCCAAGATGGCAAGTGAAAATTGCAAACTAGTCACAATGAAGCACTGACTACCCAACAATGATTGGGGCTGGTCTGGGAGGTATATTTTTTTAAATAAAAAAAAGTAGGCGGGATAATCATGGGACACTCAGTGCTTTGTAGACTTCTATAATGAATAATGAACCTAATTCATGATTTATGCATTCGTGTATATCTACAGGATGAGTTACCAAACGAAAAACCAGACTCAATTCCACTGTCCACACTGATGAGCCTGTACAAGACAGCCAAGTGTAGGTATGACTCGGACAAGGCCTTCAGAGAGCGAGCGCACAACTGTGTGGTCCAGCTGCAAGCCGGGGACCCCGAGTACATGCGACTGTGGCGACTCGTCTGCGACGTGTCTCGCAGAGGTGAGGCTGCAAACACTCACAAAGTACTAAGTAAAATCCGTTTTTGCTTTTAATTAGTTGGTTTTGTTAGATTTGTCTTTTTTTAACTAAAAGTAAATTTTTATCACTTAATGCAGGATGAAATCAAGGATTTAGTGATGAACGCCATGGTAATAACAATAGCTGAACTGTTATTTTTCAGAAAATCAACTAATATACGACAGACTAAATATCAGACTTACTGAACGAGGGGAGTCATTTTATCAGTCTCGAATGCAGGATCTTCTTATAGAACTTATTGAAAAAGGTGAGTTTGTATTTCTCTTAAAAGGTGTGAGTTGTATTTCTCTTTGAAATACAACAGTTGTATTGGATCGAATACAACTCACAATTGGATCGAATAATCTATATCTCAGTTTGTAAATGAATTAGTCATTACTCTTTTTTCTAACAGGAAAATGAATTTTGTGATCCTGTACCACAACTGTCCTTTGTGGTTGGGCTGGGTTTTTGGTTATGCTATGGTGAAATTTCAAATATTAAGATATGTCTTGTTTCTTCAAACCCAAATAAATCTGTCCACATAGTAACGGTTAAACATAGAAAAAATTGAAAAAGTTCTTGTGAAATTCCAGTAACAAGCTCAATGCTGTTATGAAATTTTATGGCATTGGTTTAAGTGTATGGTTACTGTAAGTTACAGTAATAGATTATTAGATGCTAAGATCAGGAAGACACCATTACAATTTTATAGGACATACCATCCCATAGATGCAGCACAAAACAAATTTTAACCTTTCTAAATATTCTGAAAAATTCATAAAAATTACATAAACATTTTTTAAAGTAAAATTAGTACTGTATCTTAACAATACTGTAGGACTTTTGGAGAATGATGGAGATAGGCTCCTCATGTGGGGCAAGACCAAGGAGTTGATCCCATTCACCATGGTCAAGTCAGACGGGGGCTTCACGTACGACACTTCCGACATGGCCACCATCAAGTACCGGATAGAAGAGTCCAAGGCTGACTGGATCATCTACGTTGTGGATATGGGCCAGGTGAGGCAATAAAATAATTTTAAAGCATTCTTAAAGATTTCCTTATAAATATTTTGAGAAAGGGTCTTGGGCTAAGACCTCTTTTCATCCTCCTCCCTCCCTCAGGTCTTTTCCTGAATATTATCAATTAATCTCAGAATTTTTAAAGTAATTTGATTGTTTAATTAAATTTTTATCTTCAAACCAACATGAAGGGACTTTACAGGCAACCCATTTTGAGGTTCTGACCAGCTGTGCGGAGCGAGCTGGCTGGCTGGATCCATCCAAGGTGCGAGTGGACTTTGTGGGCTTTGGAGTTGTGTTGGGAGAGGATAAGAAGAAATTCAAGACACGGTCCGGGGAGTCTGTGAGACTGGTTGAGCTGCTAGATGAAGGTTGGTTTCCAATTTTAATTTTGGATGTTGGTAGAAATATTTAATCGCATTTTCCCTAATTCACTGCGTTTGTAAAAAGTGCTATGATGATTTTTTAATTTTTGTTTATGAGCTTGGTAAGTATTTAAAAATTAAGTAATAGTTAAGAGTTTTGAAATCCAGACAATTGTCTAACATAAGTTTTATGACAAAGACAATAGAAGATCAATTTAAATTTTCTTTTATGCTCATGAACAGCCAGTAAAAATTTAAATTTCAACTTTTTACCATTATCACAGGACTGAAGAAGGCTCTGGAGACCCTGAAGGCGAAGGGCCGAGACGAGGTGTTGACGAGCGAGGAGCTGAAGGAGGCTCAAGAGGCTGTGGCTTACGGCTGCATCAAGTACGCAGACCTCTGCCACAACCGCGTCAACGACTACGTCTTCTCTTTTGATAAGGTCATCCAATTGTATCTTAAATTTTTCATGATGTCATAATAAGTCAACCATACAAGTTGTGTATTCTCTAAAAGTTTAATATAATGAATGAAGATTTTGATGCTCTAGATGCTGGAGGACAGGGGCAATACTGCAGTGTATCTGTTGTACGCTTACACAAGGATATGCTCCATAGCCAGGAATGCCAACATCACAGTGAGTGAGCTGGAGCAGGCTGCCAATTCAACTCCTGTTGCTACTACCCATGAAAAAGAGTGGAAACTGGCCAAGGTAAGCACTATTTAGATTTGAACGGTACTTTTTATGAATAATCCTCAAAATATTCCAGCAATCTGTGGGATCTATGGTCAACTATCAACAGCAAAATATCTTAGCAAACACCTTTACAACATTCGTCCCTCTATATGATAATATTAATGGCAAGTCAGCATTTGAAGCCCAACTCCACCAAATTAATTAAGATTCAATTTAGATTGGAATAATGCACAAGTTATAACAAATATTTAATAAATATAATCAGCCAAAACTAATTTACTCACTTAAATATTGTAATTTATCTTGCTGGGTATATTTTACAAAGAGGGTTTTCCCTGTAATTTATTATTTATTGTGATTGATTGGCCAAAAATGCTATTGACACTATAGTAATTGGCAGATTACTGAAGTAATTAAAAACTGTGATAATTACAATTAATTATTACAGTTTCAATTACTTCAGAAATCTTAACACAATTGGTCTTCTAGGCCAATGATCCAATCAAATTTTTAAAATTTAACTATTGTTGAATTTTCTTAACGAGTCCATGCGCAGAAAATTTCCGCGCATCTAGGGGAGGTGAAACCCCTCCCGTCATTTCTCTTTCCCCTTCAAACTACGGAACGGATTAGAGGAACTATTACTTTTTTGTATGCAACTGCTATTTAGAAACATGTTTTTAATGTTAACTGTTCATTTACCCAGATAGCACAGTCACATCAACTAGATGTCTAATAGATGTACCTCATGTTAAACCACACACGTCTATTAAACGTGACCGTTATAGATGTCTAACGTCTAATAGATGTTCCTACAACGTTCAAATGTCACCATTATCGACCTTATATCAACATTCTACGTGGATGTACAATAGATGTTCAATAGATGTTAATTACACATCCATATATTGACATCTACAGAACATCCAATTAACATACAAAAAGTAACGAATAACAAAATTGTAAATATAAATATATAAAAAATCCAAAAAGTGTAATAAAAAAATCTAAGTAAGGATATGCATTACACAGTTTCTACACACTTTACCACAATGCAAATTCTGTTGACCTATGTTGGGATTTGAACCCGGGACCTTTACCTTCGTAAGCTGAGCCTGTATCCACTACACCACCAGACCTGATAATGATTATAGGGCAAAATCTCATCTTAACTACTGCTTTGGTGGGAAACATTATAGGATACAAATGTAGTGCAGAGATAACCTTTAAGGACTGAGAACGAGTTATAAAGTGCCTCCTTGTCACTTTTTTCCCCATTCACACTATAATAATATTTGTTCAGTAAACAACTATTTTAAAAAGTGTAATGACAAAAACTTTTTACCTAAAATTTACCTCGTCTAATTGTTTAAATACTATTCTATTCTACTCAAATCGATGTAAAGTAATTATAAGCTCAATGCGAGTAGTTATTTAATAAAAGAGTAATGTGGTAAGTGTATATGAAATTTTAAAATAACGTGAAAGTGAAATAACCCCGTTGCAGCAGATATGCATACACAGCTAATTTCTAAAGCAAAAGAACATAGTTCAATCAAGGCCACACTACACTGTAGTGTGGCCTTGGTTCAATCGAACATAGCGAGATTTGACTTGATTTTTACATTAAATCTCATCTAAATGAAGCCGCAAACCAAGTTTTATTATATTGAGGAATAAGCGAGATATAGGCCTAGAATGTTACTTAATTCCTATAAGGTTGACAGGTTGACATTGGGGCAACGTACTGTGTTTACCACTAACCAATGGACATAGAGCAATGATTCAAGGTACTAAATTATTTGTTTGTTTTTTTAGCTGAATCCAACGGTGCTAACCAAAATATTATAATTATTATTATTTTCCTATGTGAACACCACCTACGGTGAATATGTGAAATGGCAAACTCATGTTAAGTTGCCGCCAAGTTGTCATAACTATCAGGAAACAGCTTTGCCTAGGCAAAGATCTGCAAATGTGTGACAAATTTGCTAGTAAAAGTTGCTTTATCAGACAAACAGCAAATGAAGGCAACTTTGCCGAAAAACAACCTGTTATGTGGGCATAGTGAGGTAAACAATAACAGATTAATTTGGGATTCAAACCAGTAAAAATGTTAAGTTTTTATTACTGTAGTCATCAGGGAAATAAAACATAATCAAGGAAATAACGTCGTTACATTTTTATTTCAAAAAAGTTTAATTGATATTCTGTTCTCAGCGATATTGTTTTTATTGACGAAAAATATGCTCATTTGTACTATATACTTGGTTTATTATTTTCGGCGATGTCTATACATCGTCTATTAAATGTTATTACGTTAACGTCATATACATGTACGACAACGTCTAATTGACGTCATTTTGACATCCGCGTTAGATGTCTTTTTGACGTGATATCGCAGATGTCTAATAGATGTACGAATATTGACCTAGACGTCAATTTAACTTGCAAGCCCTTATATAGACGTTGTATAGACGTTATGTGCTGTATGGGTACCGGTTGCAGTTGCAACAGTTTCTTTTCACTATTATTCAAAAGACAGCCGTGAAGAATTGTTGGGTTTCTTATTTAGATCAGAGGATGAAAAGGAAAAATTACGAGTGCAGAAAGGCTTTTTTGTCGTGCATACTATATGAAATAGCAGATTTTAAGGGCGTATTTTTTCATGTTAATCGATTTTTTTTTAACGTTTAGCTTAACAATCATAGAGTGTGCATGGTACATTTTCCCAAATTTGTAGTGGTGAAGAACAAAAATGTAAAGATTACTCACAGTTAAACTTGGCACTGCGTGTTTACTAGGCCTAGAAAACATTCACAACGAACAAGTTAAAATTGAACGTTAGGTATCTGCCTGGTTTAGGTTTATTAGTGAACAAATTAGGTAATGCGAATATGAACCAATTATTAGATTATTATATGTAAAATATCAGAAGTTACGATGTAACTGTAACACACATAGTTATGATACCAGATGTAGAGCTTATTTTGTTGTTAAACACCAATTAAAAGTTTTTGAAAAAAGCCTCTTTTCATTGATTAAACAAATTTTCAGCATGGATCGTTCCTAAGCGCTCTTTCAAGGCCTCAAGCAGCATAATCCGCCGAACGTTTGCAGGGCGACAGGTTTACCCTGGTTCGACAATAGTGAACTCCCACCATTTTTGGCGTTCACTCCTGCTCGTTATAGATCGCATTCGCACTCGTCATAACTCGATCTAGTAGGCCTAAAGCCCTAAAGATGAACTAGAGCTTATACATCACGTTTCAGAAAATCCCGCACCGTTTTGCAAATCAACGTTAATTTATCCCCTTAACACTGATGCCTTCTTTTATATGTTTATTGGTTCGCGAGTTTAAATCGTTAAACTAGTGGCACTTTACGTTGGTCTGGTGTGACTGCACCCATTCTCATGCGTGAATGCTAGCGAACTACAGTGAGCGCCTGAGAACATAAGGGTAGGCTACTGTTACTCTTACCGAGTTCTAGGATCAAATACTATTAGTTTGAACCCTATCCCATCATTATATACGATCTGCTAAACGCCTAGTTTACTTTATAATTAAAAATATAAACTAATAATAGATTAATTAAATGAAAAACCTAACATAACTTAATACTTGAATTATGCTCTGATTATTTTTGAGATAAGAATTGTAACAACCATTGTGTACAAAACGTTTTCCCTTAAAAATAACCATTCACATATACAATGTGTAAATAATCCATTTTTATAACATTATTTGTATTCGGCTATAGATATTTCTTTTTTTGCCGTTAGCCTTAATTTTAAAAGCTATCAACAGCTGTTTTATTTTGAAAACCATTTTATTCTTCTCCCGACGATATGAAAACAAATATTCGTTACTAATACAAGTTACAAAGTTTTAGGTTCAGGGATTATCGTATCAAAGTGACGTATGTAACAGATGACACGAAACTGTTAAATTTAAAAAAACAACAACAAAAAAATATATCTGCTTCAGCCAATCGTGATCGAGCATGTCACAACTAGGGACTGTGATTGGTTATCACTTCCCCTCACAAGATTCTCCACCTCTCTCGCACAGTATTTCAAAAAGTGGTCCCGTTAAGAAAATCGGTCAATAGCAGCCTGCGTCACTTCGTGACTTTAAAATAACATACTAAAATAAGTTTTGGTTTCATGTAGGTTATATATGGGATTCCGTAGCGTAAAAACCCGTTCAATGAGGAAGTGTGTGGATTGTCGTGTTTTTTCTAGGGAAATTCATTGTGTTGCTTTAATAAAATTGCCCGTGGCTGAACTTTTCATCAAAGTAAACTTTTAAAATTAACCTATTGCTTAAGATTTTAAACTTCAATATGGATAAGAAATTCCTCACAGAATTTTCGGAGTTAATTTATTTTACCTCCTTGAAAGTTTCCATGAATATAACGTTTTATATATGTAAAAAAAACTTTACATATACGTATATAATTTTTTCACTTTGCTGGTTTTGGCAGAACAACATAATTCATTTTTCATTATTAGGGGATTAGCTAACATGGAGCGCATTCCTTAGCGCATCTTTTTGCCTCTGTTTTGAAAGTTTTTTTCAAAAGTTATGAATCTTTATGTTATTTCTACACATCGGAACGTCAGTCTATTAAATTGTAAAAATGCCATCAAATTGTAAAAATGAGGGATTTAATCTAATGTACTAATACATCTCAATTCTAAAAGTAAGTGAGATGTCAAAGTTTAATTATTTGCCGTAAAGGACAGAACTGGGACAATGTACTGTGATTACCACAATTAGGTAACCATTAATTAGGTTTTAACAACAATCATAAGAAGATATACAAACCACAGATCGACATAAACTAATCTCTAAATAAAATGTATACAATTTTCATTAGGTGTAAAAACAATTTCAGCCACGAAATTACTCGTACATTTCCAAATACATTTGGCTTTTTGTTTCATATCTTATTTGCTTGTTCAGAAAATTAAAACCATGCAGATATCACAACTTTCTGCGAAATTCCTAAATTAAACAGGTGCATTGGTCATTTAAAAATTGAGATAAAATAGGCATGCTGATCGTAATCACTGAAATATCCTTTGTATTCCAAGTAAATTGACAAAATAAATGTTTTACATTTATAATGTATTTTAAATCTTGATTTATTTTAGATACATATTCAACTAATATTGGTATTTTACAATTCCCAACGTTGAAATATGCATCAATTGTTTGTTAGAAAGCCCCACCTCAAGAGCACCTCCTAAGTTACATGTGTTCCTTTTTTTAAGTTTCCTTTTTAGAACAGAAATGCTAGAAATTAAAATGATAACAAACATTCTGTGGTATAGGTAGGGTGAGTGCACCAGTGAATGACTGGTTAAGGACGATGTCTCAATGTTAATCTGACATTACTTCCTTATTTCATCATCACAATTATACATTTTACCATAGAAAGTTCATTTATCATTTAATGATTAAGAAATATTAGTTAAAGTGGTCACTTAATTAGATTACTGATTGCAATATTAATTAAAAGACAACTTTGTCATTGCTCCAATAAATGACCGGGACTGCACCAATGAATAACCGATCTTGCACCAGTGAATGACCGGTCTCTTTTTGACATCGATGTAAATAAATACAACTGGATAGCGCGCTCCCCGTAAGGCTTGTGTAGTAATTTCCGAGCCAACACAGCTGTGCGTAGGGGTTGCAGCCGCGCCGAATTGAAGGGGCGTTGGGGGAAAAGAAACTGTATTGTTAACCGTAATGAAAACGCACGGATTTGGGAGCAGTTTTACGGGTAAAGCTTGTTATAATAGATGTATTGCCATAACTAATAAGTAATTACAATTAATATTTAACTATACTGTCAGTACAAGTTGGCCGACAAAAGATGCGTTCCCCCCATCGCCCCTGCAAAATCTTAAACGCAATCACTGCCAGCGGCTCGCGTTGCAGGGCCTGGGTTACCAATCCAGTGTACTTATGTACATCGATGCTTTTTGATAAATAACTGTCAAAAAATTGAAAAATCAGCTGACAACAATGAATAAGAATAAGTCAGCGGAGAGTATAGATTATAGTTAATAAAAGACCGATCTTGCCCCAGTGAATGACCGCAAAGTTTTTCCCTGGTCATTCACTGGTTTTTGCCCTAGTTACGTTCCAGTTTATGACCGTGCTAAGTAATAATTATTTATAACATGTAGAGCAATAAAATTGATTTTAAATTGTAGGATAGCATGTTAAAAATTATATAATTGCAACACGTTTTTGAAATAATCATCAAATATTAAATTAATATAAATCCAGCTAAGCCTTGCAGGGATAGTCAGTATAGCAGAGATCATCAAATTCGAAAATAGTGGGACACTCAATATTAAATATGTTTAAAAAGTATTTTCGACTCCAACAATATTGACCAATGAAAGAATATTGATGAATAATATTCCAAGGCTGGTTTTACGCTTATTATTAATTAGTTAGCCCAAAGAATTTGCTTAATACCGGGATTTGTAGGCATAACGGTCATTCACTGGGGGGTGGTCATTCACTGGTGCACCCACCCTATACAACTAAAACTGTGTTAACTATTTAAAATCTTGACCATCTGTTTTGTTATAAACAAATGTCAATTGGCAAAAGTTCACAGATTTTACAACTGATAGTAGCACTTTTGCTGAAATTTCAAAAGCCTCCTGTACGAAGGCCTTTTATGCAATATTTTACAAACCAACAAAAGGAACATCTAGAGAATAATAGCTTTAATTTGATACCAAATATGTTTGGACAAATATATTTTTAGGGGTCGATTTGCTCTGTACAAAGTCCCAGAAATTCTTTTAATACTATAGATTCTTAAACTGCCTATGGTCAGTCTTCAATAAGGAGTTAATAAGATCTTAATTACTTTATGAAGCACTAATACATATGTTCTAGGTCCTCCTTAGATTCCCTGAAGTTGTGACCAAGATTACAAATGGCTGGTATCTTAACATCCTGTGTGACTACTTGTACCAAGTATCATTGACATTTTCAGAATTTTATGACAACTGTTATTGCATTGACACTGATGCTGTTACAGGTAGGGGCTTTACTCAAATCAACAGTATCATATGATAATTGTTGTTAAATTAAATTTAAAATATGACTAATTATCTTATCAATCAAGTCCGGCATTGTAAATTTAAATACATCACAGACGGATATTCTATAATCATAAAATTCAAGATCGTAAAAATGAAGAAAGAGTTTGGTGTTTCTTCCTCTCAAAAAATACAAATATGACATTTATCTCAGATTGTATGAATCTTCAAACAAATGTCAGAAGACCAAATGTCTTTTGGTTGGCTGTTGTTTGACCAATGAACAATTACAAACAATAGATACGGATTCTTCTAATACCAACGGTCTTTTCCAATTGCTTCCTTTGCTTCTTTTCCGATTGCTTTGTAGTTTTTTTTCTTTTTTATAGTCCTCTAACTATTTATATATTTATAATAAAGAATTTAGTTGGATTTGGCTGAACATTTTTGAAATGTCATGGTCAATTAGATTTAATCCTCATGCATTCACATAATTTAAACCTTAAAACAAAGAAAGATATACTATAGAATGTTTGTATTATTTCAGGGAAAACAAAAAAGGTGCACATGGACAGACTGCTGCTGGCAGAAGCGACAGCTCGAGTGATGAAGCAGTGTTTTAACATTCTTGGCATAAACACTGTTTCTCGCATGTAAAATATCTCTGTAATCTTTTTTGTGGTTGAGATTATATCATTAAATAAAAAATTACTATTCGTACCCTAGTGTTTTAGAGACTCCAGTTCATCCTCAAAGGCTCCTCTCATCTGCAATATCACCCTTCCCGCTGGACTTCCTAAGATTTGAACCTTCTCTTGCCAATTCTTAATTTTATAACATAATATATGATTTTTCCATGTTTATTGGAACATTTAATGTAACAAACTATTCATTTTCACATAAGTGATTTTCTACTTTGAGATTAAATATTGTCTCATTCAGATTATGAGCAAGTGCTCTTTAAATGGCGATGTTAAACATGTGTGAAATGAAATAAATGTTAATGTTAGGGTATGAGTAAAAAATCGATGAGAATAGAATATGAAACTCTACTTCAGCAGGCTACATGTGCAGGGGCAGTAGACATCTCCTCCTTTGTATGGCCGACATAGCTAGACCTACAAATCACACCTGCTCTACTTTTTATATCAGCTGATTTAATTGCACTTTATATTAGTTTTTGTCTCTGAAAACCTGCACAGTTACTAGCGTGAGATAGAAACTTGTTTTTGTATGAGTGAACGCCAGACAAGACCAAACATGGCTTGATGGATCTATAGAGTTAGATACAGCTTAATTTTAATGTTCTTTTAAAAATATCTTTATGGTTGAATGTAAGATAAACAACCCACTCACTTTGTCACTTGTACTTCTGAGGCTTGCTTTTTGTTTATTGATTATAGGCTTAGATATCAAGATTATTAATTAATACTAGCAGCCCATGTCACTTCGTGACTTAAAACCAACTTGGTAAAATAGGCTTTAGTTTACATGTTGATTATGTATGGAGTTTTGCAGCGTATGAGGAACTGCGTGAATTTTTTCATTTTCTAGACTAATTTATTGTGTCATGCATTGGAATAAAATTGCCAATAATTGGACTTCTCATCGGGGCAAACTTTTAAAAATATCTCATTACTTTAAAAAACTTCAATATGGGTAAGAAATTCCTCAGAGGATTTGAGAGGATAAGTTATTTTATCTGCTTTAAAGTGTCCATGTATTCGTTCTAAACTTTGAAATTTAGACAGTATTGAATCTTAAGTTAATTCTATACAACATCTACACGTCAGTTTCTTGCATTCATTATTATTGTCTCAACAACAAGCAGTAAGACGATGGACTTCCCGTGTTGGGCCGGGACAGAATGTCCAACAGTATCCCCTGCTTGTCGTAAGAGCCGACTAAAAGGGGAGGGGGACGCAATGATCCTTTTTCGCGTCTCCTTTTCAAAACTGCATTCTCCGTTTCATTTCAATAGCCCGGTTGTTTTTTCTAAATCATTCCGGCCTACTTGCCGGGGTGACTGTGTTCTTCAGCCTCCACTGCGCTGGGGGTCTAGGACAAGCAGAGGGTACAGCTTAAAAACTGGGTTCTGCACCTCCCAGGCTGCCGGATAGTACAGGGGCCCGGGTCAGCCCAGCCAGCTGACCTGGCTGCCCTATCAGCCGGCGAAAATCCCCTTGGCCGTGGTGGTGCCGTTGGCGACCGGATAGGGCCCTGCTGCGGTCACGGGGGGGCTCTGCCGAGGCCACTGCTCGTCTGGGACCGCCGGTGTTTTGGAGGTGGTCGAACACGGATATAGTTGCTCTGGCGACGGGTCGGTTTTGACATTCACATTGGGGCACTGTTTTGGGGGGTAACAAACGCCCAGTCTTGGGGGCTAATCCAGACATTATGAGCGGTTCACAAGAAAAAACTTTTCAAAAGGTGCAAGAACCTTCCCGGGGTACCCTAACCCCAAAAACGAACCAGAGGGAGCAATTTCCTCGCCTACCCTCTCAAAGTGGGGACGTCGAGGTAGAAGACCCCTTTGGCCGGAAGCCTCGTGTCGCGAGGTCGCCACAAGGCCGAGCGACACCAACTGCCTCGGTGACAAGAACACCGGTCCTCACCGAGCAAGCACCCGCCGGCGGCGTTGAGTCGATGCACACCGACCCGTCCCCCTTCCAGGCGGTGATTGCACTTGCCAGGCAGCAGGAGGAGGAGCACATCCAAAAGTGCTTCGCCACCCTCGCTGTCATGAAGGCCGCGGCCGGCAGGCAGAAGAACATCAGCAGGGATGTGCAGGAAGGCATAGTCCAGTTGGAGACTAGCCTTAACCACATCCTTCAGCTGAGGAAATCTTGGCAGTCGTGCGAGTCGGTGACTGCTTCGACGCAGACGACCCCATCACTGCGCGTTAAGGCTCAGCCGGCCGGTGGGAAACGGGCTGCTTCCAGCCCCGCCCAACCGGAGGCTGAGAAGAAACCCAGAGGCGACGGTCCAGGGGAGACATCGGACCCCGAGAAATGGATCGACGTCGTTAAGAGGAAGGGGAAGAAGAAGAAAGTCCCACGCCAGCAGCCTGGAAGCCAGCCCGGCCCTCAGGACAACAAGAAGGCGCCGAAGAAGAGGTCACGTAGGACGCGGCCAGACGCTCTTCTCATCAAGCCGTCGGAGGGGAAATCCTACGCCGACGTGCTGGGCGAGATTCGCAGCAAAGCGAAGCCCGATGAGAAGGGCGCCGTCATCAAGGGCATGAGGAAGACCCGAGCCGGCGATCTTTTGGTCGAGCTCGGTGACGCCTCCAAAAGTAAAGCCGCCTTCAGCGAGGACTTGCAGACCATCTTGGGGGCGAACGCGACCGTCCGCGTTCTCGAGCCCAAGTTGACGCTGGAGGTGAGGGACCTTGACGAGCTCACGACCGAGGCGGAGGTGACCGCTGCCGTCAAATCCGCCATTGGCGACAACGTCGAGGTGAAAACCTTCCTCTCAAAGGCGAACGCTCGGGGTCAGAAGGTGGCGATCCTCACGCTGGGAGCCAGAGCAGCTGAGAAACTCCTGGAGAAGGGCCACCTCAAAGTCTGGTATGTGAGCTGTCGGGTGCGCGAGAAGCTCTTGGCCTCCAGATGTTTTAAATGTCTTGGGTTCGGTCACGTAGCTAATCGCTGCCCTGGACCCGATAGAAGCAAGGTCTGCTTCAAGTGCGGCGGCCAGGACCACAAGGCCAGCGCATGCAACGCAGCGTTGTCCTGTACCCTGTGTACAGAAGCCGGCTTGAAGGGCGACCAGGTCAAGCATTCCGCTGGGTCTGGTCGTTGCGGGCAGTACAGGCGGGCCATCCAGGAGCTTCGCCAAGCACAAAAGAAATGATTAGTGTCCTGCAACTTAATATGCAGAGGAGCAGGACAGCAAATGACTTGCTGTTCCAATTCGCCACGGAGCAAGGTGCTGACCTACTACTTCTCAGTGAGCAGTACCAGAACCGACGCTCCGCGCAATGGTTCTCGGATCCCTCCGGCACTGCGGCGATTTGGATCTTGGACCTCGGGAAGGTGCCTGTTCTCGATTCCGGATCGGGCAACGGCTTCGTTTGGGTGAGGAGCAGGGGTTTCACCTTCTTCTCCTGTTACCTAACGCCAAACCAACCGATCGGAGACTACCGCCACATGGTCGATTCCATTGAGGATGAGATCATGAACACCTCTGGTGGGGTCATAGTCGGTGGCGATTTTAACGCCAAAGCCGTGGAATGGGGTTCCCCGCGGACCGACACTCGAGGTCGTTACGTCCTCGAGTCGGCTGCCAGGTCGGGCCTCTGTATCCTCAACACGGGCGGTGTTTCCACCTTTCGCCGTCCGGGGTGCAGAGAGACGATCCCTGACATATCCCTTGCCTCTGAAGGGATTGTCCAGCGGATCTCCGACTGGCGCGTCTGCGAGGAATACTCCTCCAGCGACCATCAGGCGATCCTTTTCAAGGTCCTTCCCGAGGGCGCGCGCTTGCGCGCTGAACCTGCTCCTCTGGCTCGACGCTGGAACACCAGTCGTCTGAGCAAAGACACATTTAAAGAAGTAATTGAAGACCAGAGCATTGAGAATTTCACAAGTGCCGAAGATCTGGCAGCATCGACGATGCGACTCATCGCGACCGCGTGTGAGCAGTCGATGCCCGGAGTTTCCCGCCGCCACAGGAAGAAGCCGGTTTACTGGTGGACGCCTGAAATCGCGGAACTCCGGAGGAGATGCCTTGGTCTCCGACGAGCTGCGCAGCGAGCCAGGAACCGCCCTGATGCAAATGCCAGATCGGCTGAGCACAGAGCGGCCCGCCGAGAGCTCCGCGGTGCCATCAACCGGAGTAAAGTCAGGTGCTGGAAGCAGCTGTGTCAGGATATCGACAACGACCCTTGGGGGACGGGCTACAAACTTGTAACGCAGAAGCTAGGGGCTCGCTCACCACCTGCGGTCATGGAACCACAAGCCATGGCCGCCGTCGTCGATACACTGTTTCCCAGCCACCCAGTTCGGCCAGTCAGGGAATTCGGAGAGGTAGGCGCCTTCCCAGCTTTCCGGGAAGAGGAACTCACCGCCGCCGTCCGATCCCTACGACCCAGAAGAGCGCCCGGTCCCGATGGCATTCCGGCGGAGGTGCTCAAGCTCACTGCGGAGGTGAATCCAAGGCTTCTGCTCGACATGTTCAACGCGTGTCTGGCGGAAGGCGTTTTCTTTTCTTCATGGAAGGTAGCTCGCCTTGTTCTTATTCCGAAGGCGAAGAGTACACCGGGGACCCCTTCTTCTTTCCGACCCCTGTGTATGCTCGACACGGCCGGGAAAGTGCTTGAAAAGCTCTTGCGCGTCAGGCTGACCGAGGCCATCGTCTCTGCGGGGGACTTGTCCCCGCAGCAGTACGGCTTCAGATCCAGTCGCTCTACCATCGACGCTATCCAGGAGGTAGTTGAGGCAGTGCGGAGGGCGGAGGACCACAACCACTGGTCGCGCCGCGTGGTCCTTCTCGTCACGCTCGACGTGAAGAACGCTTTCAACTCCGCCAGGTGGAGCGATATGCTGTGGGCGCTTTAGCATACGTTCCAAGTTCCCTCCTACCTCCTGCGTATGATCGAGGCGTACTTGTCAGACCGCGTTCTGTTGTACGACACGACCGAAGGTCAGCGGCGCATTCCCATCACTTCCGGGGCTGCGCAGGGGTCCATTCTCGGACCAGATCTCTGGAACGTGTCTTACGACAGCTTGCTGAGGCTAGACATGCCCGATGAGACCCGCCTCGTTGGCTATGCTGACGACGTCGCTGCCTTGATCGCGGCGAGGAACGTCGAGCAGGCAAAATTGAGGCTCAGCGTAGTAATGGCCAAGGTCAACGGGTGGATGCGAGATCACGGCTTGTCCCTGGCTATCAGTAAGACGGAGATCGTCGTCCTCACCAAAAAGAGGATTAACACCGAGTTCCCGGTGCAGATAGGTGACGTCACACTCGAGACTAAGCCTGCTGCAAAGTACCTGGGAGTCATGGTTGACAGCAGACTGTCTTTCGGCGAGCAGATCCGGCGCGCCGCCGACAAAGCCGCTAAGGGTGTCGCTGCCCTTGGTAGGCTTATGCCCAATGTCGGCGGTCCTCGCTCCTGCAAGCGCCGCCTGCTCATGACTGCCGTCCAGTCAGTCTTGCTGTACGGGGCGGAGGTATGGGCTCACGCACTCGAGAAGCAGTCTTCCGAGACCGGCTTGCCCGGGTCCAGCGCCGAGGAGCTCTGCGGGTCGCTTCAGCCTACCGCACAGTCTCCGAGCCTGCTGAGATGGTGATCGCCGGAGTCATCCCCGTCCTCTTCCTCGCGAGGGAGAGGCAAGCGATTTACCGGAGGAGGCCTGAAGTGGGCCGGGAAACAGCTGCCAGGGAAGAGCGCGATCGCAGTTTCGACTCTTGGCAGCGCGACTGGGAAGCCGAGCCGAGGGGACGATGGACCTTCCAGCTCATACCTTCCGCCCGACCATGGGTAGAACGGCAGCACGGCGAGGTCGATTACTACGTGACCCAGTTTCTTTCTGGGCACGGGTACTTCCGAGCCTATCTGCACCGGATGGGTAAAGTCGCCAGCCCGGACTGTCCGTATTGCCCCGGCATCTCAGACACGTCCGAGCACACCTTCTTTCAGTGCGACCGTTGGCACGTCCGCCGAGCCTCGCTTTCATCTGAGATCGGCGTGGTCGTCAGCCCAAATAACATCGTCGGAGCTATGCTCCAGGGAGAGGGCAACTGGAACTGTGTCCAGCACTACGTCCAGGCCATTCTTCGGGCGAAAAAGGTCGACCTCGATCGGCCTTAATCCTCATCTTTTCCCCACGGAGGTTGCCCTAGCGGCGTAATATCAAAGGCCTAGCCCGAAGTAATGTGTGAAACAGTTCCAGGCTAGTGTCCTCGGTGCCGAGGGAGGTGGTTTAGTCGGTAGTTCACGGGACAGCGAGCTCGTGGGAGTCCGACACTACTGAGGGGACAATGAGCCCCTCAGTGTGCGTAAACGCATTCCACCTCCTACCCAAAAAAAAAAAAAAAAAAAAAAAAGAAAAAAAAGTAAGACGATGGACAAACCACTGATCTACTGATGATCTAATCTCTAAATAACATTCATAAAATAGCCATTCGCCGTAAAAACAAATTATTCAACGTTCATTAAGACCAAGGAATTAATATTTCAAATTGACCCACTTTTTTGTGTCACATCTTAAATATACAGGTTTGGGAAATTTTTACTTAAGCAAATAACATAACTTCTATGAAATACCTTCATTAAATAGGCATTTCAAAATCGAGTAAAATAGGTAGAATAACTGTTAATACTTCAATATCCTTTGCATTCCAAGTACCTTTTCAAAATACAGGTTTTAAGTTTATAGCGCGTTTTAAAACTTGAATTTTTTATGTCAATATTTAACTAATATTGATATTTTAAAACGTAGGAACATGCATCAATGTATTGAAACATGTATCAATGTATGCTATTGAAACATGTATCAAAGTGTATTTACTGTCAATAGTTTATTAGAAAATCTCATCTCCAGAGCACCTCCTGAGTTTATGATTCTTTTTAAGTTTCCTTTTTAAGAAAAGAAATACAGTAAATTAAGATGATTACCAGACTGTTGGTCTTAGTTTCAATAGGGCAAATACTCTTCCTTTTCCCTGTTGTTTTAAAACAAGGGCCATAGTTTTAAGAAATCAATATTATAATTTGGATGATTGTTAACTGACTTTTGCCAGCCCTGCATTCTGCGGTATATCTCTGATTCTCTGGGACTATTCCATATCTTGCATCTGTTTTGTTATAAATAAATGGGAATAGGAAAAGTTCATAGCTTTTATTGCAGATAGTAGCACTTTCGCTGGATTTCAAAAGCCTCCTGTGCGAAGGCTTTTCATGGAATATTTTCCAAACCCACAAAAGGCACATCTAGAGAGTACAGCTTTAATTTGATACCAAATATGTGTAAAAAATTAACTTGTAGAGGTCAATATGCTCTGTACAAAATCCGAGATATTCTTTTAATAATAGGGAGATAAATACAGTTTTGGTCTATACTTTGTTATCAAACTAAACAATCAGTAAACAGTTACTGTTGCTGATAAATCAAGAATTAGTCATCTAAAGTCTTCTAATATAACAAGCGCTTGCTTTATACATCTTACAAATAATTGACCTCAGATAAAAACGTATTGGGTCTGCATCCATCAGATGTCGTTTGCACATCAGCTTTATAAAATGATTTTCTTATTCTCCTCAAACATTACATTTTTGAAGTCTTAATGTAATTTCTTTGCAGAAATAAATAATATAAATGATTGGAAAAGCGCTGATTAACAAATTTCAAGATCAAAACTTGGAAACTAAATACAATCCAACCCCTTGACTCTTTTTGATAAAACTGTGTTGAACTACCTCAGATCACTACCACTAATCCCTTAATTAATTTGGGAAGTGTGATAAATAAATTTTTTAAGTGAAATGCCACAGTGTAATTTAAATCTATTACTCAGTGATAAGTGTCCCCGTGCCTGCAGCCGCGATAGTAGTGTGCAGTAAAGGGACATTGTAACTCGTCTAACGTATGCGTGTATTTATTTGTTTATTCATTTGTACGTACGTAACGTGTTGTGTTCAAAGCCGTAGCCAGGAAAGTTTTTTTGGGGGGAGGGGTTTGGGCTCCGCGGTTACAGGAAGAGAAAAAAAATACTTTCTAACCTTCCATTTAAACGCAATTTCAACATTTTCGGGGGGGTTTTGACCCCCTGCCCCCCCATTGGCTACGGCCTTGCGTCGTGTGCTCGTTTGTACGTGTGTGATGTGTGTTTCAACGTCATATCGACCGACTGCAATTTCAACTTGGTGTGGGTTTGACAACCTACTTGATAATGGCGCAATTCAGCGTTGAAACCTTGTAGTATACAAAAATTCAACCAGTGAACTGCAGACGAAAAGGTAATTTAAAACCATATTTATCAGTCATACCAGATCGGGGCAAATTCAAGATGAATAAATTGTTACCGTACTTGCGAGAAGTATCATGCTCGTCCGAAAAAACAGTACTCCCCGGGCTAGTAACGTAAAATACTATATTTTAATAATAATAAATAGGATTACTTCTCTCCACGCAAAAAACGATCGTGAGTGTTTTTGCAGATAACAAATAAATGTAAAATATAGCTTTGCGAAACTCGCGGTCGGCCGATAAAAAGATCGCGCTTCTTTGCTGATCGCAAACACACAAACAAAATTAAATGCAACTTGGCAAAATCGCGATTGGCCGCAAAAAACTATCGCGCGTTTTTTTGTCTCGAAATAACGGAAAATTTAGCTTTTTGAAACTCGCGAATGACTGCAAAAACTTTAGCGCGGAGGTATAAGTCAATCGATCGTGGATGAACAGCAGCTGTAGCTTTACGAAACTCGCGGTCGGCCGTAATATTTGTTCACGCTCATGAACTTCGGCCATTGTGTTACCTAAATATGTGCAGATTCCCTGGTTCCCACACTGTAATGAAGGTATTTTTAATGTTGGAATAGTATAATATTTTTGGCATAGTATTGCAATGAAATAATTAAAAAAATACTGGGCATTTCTATTGCAATGTATTACGATCTGTTATTAATTAAGAACTGTTTATTCTATTGATTTGTGTGTCTTAAAACATGGTTCCACTTATTTTCAGAGCAACCCCAGACACCAAAATAAAGGGGCGGTGAGAAGGGGGGACAATGTATAAATGAAATAAATGGTGTGGTAAAGTTTTGTCCGTTGTAGCTCTAAGGGTCTCTGCAGACGGGCTACTTTGCTGCCGTTTTTGCGTAGCATTATCGTTTCTTGAATACTGATTGGCTTAAAACAACAATAATGTAGGCCTCGTGACCAAGCAAAAGGAGACGCAGTTGAGCAGTTGTCGCGCAACGAATCAGCCCGTCGCCGGCCGAGACTCTTTTAGTGAGATACCTGGTGCAACCATAAAATATCCCTTCGTTCAGTTTGAAATTTCTTTTGTTTTGCATAAACTTTTTTAAAATCAACTCAAAACTAATTATCAATTGATTTATTTAGGGCGTTTTCCTCTCTTTTTCGCGCTGGCTGACTAAAACCCCGGACAAAATACAACCCCGGACGTTTCTCCGGACGCAAGTCTGAAACCCGGACTGTCCGGGGAAATCCCTGACGTCTGGTAAGTCTGTTAAAGCTAGTTAAATTCAGGTCAGATGGTTTTTATAACGTACCTGGACGTTCTGCACTTGGACGTTTTCAAACGTACCCAACATCTTAGTCAGCACTGAGTCAGCAGAACTGATGAAGCATCTGTTCATACATAATGATAAATTGTACAACATTTAGCCAATAAAATGTCGAAGTCATGTCTAAATCTAAAACTACAGCAAATGAATCTAGATCACAAGCCCATGCTTCTTAAAAATAGGTTTCTATGCCAGCCAAATCCTCCTAATTGGTTGGTCTTGGTGAAACAAGGAAACCCGAATCCAAATATAAACTAGATGGGAAGGAGCTGAAAACAGGAACGGGCAGTTCAGAGGCGAAAGTGATGCGTGTTATTGGCACTGGCGTGTGGCAGGTTCCATTCCGGTTGTCTTGTGGAGGAAAGTGGCTTGATCAAACCACACAGAGGTGTTTAGTTGCACATGGACCAGTTTGATCGCCCAAAAATCCTGTGGTACAGGTTCGTGTTTTGAGTGCAATAATGCCAACGGCATTTTTCAACGTTATTAATATCCCAAAAATCTTTGCACCAAGTAAGTGTGCACTGACGGCTGGTGAAAGGAGCACTGCCAGTGCATTCTTTAAAATGTCAAATTATTTTTGCATTCCACAAATCGTAAGATTGAGCTTAAGAGAAAGGAATCTGATGTCCATTAAGGGTAATTTGTGTTCCCTAAATATGTGCCGGTTCCCACACTGTAATACTGTAATAAAGTTATTTTTAATGTTGGTAGTGTAATATTTTTGGTATAGTATTGCATTGAAATGATTAAAAATTACTGAACATTTCTATCGCAGAGTATTATTACGATCTGTCATTAATTAAGAGCTGTCAATTCCACTGATTTGTGTGCCTTTAAACATAGATGTTCTTCTTATTTAATCAATTCTCCACCAATAAATAAAACGTTTTAAAAATTAAATAGTTTTTCATTGATTGAAGCATACTTTGGTTTAAAGAAAATGTACATTGCCATTCACTCTCTATTCTATATGGAACTTCGACAGTCTCTCTTCTTAATACACATTCTCTTCAAATTAGCATATCCATACAGCATAGATTTATATCACTTATTCGTATTATTATTGCTATTCGGTCAATTTCATGCAGTACTGTATGCTAGAAGGCTTTGTCATTGACACGTTAATAGGATTGACACTTTATACCTCTAAAACTGTAAATTCCACAACTGTTTACACTATTTTGTTTTACATCCTATTGCAATTCTAAACTATTGTGATACATAGCGCTAATGAGATATAATTAAGGAAATATGTGAAGCCAGAAACATACCGACCTAGGTACTTTTGTGCAAAATTTCGGCTGGATCCCTTCACTAGTTTTCTGTTTACACAAACACACATACAGTACATACATAATATACAAATACAAATATAATATTGTTGTTGAAAAATAAAGAGGATGTTTTCCTACAATACTATTAAAACGCGTGGACTATTTTTTAAGTAAGTAGTTCTTAAGCTTATGCACAGATCGGTTTCCTCAAACTGCAGGGCTGCCGGCTCCGCTTTATCACTAACTGTTTGGGTGTATATATCAATGAGAAATTAATAAAGTTTTTGGTGAACAATTTTTGAGCGACAGTGCCAGTAGTAAAATAGCACCACTTACCTAAAGGAGATCGCCCCATTGTCATCATTGAAGAGAATAGTGGTCGGCCGACAGTTGTAGGCAAAACAGACGCCGAAATGAACAATGACGTACAAACAACAATTTAAATCCGTAATTTCTATTCCATCCAATTTTTTAATTTATCATGGCAGTTAATATGCATAATCTTCTATCTTCTATAGGCCTATTACTAATTCTGTAAGCGATTTTTTAAAATCAAAATTGTGAGAGTTTGACAGCTCGCAGGATGATGGGAGAGGGCTCAAATTAAAGGTCTCGGTCCCAGGGGGTCGGGAAAAATATCAGATTATGTCCAAGTATACCAGAAAATGAGAAATAACGAAAAATATCTTCCATTTAAAATGCATTGGGATTGAAAAACGTCTGCTTTGTTTACATTAAACATGTGGTGCTAATGCTTGATTCAAAGCCATATGGTAGATGTTGACATGTGGGATCTTTTTCAAAATGCAGCTAACTATGCACGTTCAATGTACTATAAAAAAATTAAATTTAAGATTTTATGATTGTATAATAATTAAGGGTTTGAGTTTTTTCGTAATTTAAAATTATAAAAAGTTAAGTACGTTTGTTTGGTTTATAACGATGCAGATTTAATACCAATTGATCTATATGTATATAATTACGTAAGGGAAATTTTTGCGCCGAAATTGTGGGCGTTTGGAAGGTCGCAGGATGGTAGGAGCGGGTCTCTATCCCAGGGACTCGGGGAAATACTGAAATTGCTTTCAGGAAATTTTTGCGCCGAAATTGTGGGCGTTTGGAAGGTCGCAGGATGGTAGGAGGGGGCTGAAATTGAAGGTCTCCATCTCAGGGACTCAGGGAAAATACTGAAATTGCTTTAAGCTTACTATAAAATGAGAAATAATGTAAAATAGCTGTCATTTAAAAACCATTGGAATGTAAAATGGTCTGCTTTGTTTAAAACCAAATGCTAGATACATAATCATGTAATTTTGTGCTAAGAGGGTATTTTGTACTATAATAAAGAAGGATTATGCTTAGGGGCTGTTAGCCCCTTCAAGCCTCTAGTAAAATCCTAAATCTACTGGGTATAAAAATATAAAGTGGCTAAATGATTTTCGATATGACATGCTTATGTGATGGATTTAAAAAAAAATTAATTTAGAATGCCAAGGGTTGGCCTTTGCGTGTTTGCCGCAGTAAAATTTGTTTCTTTGGTTGCAGCCATTTCACAGACTTCAGTAACCAGGAACTACCTTGTAGTTCTATTTCTCTTTTTAAAATACTGTACAAACCACATAAACTAACCACCCCGGTCATGTAGGCCTACGCTCGTGTTTCAAAGATTAACACCGAACCGATTCAAATGAGGAGGCGTTTTTTCCTTAACGGTTTGCGGATTTACTCCTTTTCCCGCGGAAAGTGTGTCACCGGGCGGGGGCCGGGCGCTGCGGAGATTGTCTTGTTTGCATATCCCGGGCCCGGGGACTGTGGAGATTAACACGGACTCGCCCCGCAGCGGCGACATGGGCCGGCTGGCAGCGATGGCGCCGTGAATAAGTACTAGATACCGTGGTAATATTAACCATTTCGATTTACAAGTAGAATTAAATGACGTGGCCCAGGCAGTGCGTAAAGTCAATGCTAAAATTTATATTAGTTTTTAGAACGGACTGGGCCACGTGATTAAACATGTTCATAAAACAGGAATATTGTTTCCCTAACAATATTCTCGGGATCTCGGGGGGAATATTGTCCCTAAACCGAGATGGAATGCTAATTCTAATTGGAAACAATATTTATTTATTTTATTTAGACCCTTTTAATTGTTTTTTTAATTGTTTAAACGTGAATTTGTTTGCTGGACATAATTTTTCTGATCCAAACGATATTTTTATCATAGAACGTTTATTACCGTTTTAGGACCTAATTTGAAACCCTGACCAGTTGAAGGCTGGGAGGACTCGGAGGTAGACGAAAAACCCGTATTACGCTGCTGGTCGGTTTGTACTTCAACTACATGTAGACCTACAGTATAATCTCGGTCCATATACTTGTATACTTAATATAATAGTAAGGCTTTTCTCTGGTTACATCTCTTTTTCAGCCGTCCTACTTAACCGAAATTTACGATTGAAGTGTCATTTTAAAGCTTATAATGTAGCGCACCGGCGACTGATAATTAAAATGGGCATTTATTTTACGGCTTAAATAAATTTCTAGAGGGCTTTCGCAACGCTCCAGTGCTGTTGACCAATTTGCGTTCTAACGGTTTTAAATGCGATTGTAATTTAACAGCTGATTACCTTGAGACGAATTTTCAACCAGTCATATTGTAAACAAAAATAATCTGTCTGCAACTGTAAAACAGGATCCGATACAGCTTAAGAATGGATCCGGGCTACTTTTATTGGTAATTTTAGCCAAATTGAGGCAAGTAAATAATTCTTTATGGTAAAGATCCACGATAAAGAACACAGGACTGCTGAGGGACAAAGACTAATTGAAAATCAGAAAAAAATATTGAAATGCTTAGTTTTCAAAAGGGCCTCCTAGAAAAACTTCCGTTATCCTAATGTTGGGTGAGAAGACAGCCAAATTAAAAAAGTGCATGAGTGATGAATAATATGTGTGTGTTTTTTTCAGTTAGGCCTTTGTTTATTTAGGCGAGATCTTTAAATTTCAATTGTAAAGGTTAATTTGATCCATAGAGATGAGTAAGTGAGTTTCTCACAAACAGAAATAATATTAAAATGCGCAATTTGCGCATGGGCCCCCAGTATGAAGTAATTCTTTAATCAAAATTGTAAACTTCCTCTCACGAGAAAAAATAATCCTCTTTTACACTTATAACGCATTTATTCCGCAGTAAAATTACAAAAACGGAGAGATACTTTATCTGATTCGCATGCCCGGCGGTTCATACCTGTCAGCCTCCGACAACTCTCACATACCCATACTCGGTATATTTATCTTAACACTTTGGCTAATGCGTTATTCTACGTAAAACTATTCCATCAAAACCCCAACAAAACCATAACCATAAGCCATAACCATACTACAGTAGAGCGCCGATTATCCGAACGTCGGTCATCCCAACCGTCAGTTAACCGAACGCCGTTATAATTCATATTCTGAATATGATTCTCAAGCAATTCAAATTTGCGCGCAAAAAATGCCAGGACAAAAGCAAAAACAAATTTTGGATTTTTCTCTAAATAAAAAGCATACAGTGTACTGTAACTATGTATGATAAATTGTTCTTTAAAAATTTATACCCATATATTCTGATCAATTTCATAATAAAATTACGTAAAAAAGTTTTTTTTGATCATTTTTTAGCCTTTTTACTAGTAAGAATTACGTTACATATAAAACTTTTAAATTTTGTCTTTTCATGTTCGGTTATCCGAATATTCATTTATCCGAACACCCCTTGTCCCCAATTAGTTCGGAAAATCGGCGCTCTACTGTACCATATTTGGTGGGCCCCACCATTGGGATCTCCCAGTGGTTCTCCCCTATAGGGCCCCCGGCACCAGATGCTGGTTTTGATAACAAAATAGGGATAGGTTATGTTAAGTTAGGCATAGGTTAGAATGAAAATGAAGAAAGATTAAAGGAGGGAAAGATTTCAGGAAATTGAGTATGAGAGCCCAGGTATACCATCATTTGGTAGGAACTGGGAAATGCAAACAGAAAATGAAAAATGGGCCCCACCATTTTTGGGGTGTCCATTATTAACCTTAATGAAACATCGATTAAATAGCCACAAATGCGGTATTCACGAAGACGCCGTATACAAGAGCGGGTACGAGTGCTTATGGCGAAATATATGCGGTTTGTAATGAAACCCGAATATTGGTCACCATCGGTTTTATGGCGGTGTAGGGTTAAATCAACCGGTGGGAGGGGGAGGGGAGAGGGGGCGACGGAGTGATTGAATCTTTGTTGATGGCCCAGTTATACGCCAAATAGAATCCTAAACGGTCATATATCCGTTTCAACTGCGACCCGGCACGGGTCTTTGCAAACCCGGCGAAAAAACTGCGGATACATTTGTCGGGGTGGCATAGGGTTGTGTTGGCAGGGTCAATAATATTGTCCGATCTTAATGAAATTCGGTACAGACGTATAAAGTGGTAGACGAGTTCGTAAACCAGCCCGTTCGGACTACCGGAAGGGGGGTAAAGGGAGATAAACACCTCCAAAAACGGGGTTTTTGAGTTTTTTACATAGAAAAATATTTGTTTGTTTACACCATTAAATTCAGCTAAAAAAATTTACTATTTTCAATCATTCCTCTATGTCCATTGATTACCGAGATATTGAAAGCGATAAATACAGTACATTGTCTCTACGTTATCCTTATGTGAAATAAGAAAAATTCTATAACTCGCTTATTTCTCAACATATCGTGATAAAACTTTTTATATAGCTTCTTACAGTTCAGATCCGCTTGATATTGATTTAAAATCACAAAATTATTGCATACCTGTTGCAGCAGACCTATACACACTCATTCCTCATGTTGTTGTTATGGAGGATACAAAAAAAGGTCATGAATCCCTTACGTTGTGTTGAAATATAAGTATGAAAATTTGCTGAGTATGCAGGTCTGCTGCAACGGGGGTATCGTAATTTTGTATGCTGTTTAAGAATTAAATTCAATCTTTGAGGTCATTGTAGTTTACGAACTCTTTGAGATTCGGTATAACGCGGCCTTCGAACTGGCAACGCTGCTTTTCAAGGTTTTTTTTGCACAGTAAAAACCCTTATAAAGCCAGCTGATTTCATGTAAACAAAAGTTAGTGCCATAAGAGGGTATGGTTAGACAAATCAGCTGAACCCAGGCGCAGTGTTTGCCATTTACTAGCGCCGCGGCCGTGTTACTAGAGATGGCTATGGTATAATAACCCACACAATTAATTATCACACTGTTAAGAAAATTTACTCTTGTTGGCATCGCCAAGATTATGACTTATTAATAACGAAAGTTAATACAGTTGTTAACAGGGGCTTTTCTAACCGTAATAATTCGTAATGTCGTTGGACGAGTGAAATTACAAGAAACTACTCCATAACCACCCACTCTGACTATTTAACATCATGTCTAAATTACGGCAGCCGGGTTAGTGGTTGAAAATTCAATTTCAGGATGGCATTACATTTTATACTACAGCTTCCTACTTGAAGCTTGAGTCACTCTGAATTCGATTAATTAATAACCATTTTAATCTATAGCGCTTTCAATTAAAACTTTATCAGCGATTCTGCCATAACCATAAAACATCAATCTTCGGCCAATCAATTTCGGTGCTGACCATTAAACTCCCTCCCTAACCAGCATAACATTGCCCTTGAATATAGGAGTTCTGTAGTCAAAGGGAATTTTCTCTTTTAGACAGAGTGAAGCTGTCCACAATGAGGACAGTTTCGCTCGCATAAATCAGCTGATCGTATAGGCGATGTATATTGATCAAAGACCTACAAACCGCTGCGTCACCATGCACCAATCACCGACCACTAGAGTTGTCCTTGTGAACCGCGTCGCCTAAAACAGAAGAAGTACGAGTCATGGGAGAGTGTTTGTCACCCATAATCGGTACGGCTCGGCGGAGATTGCCAATTTATAAGTCATTGATCACTTTCCACTCACTTGAGTTTGCCAAATTTAAATAACGCCGCTCAACAATGTTTGTTTTGAGGCACTTCAACGTTGTCAAGTAATGCGCCCTTTTTGATTGATTACAATATTTATTTTACTTTTTTTTAGTTTTTTGACACCCTTCCATTTAGTATTATGCTTCACACCAACGCTGTAAAAGTAAATTACGGTCAGATTACAATTTTTTTAACAGGGCTTTTTTGAATGTTATATTTTTATTCTTTGTTTATGTCATATTTTTATTCTTTCAAGCACCGCAAAAACTTACTAAAATTTAGGATTCCTTTTTAGAGCGCCGTAAAAAGACTGACCGGAAAATGTTTGCTGTGAAATCTTTAGGATTGTTCTGTTTTATGTTAAATAGGCTTTTGAAGAGAAGTTGGTGGCCTCATTTTAACCTTCCATTTCCCCGTTCACATTATTGATCTCTGCGTGGTGCGTTATCAAGCAGATCAAGCAGTGAGCGAATTCAATGCAAGAATGAATATAGTACTGTTATTAATATAACAGTACTATAGTAATTACACTACAGTAATGAGTACTATAGTAGTGATATTAGTACCTAGTAATGGTATAGGTCCTGTGACTCTAACCCCGAGATCACAGCCGTGTGTCCCCGAAGGCCGGAGTGTTATAGACCGCGCCGTCGACTCGATTGTGCCCTTATTGCGTGTTCGTATAGTTGTTTAATATAAGGCATTACTTTCACAAATAATAGTTTTTGTAGCGCAAGGAGTCCTGCTCACCGATGCGCAACCAATTTGTTAAAAAAGAAACGCTGCGTCTTTTTTTATATGGGCATGAACAGCTTGCTTATTCTTCGCCCAGTCGTGCAGTCGCTAAGAACTCGATTATTTCACTGTCTTAAGCTTGATTTTAATAAGAATTCACGTACTGCCGGGACATTAAAATGAGGTTGATCGTAGTTGGGTCAAGGTAGAGAAAGGGCGAAACCGAACCGACCACAACACAAGTTTCGCCGACTCACTGTCAAATTTCCATCTCACTGTCGAATTTTCGGAGTGGTCGTAACTAGATAGCCGGGATGCAAATCCGTTATAGTAACACGAGTCAAGGGTGGGTGAAAGTGACTTGTATTTAGGCCATGGTGCCAAACCGAAACTGTCTTCCCGGTGGACAATGGCCGGTACCGGACACCCAGGATATCGGCAGGAAACTTGCGACGGTTCGCTGGACACTCCGTGCCGGTAGCACACATGCTGCTAATGTGTTGTCAACAGCGGGCTCACTACACGATTACTTCCGTAGGTTTGACTGTCAACTTACAACACTGACAGAATCTCTCTTTTTTTGGAGAGGAGGTGATTAGAATCTTCCCATGCATTTATGGCTACGCTTTAGTAACTTACCTATGCCATTATTTTTGCAATAAACCTTATTATGGCTATTTACCACGTTTTAAGTTTTAACCAATGGAAAACATTAACGAAGAAATTATCAATTAAAAAAAATGTTACAGGGTTAGACTACTTTTAGTTGCTAAGTAACTTATTTTCCAACAAAATTGTTAGATATTAATTTTTCTCAGCGACATCAGTTTTTTTTAACCAGCAGTTATTTCCATAGTAATGTGATTATTTTTCAAAATGACCAGTATGGTTGAATCGCGAATTTATTAGCAGAATCCTTTGCTATTTTACTTATATTAAAGCTTTGAGCTGTAAGTAAGATTACAAAGGTATTCGATATGAAACATCAGGCTTCATTTGCTTCTTGCTACGTTTGTAGCCAACGAATGCAGCTGGCGCATGGCGGTTGGAAAGCAGGTAGGGCACACTTAAGTGTAAGGAATCAGAACTTCTCTTCATCGACTCTTGATCCCTCGTAGATTCCTCCTTTCAGGCAACTCAGACTACATGTGTACCGATCCTCCTGTGAAGCCCCGACCCCGGGCGGTTGGTTTGGCGCTGGGCGCAGCAGTGAGTGAGTTGTAGCCCGGTGGCAGCGAGAGTGGCAGACAGGCTATTAGTGAGGGTCGTCCATCCACAACCCCACGGATCCAGGCCACTCTTACTGACAACAATTAAACTGCGGATCAATAATGCAGCAGGAGAGAGTGAACTCGCCGGTTCTATTAGATAGACGTTGACTAGTTTCTACACCGATTAGATTAAGTACACTCATGTTATTGGTTAGAAAATGTAATACAAATGGAATGAAGCAAAAACTGCTGTCGGGTCGGTAGAAAAGTGAGAAGACTTCGCTTCCTCAGGCATAGAAAGAGAAAGATAAGTTGTTTGATATCCACGGTCTTTAAAGCAGATAAATTTACTAGTTCCAATCGCACATCCATTCTTCTAGATTCTTATGGGTTGTGCCCAAATCCAGTTCATTCGACAGTTAATAGAAATCTTATAGGAAATTTACAATGAAATGCTAAGTGTGGGTAGGACTGAAATGGTGGGAGTTATCATCTTACGGACACCGCGACGCACAATGGGGTATTTGCCCTTAAAACCTGACCAAAAATATTTATCTATTGATATCTATTATTAAGGGAGGGAAAAAGATTATTTGCCCTTCTTTCATATATTTAATGCTGTTTTAAGCCTAAGTTAGAGAAAAGTTTGTTTCCAATTTTGTAAACTCTGCTTTGAAAATAAGAAAATCATTCAACGGTTTTATCATCTCATCCCAAGAAAGACGCAAACAATGATTACTAAATCAAATCCTATACTCTTATATGAGCAATGTTATCTTGCATGCGTACGTGCTTGCTTGGTTGGTTGGTTGTTTGCACAATTATCTCAAAAACGGCTCCGAGGATTTCCTTCAAAGTCTGAAAATAAGAGTTGATAGTGTGGCCACCCAGGAAATTTCAGCAACTGTCTAGCAAAAAATCGCCATTTTATCCCCAGCCGAAGCAAAATTCCTCTATTAATCTGCCAATCCATAGAAAATGAAAGAAAATCCCCAAGCTTTCCCCATCCAATAGTCGTATTCAACAAAAATTTCTTTCAACTGCCAATTATCCCAAAATTCATATCCATGACCGTAAATATGCGGTTAAGAAAATTCTCTCTAAATCTATTATAACCATTCATTTGCTTCATTTCTAATTTATTATTAACCAACCCTCCGCCAAAATCCGCCAAAATTTAAATCCGCAAAAAATTCCCCATCGGACTCAATCCGCCAAAAAAATCCCCAAGGCCAAGAAAAATCCCAAAAAGTGGCAACAGTGGTAATTGATGACTCAGAAACGTGTTTTCACCACACTACGACGAAATCACCTGTTTTACAAACATCAAACGCGGACCGAAACACACTGTTTGCCGTCACAGGACCGAAAACGTTGGGGGCCCTAGGGCCGAAAGTCAGCTAATCGTTTATTTGCTTCAAATATCGTCAGAACATCACATAATTATAAGGCATTCAAGACAGGATATTTGCGATCATATGATTTTCATAGCTGTGTTTTGTTTTCAAGTGAGTCAACTACTAATCACTTTTTTTAATTATTTAGGGTATATTTCGTTGTGTAGTGTGGTGAAAAATAGCGTTCGTACCTCGGCCGAAAGGGTTTCCGCACCTCATTTCCGGCCCTTGTTGCGAAATATACTATTAATGTAGATTACTTGGCCAGAAAAACCTAATAACGTAATAAAACTAATTTTAAAGTTGTACAATTTTAACATTGGCCTTATGAGTTGTGTCACGATAGCAACGAAATGAATGAGGAAAGTGTAATCAAATGAAGTAATAATAACAGCTGTTAACAAGCTGGATTCAGCTGTTAACAGCTGGCAATCTACAGCGATAAAGGAAAAATCCTGCGAGTGGGATAAAGAGTTCATGGAGCAATAAAAAAGGTTTCTATTTATCAATTTCATGACAGTGAAATATTTTATAGTAATTGGATGAACTTGTAAGCATGAAATAACACTGAGTAAGGCTCGGTCGACCAGGTACTCAAATCATAAAATGAAGTGAGGCTAGGTTAAGCTTGTCTAAACCTTTCCAACTGCTGTAGATTAGCGGAATATTGGGTCCAACCAATGTACTTTGTTTTAAAAAACAAAATCTTAAAGTTTAAAGACATAAACTTATTAATTAAATTATTTAAATCGATAACCTTTATTAGTTAAATATGTTTTCATACTCACTTCACTCAATTATAAGATGATTATAAACATTTTTATTGACTAAGTATTTTTAAGGAAATGTTGATTGTTGATTTTTAACGAGCTAGACACGATCCATTTCTGCACTTTCCTTATCTTAGATCAGAACGAAGTCCGACTGCGGAGAGAGGAATGTTTACAAGTGTTCTGATTATCGCGGTTGTCGGATAATTGAAGGAAGTCTCATGGCTGAGACGTCTCAATGACGGATCACTGGCGGCTGACCGGCTCGGACATTGATTCACCCCGTTATAGCCTGCTCCAACAATGATCTATGTCCAGACTTGTGGCGGATGTCGCTCCAAGAACGGACACGTGGTCGTGCCTCATTAAAGCGTTCTATACTATGATTTTTGCTCGTTTACGAATTTCTTTTGCATCTCCTACTTCTATTGATTGTTTTGTCGTTACCTCATTAAATGTACTATGATTTTTGCTTGTTTATGAAGTTCTTCTCCTTCTAGTGATTATTTTTTGTAAATCTTTCCCGTTGATGTTTTGGATCGACCGACGTACTCCTAAAATTAAATTGAACCCACAAGATTCATATTTTATTTGAATAAATGGGCCTTTACTCATACACATATTTGTTATATTCAAAAAGTGTAATAAAGAATTTTTGAGAGTGCTTAATTTACTAATGTGTGGAAAGGAAAGAAACTTAGTTCAAACAGAATTATGTTTTTAGTCTATTTTAAATCGAGGTTGAACAATTGAGCAAACTTCTGTTTGAATGAAATGGAAATAATAAAACTCTTAATATGTTCTTGAAATTGAATCCTTGCAAAAAGATCGTGCCACAATCATCCTTCACTCATCTCTCATTCATATTTGGTTTAAAATACCTACCTGGGTAGGTCGCCATTTCAAGCAATGTATAATGTATAAAGATTCCTCTGGCACTTTAATGAACAAAATTTTAAAATGAGGATTTGGAATCCTTTTGTATGTGAAATTCAATTTAACAGACATTACGATGTGAAGAAGGTAACTGGATTCAGTCATTTATCAGTCGTCTAAATTGTCATATCTTTGAGTCCTTCCACTCTCATAAGTCTCTAATATTGGCCTTTTATATAACACCGTTGTGCCTACGCCAGCTTCATTTAGACTCGTTTTAGTGATACTAGAGATCGCCAGTGGTCAAAAATTCGACAAATTTTTTAAAATCAAGAAATAGGGATAGCTAATTTTGAACTTTGCATACACCAATGCGTTTCACAATACATTTCATATAGTACACATTTTCCACATAAACACATAATAGAACCAAATGGGAACCAAAAGCAAAAGAGAAAGACTCAGTCTTTGACTAATTATCTTGCCTCGCCACTGGCACATATTTATGACATGGTTTTTAGTAATTAGTATTGTACAATATTAAGATTCCATGTTTATTTCTTTAACACTGAGCTGGTTATTGATACAGAGGACGGTAAAAATTCAGTCATCAAATCAGTTTATCCCATACACCCCTTACTACAGTTCTCTCCATCACTCCCTCCATTAATTTTTTCCCTTAATCTCTATGTACTTCGTTCCTTTCGACCTTTTTTTCTACTTTTCACCCCTTTTCTCTTTCATCCTCTTCTTACCATCACTCGTCCCTCCTTTCCTACCTTTTAGGTCTGAAATAATAACACCTAACATTTATGTGCCTAGTTATTATTTGAGACCTAAAACTCCCCTTCAAAACTTTTTCCCTCCTTCCTTGCCCTTAGGACATTTTCCCCTCCTTCCCTCTCTCCCTATCATTATCACTAAAATATTACACATATTTTACGCGTTCTCTACCAATAAAACACACAATTTGAATCTGTACTGCAGGTGCACGGCAGTACATCGGATGGTAGAGACTCAACTTCATGTTCTTTTTTCTTCCCTTTTTAACCGACTTCCCCCACCAACAAAAGGAGGAGGTTCTCAATTCGTCTTGGGGTATGTTTTTTTTTTTCTAGGGATGTTCACCGATTTCTCTGCGATACTTTTACCAATCAACGTGATTCTACCACCAAAATAACCAGGATGGTTTCCCGTTGGTCCCATACATAACATTATGTTACGTTGTAATATTTATTTGAGAGAAAAATCCAAAAAACCTCAAATATTCAACATTTTCAAATACTTGTTGTTTACAAAACAAAGCTAAGGTGAACAGGAATTATTTAATTACAGCTGTTACATCCTTAAAATTAAACTTATAAAGATTATAAAGCATATGATCAGCTGCTTCATGTTGATATAATGTCAAAACAGTTTGTCTTCTAGGTTATGAATTAATTATACGTAGATTCAAACACAGTCAATTCCATTGTGATTATTATTACTTAAATAAAAAATGTGCAAACCAAAAAACATGAATGAAGAAGAGCAAGTCTAAATCCTAACGTTTTAGTGTGGCCTCGGAATACCTCAGAAATACATCGGAAACTTGGATCTTGTGGAAGAACATACCTACATAACTTAAGCCCATCATAGATTGCTTCTATACCACACCAGTTAATTTTAAATGGCTATAAAAAATAATGCCATTGTCGTACAAAGAGGAATTTTTTGTGACTTGTCATATGTGAGCGCGCTCTTGCAGTTTCCACTGAAAAAAATCCCCAACAAGATTTGCAAGTCATTGGCACTTCTCTGAGTTCGTGTTTCACAGATTGAACATGCGAAACATTATTTTTATATATCTTATTGGACAACTTATAGTGCTAACGTGCAAGCATCGCAATTCAAGATTAGATCGATCTTATGAGTGAGCCCCTGGACAGTTTTGCAAATGTACTTAAATGAACTCATTTTCCATTTTCCAGGTGCCAAGCACATGGTTATCTTGTAATAAAAACCTCTACAGTAAACTGTCCGAGAAAATCTGTCGCCAAATTCGAGGGTTCAATAGAAATTGTAATTGTGCACGTGAGATAATTCATAATTCATAATATGACCGCCGCCTATCAGAATTTCAGAAATGTTCCAAGGCTGTGCTGAAGGGATAAGGTTTCTATTAATGTTTGGTTTATCTGCTTTCAAAATTGTTTTAAGTACTCTCCCAAAATTACAATGTTGTGGTGGTGAGTTTGTTAAGCAAAAAAAAGCTTAAAGACATTAAATAGTAAACTTTGTCTGATATATCTATTTGTGTCTTTAGGATAGAAACGCGCAAAAACTAATAAATAGATTGAGCTAAGGACAGAGGCAATCTATTCCAGTTCTTAAAATACACTCAAAATAGAGTTAAAAAATGCCACTGGCGTAGAAAGACACAAAATACAAAAAAAAACACCTGAAAATATTTTGCATTGAGCAGGATCAAGATCAGCTGTTTCAAGCTAGCAAAAAAAATTGACTATACATTAATATCTCTTACGGCCAATGTTGAAGAACTCAGACAATTTTACACCCTCAAAATCTTTAAATGTCTGGTGGCTTATCTATGTTATATAGAACAACTAACTGTTTAAATGATTTTTTGCTCACAGTACAGTAGTGAAATGCTGTGAAACATTTAAATATTGTTTTATAATGTAAATATGGATCTGAATGTATGTCAAATGTGAAAATTTCGAACCTATTAAGCTGAGAATTTGCCAGTAATGTATTTGGCCCATATAGGACTGATCTGTAAAGCCCATGTATAGGCTTTTAAAATCCCTTATAAAATGAGATGTTTACAAACATGTGGCCATATGCGTAGCGCATAAGTAATAAATAGCTGGAGACTATAACAAATTATAATGTGTACGATATACATTGTCATTTACCTGAGAATTCGCTGTACAACAGACTGTTCTAACCTGTCCGAAAAATAAGTTCAGCAAATACAGTAGTACAGTTTAGAAATCTATTAAGTGATTGAGTCATCAGCGAAATGAACTGGAGTGGAGTATTAATGGTATCCTACAACTACTGTATTATTGAATAAAACAAAATCAAACATAGAAGACAAAAACGTCCACTAAAAAGTATGAAATAATTTATTTTTGGTAAAAAAAACAACCGACTTCAAACGCTCTAAAAAGTATGAAATAATTTTATTTTATAAGTCAAATTTTGTAATATCCAAGCTCACGTATTTCAAGTCGGCGCGGCTCTATCCATACATGATAAATTAAACGAACTTTTGTAAGCAAGGATCAGTATCCCAGCTTGGTCCAAAGAAAAATGTGGGATAGAATTTCATTCGTCAACTCGAATATTTTCCTTTGAAATGCAAATTTTCAAATATTGTAGATCTAGAAATAATTTCTCCATTCTTAATTTTAAACTCTCCCTTTCTCTTGATATATGAAATTAATACAATTTTGGTTTTAATGTTACATTCATGTAGACCATATAATAAATACACAATTTTCATAAATACGTTCTTAAAATCTTACTAAGACTTCGAGCCGTTCTGCCAAGAAGATACATAACTAAGAGGCAATATAGAGCCGCGCCGACTTGAAATACGTGAGCTTGGATATTACAAAATTTGACTTATAAAATAAAATTATTTCATACTTTTTAGAGCGTTTGAAGTCGGTTGTTTTTTTTACCAAAAATAAATTATTATCAGCTAATTTTTATCTCTTAATCTTATTAAAGTGAACAAACTTTATTTGAAACACATTCAATCTTCTCTAAATAGCCCTGGATTTCAATCAAATGCTATATTTTTACTCCATGCTCCAATAAAATATGTGGCTTGAAATTGTTTAAAAATAGTAGTTTGTTTGGATTTTTTACTGGACAAAATTCCTTACATTTGTTTATTGCTTGATAAAAACTTATTATTGTTTGGGTTTTATATCTCATCAGATGACAGAAAAAACAGCGTAAATGTTTGCCCACTTTTCGCCCTCACATAATATTTCTACATCTAATCTTTACTCTACGAAAAATAGCATGTGATAACAGCTACATATGATGACAAAAGCACAGTTCTGTTTTGTTTTTCTATCACCAAAACAGCAACTCATAAGACCAATGTTAATTTTTTTGAAATTTTAAATTCAATTTTCTACTTGTCTAAAAGACTAATATAAATTTCAATGGGATTCTGCACATATACAGGAAAATACAATTTTATCGGTGTGCTTAGATTTTCGCTACGATGCACACTGGCTGAGAAAAAAGGAGTACAAAAACCTTATGGAAAAAATGCTTGTCTATTAATATAAAGATTATCCAGCTGTAACTTCTCATATAATATATATTTGCAGCAGAATCTAGTTCGTAACTTGATGAATATATTCGTTCTTCTTATAACAAAGTTAGTACAGTATACTCCTACCCCATAACAATGCAGAAAGATACGTTAAGTTTGTTCTGGTTTTCCTCTTCACTAATAAGCTGAACGTTTCCTCTTCGACCCTTCTTACTCATGTATTCACAAATTACAGTTTCTTTTCATTTTTCCTTTTCTGTCCCCACTGAACACGTGTGCCTACCGAACTTTCGCATGCAAAGTATAAATCTCTGAGTTCGATCCGCCCGAGGAAATTAAAATTACCCGGTGGATAGCCTGGTTACATCGGCTTATGCTAATTAAACGCGGCAATCTGAGGGGCAGACGACGATAAAGACGGCAATCTCGCGGCCGTGGCGCGCCCAGCGGCCGGCCCGCGAACCGTCCAATCACAGCTGTTTTATCTACATCTACTTCCCCTCAGGACAAGTCCGCCAACCCTCATATTGTACACAATTGATAGAGACTTCACACTTTCTAACTTTTAGTTGTATGAAACCCTCCCACCGTGTGCCTGTGCCCCCGGGCGTCCGGGAGTTGTTCCGCCAATTGTAATGCCAGTTTAACACTGTTTTTACATCGCTATCGCTTCGGGAGCTCCGATTCGCACTTGCGGTTTGTGAAATACTGTTTTCACATTCTACTTTGGCCGAGGTTCTGTGCACATATGTCAGACTAAAAGTGGCAAAACATAGGGTAATACATCCCAGATCATAAGCCAAGAGTACGCCTTAAGGGCAGGTGTCCCCCATCCAGCTTATAAAGCTAGCGCCTTTGAATTTTTTAAATCGTTTATAACAATTTTATGTCGAGTGCCTTGGAAAATTATGCTCTGATTTTGGTTGCCGGTTGTCAGCTATTGCGACCTTTCTTACTTCGTTAGTCACATGATAATAGCTTTGCAAGTTTACAGGTCGATAACTTGCAAAGGAGCTTCCTGCCTGTTGGACACTCGGTTTCCGGCTTTTTATTTATTGGGCAGCACTCACCATTTTTTGTTCAGCTTGAAAAAAAAACAAAAAAAAACAAGATCGACAAGAACTTCAAGCTGAACAAAAAATGGTGAGTGCTGCCCAATAAATAAAAAAGCCAGAAATTAAATAATACTTTGCCAAAAAATACAATGTCATTTAGAAATAGGACACTCGGTTGTATCTCCAGAACTGAAAGACCTGTAGATACCTGAAATTTCACGTGAGCGTGTACGGTCCTTTTTGGTCGTAGTTACTCCATCATTAAAGGTGCCATACAATTCCATAGTGCTTTGGTCATTTCAATTAGAAACACAATTATTAGGTTAACTTCTAGCAGCTAAACGCTACATCATACAATTGGGAGCTACAAAATTACTTAAGAAGGTATCCTTTATAATGGTGGAAAATGTCCAGTTTTTAAACGAATTGTATGAAGCCGAGTGAAATCCACGAAAGGTTTGTGGCAATATCATTTTTTGGTGCAGAATTTCATCTGTTAATATGTTCAACACAATAACTTTATCACTCATTGGTGTTAGGACCAATGAGTTGAAATCGTTTCATGAGACATTTTACAGGCTATTACACCCAACGCATTCAAATCCACAAAAAAGCTGACACGTGGATTCCTCTCACAAGGGCCAATTAAAACCGGGTCAGCATTGAGGAAAACCACTTTAAAATTCCCGATTCCTGGAGACATTCCAATTTTTTCTTATTGCTCAGCCTGTTCTCTTTAAACCCACAAAAAACAGCAAGTGGCACCTAAGGGCCAATTAAAATTTATTCAGCATCGAGGAAAACTTCTTTCAAATTCTCAACTTCCGGGCACATCACAAAAGTTTTTTATTGTCGATCTCCTCCTTTATAAATATTTATCAACAGTCAAATCTTGTCGAATTAAGGTTACTTAATTAATATTCTAAAAAATAAGCAGGCCGAGATGGGATCTGGAGGTTTAGAGTGGCTTCGCAAAAACTTGTGAGTCTCGGTTTACCCTGAACTTGAGACCGGCGCGGCGACCGCGCGGCCGAGGCGGAGCGTGTGAAAGTCGTCCGGCGGGTAAACTTATCCCCCGTCCGAATTGGACCACCGCCCCCTTCCCCCCCTCCCACCGCGCTGCACAAGTAACACGGAAGTCCGTCACATCTTATAAAACCTCTGGAGGGTCAGGTGCATCCTGGAAATATATTTGTTTTAATGGTCCCAAATTATTTAGGGACAATAGCGTTTGTGATTTCAGGAGGAAATATAGTTTGTTATTATTGGTTGAAGTTATAATTATTTTAAAAGTTGTAAGCACTTTGACAAGATATATTTTGTCTGTCAGTAGAATATGACTAAAATCTAGTTTGTTACATGCTTGATGCTCCTCGTCCCAACATACAAAGTCTGATTAACTACCCTCCAAACCTAATTGCAATCGGGTAAGAAATGCTGCAACCATGTCTTCAGATTGACCATTTATATTGAGTTTTTCTTTTTAATCGTCAAAGAGAGTTTAGGCTATTACATTTTCAACGTTTAAGTCTTTCTTGGTAGGTCGCCATTTTAAGTAATGTATAATGTATTGTAGGGATTAAATCATAGCCATCTTTAGAGATGGTTATGATTAAATTGTTCATTGTTAGTTTTTTAAAATCACTTGTTCTTATAAAAATAATCTTCTTAGGGTTCATTACATCTTGACATAATGAGGACGGTTAAGAGAATGACAAAACCTGAAAACATCTTTATATTGTCTGAAAACAGTACTGCGACCTGATCTTTGTTCATTTCTTCAATAATTAATAATAAAATAAATAAATAGATAATGTGTTAGAAAAGTAATAAATATAATTTATAGAACTTTCAAAAATAAACTTTGTACCGGTCAATCGCTTATGTTACTCCAAATAAATATTTCTACACAAAAAATCTGCTTTGAGAAAGTAAAAATTTGTATGAATTTGGCGATGATCTCAAAGAAAATCCATGTTTTGTTTAATTTTAACGCCAGTAGTAGTTGCGATAGCAGTTGAAATCAAATCAGACAATACAGCTACAGTAATTGTATAACGTGTCAAAGAAACAATAGAACGCAGTGTAGAGTCGGCCGCAGTGATAAGTAGGGGGAATTTTCTAATAACCAGACGACATTCTCGTCCAGCTGGATCCGCGGGTAATTGCAGTCCAATCTCGCGCTCCAGAAACACGCGGCATTAATGCACTTCCCTCGCCACGCCGCGCCGCCACGCCCTTCTATCAACAGACGATTCCTGCGGGAAAGTCGACCTTCATCTAAACCATCAAGGGTTTTAATCGAGAGGTTCTTGAGGCAAATAATGTTATTGCTTGTATAAAGTTGCTTGCACAAGTTTTACATGAATTGAATAGTCTAAAACTACTATACTATTACCTGATAATATTACTATTTCTGTACTAAAAACCAGGAAAACATCGAGAGAAAAATAATTATCACAGTGGGTCTGAGTTACAAATCAACGTTAGCTCTAACCTTAATCATCACACTTGAACACTCGTAATGACCCGTCATTTGGTTTAATATGCTAACCAAAATGTTATTGGTTTTCTGAGGAGCAATCAATAACTGGTAAATATTTAGGAGTCCCGGCTCTTTTCTAACCTGTTTGGTATGATTTGTTGCATTGATTTTTAGACACCTTTCAAGTTTCTACGTTAAAATCGAGCAAAAGTTAAAGCGAAATGTTGAAATATTTTCCAAGTTCTAAGAACAATGTAAAATGTAGTGACTAACAAATATTTCAAAAAAACATTCAAACATCGCTGCTCTACACGTTGATAAAAATATGAAACTTTTATGTGATAGCGTCTTAAATCGACAAGAACTACCACATGTTAATTTGATACATTGCGGAACAATTATTTCAATTTTACTAAGAATGGAGTATGAGTCAATGTGCATTCATGTGAAACGATTCGTAATTTAGCTAATAAAACCGATTATATTTTATTTTAGGATTTTTATTCCTGTCGTGTAAACAGAAAGTACCTGATGGACCGAGGATTGCTCGTTAATATTAAATCATCCAATTACGGTAAAATATTCAGAATCATTAATACACATTCATTAATTATATCCATCCCATGCAATCTTCATCCCACACTTCGAAAGGCATTTTTCTTCCCACTATACTCTGTTACCAAAATGGCAACCCATAAGGCCCATGTTAAATTTGATCTACTTAAGCGTTATGTTTTTCGTTATCATGTTTTGTCTGGGAAATTATCCTATTAAACACGGTTTAGAGCCAAAAATAAACTATATCTCTGACTACATGGTTTTATATAATCATTTGGTGAAAGTTCTCGAAGCTGTTTGTGAGATATCTGTGCAATAATCAATCATGCAAGATGGTAAGCACTCAAGCATACATACACATTCTTTGTATAAGAGTTCCTGGATATAGGCTTTGCAGATAAGAATTTAGAAACATTCTAATTTAGTTCTTAAAAGCACACTTATGCGCACAGGTCGCTGCAGACCCATGCGAGAACTTTATTCTCTTAATCTACAGTTCGCGCATTAAATCTCCGGCTATAGCTTCAACGCTAATAACCGTATCATATGACATTTTCAACATTGTTAAAACCCGCTGTTTCAGCAGCGAGACTTTCAAAAATTATTTTCAGAAAGGTATCCCCTTCTTCCCCCGCGCCCTGCAACCAGCTGACTCATCCGTGGCCGTGGATACTGCAACCTGAAGGACTTGACTTTGAAATGAAGGGGGTGACAATATGTTTAACTTACTATACAGTCCAGGTCGTTCATTAACATTGCTAGTGCTACTAATATATAACCGTTAATAACCGTGCGATCTACACATCACCACATACCAATGCCGTACGCCCGATGGCAGCAGGCAGCAGACCCATGCAGTGCTGGAACCTCGCTAAACCGCCTTCGGATTTTGGGGGACCGTTACCTCCGTGTTACCCGGCCAATTATCCGCGGCTGCGACTTTATTTTATTGAATTTGTCCACTGAACCGCGTAATTGAACTGACATAAACATTTCCGCCAAAGCACTTTGGTGAATCGGCCTTATAAATTTTCATCCCATCAAACGTAATTGGGAAGGGAACGGGATCCGCTCGAAACTGGGTCAAAACCGGCTCAAGGTTACATAACATTGTTTTTAGCGGCTCATTATTTAATTAAATGAGGAAAATAACAGTTATAGTCAAAAATGTATTCTTAACAGATTCACCATGTTCTGTGGAACGGGCCAGTTTACACTTACGCCCTATTCTTGAATACCACCACTGCACTGGCGCGAATCTGCAAATGTGACCCGCCAAAGGAAAAGGGACCTTATCTTCCCAGACAAATTTTACAGGACAGCAAGTTTTAACGGATTGGGTAAAAAAAATCACATTTTCTGATTTTTATTGTTTCTTAGGGCCGTTTGCACCATTCCAGTTTAAACTATTTTTTCTTAATCCTAAGTTTAAACCAAAATCTCTATACATATTTCGGTTTAAACCAAATTTGTATGTTTATTTTTGCAAACATGTGACATAAAATAATATAATAATTATTTGGGGTTATATCATTTTTGTTTATTTTCAATACCTAATCTAGTAAACATGGAAGATCTTTTTAATATTTTTCAAGAACTTGAAGAAAATGATTTTGAAATGGTATTCCGAAGACCTCCAAGACAACGACGTATACGTCCCAGGACTAATCATTTAGATTTTTGGGAAGATGAAGAATTCTTTCGTAGTTTTCGTTTGACCAAAAACACAGTGAATATTGTTTAAGGCAAAATTGAGAACATAATTCGTCATCCTACCAACATGAACAACGCACTCTCCCCTATGGACGTGCTCCTAATAGCTTTGCGCTACTATGCATCTGGTAGTTTTCTGCTCAGTGTTGGCGATCTCAGTGGTGTGCATGTGAGTACTGTCAGTCGAGTTGTTGGAAAAGTGTCAAGAGCAATCGCCAGTTTATCAACTGAGTACATCTCAATGCCTTCATCCGAGGTGGAGATCTATAATGTGAAGAAGAGTTTTTACTACATTTCAAAATTCCCAAACTGCATAGGTGCCATAGACTGCTCGCATGTTAAGATCAGCTCACCCGGTGGGAATAATGCTGAACTTTACAGGAACAGAAAAAACTTTTTTTCTGTCAACGTGCAAACAGTTTGTGACACGTCCTTGAGAATTTGTGATATCGTTTGTCGTTGGCCAGGGTCAACGCACGACTCAAGAATATTTGACAATTCTAGGATTCATGCACGTTTAGAGAGAGGAGAGTTTGGATCTGCTGTAATCGTTGGTGACAGTGGCTATGGACAGAAAAACTACCTGCTAACCCCTCTAGCTGATCCGAAAACACCCGCCGAGCTGCTCTACCAGGAATCACACGTAAGAACGAGAAATCCAATAGAACGTGCTTATGGAGCGTGGAAGCGGAGGTTTCCAGTACTAGCCACTGGAATACGACTGCAACCTGAAAAGATAGAGAGTGTCGTCGTAGCAACTGCAGTATTGCATAACATTGCAATTGAAAGAAATGAAAACGTCCCAACCGTTACCAAGGAGGTGCAGGAGGCAATCGACTTTGTAAATAGTGTCTGCGCATTGCCTCAAAACAAGAACGAAAGAACCCGCAGCGTAAAGCTTTTACAGACCATTCAATATTTCCAAAACTTGATTGACAGCAAGCAAAGCAATTTCTAACGCCTTTAGGGAAATACGCTTACCGATATGTTGATTAATGTGTTAATATTGTACATAGTAAAATATAAATTATTTTGTTTTGTATTATAACATTAATATATTTTGATTACCAAATAATTAAAACATTTACTGTAATATAACAATAAATAATTATTTTATTATTAAGTGTAGGAACAAAACATGTTAAAATAACACAGCAGCGAAAAAATCCAACATTAGAAATGCAGTTTAGCTTAATATAAGTTTGTGTTTCCTTGATTCGATTTCAATCAGCTTAAGCTTAATGTCCAACTTTAAGCTCTCCATTCTTAATTTGTGTTCTTCGAGCTTCATGTTGTGTTCATCGCGTTGGAATTGCAGTTGTTCCTCGTAAATCTGTTTTTGAATTTTGATGAGCTCTTCTTTTGCCGATGCCAAATTATCAATTTTATGGGATGCCACCGTACGGTCGAAATTTCTAATTTTTTTGGTCTTCTTATTGGTGTTTAGAAGGGACGACTTTGGAGTACTTTTTAGATTGATTACTTGTTTAAAATCAATTTTTTGGGCATTTTCATCAGAGTTAGTTTCCCTCTCATCCAGGTCGCAACTCATGACAGAGCTTTTTATGTTACTATCATTGGGGTCATCAGTATCCTCCGTAGATGCATCAAAAATCAAAGTGTCCGAATCAAATTCTGATGTTTCACCTTCAATTTGTGAATCGCACAGTATGTCCTTGATTTCCCAATCAACAGAATCAGTGACCGTGGGTACACTTGGTCCTCCCCCAGTGCCATAAGCGTACTTCTTTTCTTCGGAAAACTTTTTTTGAGGCCTTTTTAAGATTTTCATATTTTCCTCGAAGAGTTTTTGCATCCCTGAACTCCTCTTCACTTGATTTGTTGAATTTTGCCTCAATTTTTTCCACACCTCTGTCTTGTCTTTGTGGGAAACAACATCTGTCTGTTTGCACTCGAGAACGTGTTTGTTTTCTTTTACTAACTCAAGGAGAAGTTTTATTTCACTAGCACTGAAGTTTCTTGCTCTTTTTTTCTCATCACACTTCATTTGTTCTACTATTTTATGATCTGCCATCGTTTAACACTCAAACCATATACCGTATTCACAATATTTAAAATAAATATTATAATTTGAAACTGTTTACCTTTGTTTGAAAGCAATTTCAAAGTAAATAAAAAAACATATGTTAATTTTATAAACTCGAAACAGTGTTACAAACCGAATCTAATCAATTTTGGTTTAGACTAAACTAGTTTAGAGCAAATTTGAACTTTTGGATTAACCTAATCTAGATTATTTTAAACTTGGTTTAAACTAAATTGGTGCAAACGGCCCTTAATGTTTATATGTTTCCAAGCAATATTTGAACCATCTTACACCTGAATTTCACTTCTAACATAGTTAAATTATTTTTTTTTCGAAACCCTTGCAATCTGGAGAACAAGGACCTTGACTTCCCTGATGCTATTTCAACGCTTTGAAGTTAAGAAAATCCGAGAGTTCTGTGCGGTTTAAATGCAGGACTTGCTAAGCCCTGATCCAGGAATCATATAATGAAAATATACAGGATCTTCCAAAAGAAGTAGTCGACGACGTAGCTCCTGGTCCAAGTGAAGTTTCAAAACAATCAAAAATGTACTAGAAGGTCAACAAATAAAAAAGTAAAAACTTAAGACACCTATACAATGTCATATTTTGTTAATATTTTTATAATAAATTCTTATTTGAGTATAAAATTAAAATTAATTTTAGTTTTCATCATGTAACAAGACATTTTGTCTTCAAAACGTTGTGATTTTTTTATTACTTCCATCTATTTCAGCAACATTTGACAAAAAATACAAACGCAGTTGACACAAATTCAATGGTGTATTCATATTCTGCTTTAAATTTATGACAAAATTATATATAAAACATAACCAATAATGTAAGTAGTAACAAAAAATTCAGGTTAGAAATTTGCCAAACTTTAGACCTCGATTTCCTAAAATTGATGTTTTCAATATTTCAAATTCAAACATTTATAACTCAGGCATTTTTTAAGATATCTTAAAAATTCTTTCACCAGTTGATTTGTTGTTTAATGAATGAATGAATGAATGAATGAAATAAAGCTTTATTCATCACAAAACATATACAATTTTATACAGATTCAAACAAATTCTCTTACAACTACAGTTCATATCCAAAAAACCCCAAAAATAAACAAATACTATATACTATTACAACTTAATAATGATTTGCCAAATAAATTAACTTAAAACTGTAGTACATACAGAAAAAAATGCAAAATAAACACAAAACAAACAAATATTTTTCAAAAAAACAAAAAAATATTCTTTGCATTTAGAAAATTTAAAAATAAAAATATGATAAACAGTTATGTAATGAACAAATTAGGAGCCTCATAGGCAGGGCCAGTTTCGAGGCTTCCATCACATTAAATCAACTTCAATAAATGGCTACCAATGTGGTTGTATTAAAAAATAAATATGTTACAAATACAATAAGTATTCATAGAGAGAAAGACAAGTACCAGTTTTTTAATGCATGCAAAATATTTCTTTGTTATTTTAAGAAGATTAAATCAAACTGTAGGATGGAATAATATCACTCAGACTTAATTAATAAAATATAATACAATAAACCAACATTAATCAATTGTATATAGTGTCAAAAAAGAATCTGAAACAGATGATCAATGTCTTGTTGAGTAAATAACCAGATTTTTAAGTGCTTACAATACACAGAATAGGAGTTTTTATTAAAATTATAACATGATGTAAGATTGTAAATACGGCGTGCGTTAAAATTAAAAAAACTGTCTGTACAATGTAAGTTTCGGACGTGGTACAGGCACCAAATTGAAGTTTCGAAGATTGTATTTCGAAACACTTTTTAGTTGTCCATTACCAATTCTCTTGTAAAACAAACCAAGAATTCTGTAAACATACAAATGTCTGAGTGGAAGAATTTTATGATTGATAAACAATGGCCAGGAATGCTCAAATCTATTCTTTTTAGAAATGACTCTAATTATATTTTTTTGGAGGGTGATGAGAGGTTTAATTGTTGTAGGATAGACCCCACCCCAGCAACTTAACCCGTATCCTAATCTTGAACTTACTAAAGAGTGATATACGTAAATAAGAACTTTCTGGGGGCAAAGATTCCTTAGTAAATACAATTTGCGCAAGGCACTTAATAATTCCCTTCGTAGCTTTAAAATATGTCCTTTCCAAGAAAGATTGCTGTTTATTACAAGACCAAGGTATTTAATTTCTTGTACATGTCCAATAGCAGGGCAGCTGCAAGGGCCATTGCAATGTGGATTGTGATTAAAAAGTGGTTCATTAAATTTATAATCTTGTCTTAAACCAAAAATCATGTACTTAGTTTTCTCACTGAGAATTAAATAATTTTTATCAAACCAATATCGTAACATTATTAAATCTTCCTGCATTAAATTTCTGATCTCCTTTAAACTACCTCCTGAATATGTTAGTGCCGTGTCGTCTGCAAATGCTGTGAGCCTACCATTAAACTGTGCATTACAGAGGTCATTTATATAAATTAGGAACAAGATTGGACCCAAAACTGAACCTTGCGGAACGCCATGTTTAAGATAGCCTCTGCAACTGATTGTATCACTTCCTAACTAAGTAACCTGGGACCTATTAGATAAATAACTTGAAAACCAATCAAGGGAAACTCCTCTAACACCAGCACACCACATTTTTTCTAGAAGTATTTTATGGTCTACTGTGTCAAAAGCTTTAGTTATGTCTATAAATGTGGCTGTACAATTCAAGTTGTCATTTAAAGACTCATATACTGGTTCTAAAAATCTTAAAAGAGCATCCTCAGTAGATAAACCTTCCCTAAATCCAAACTGGTTTTCACTAAAAAAAGAATTTTTGTTCAAAAAATTGACTAGCCGTTTTTTAATAATTTTTTCAAATATCTTGGAAAATGTTGAGAGTAGAGATATGGGGCGATAATTGGATAAATTCGGTTTATCGCCTCGTTTATACAGTGGTATAACTACTGCAGCCTTCAAACAATCTGAAAATTCCCCTTTTACAATACTTAGATTGAAGAGATGCACTAAAATGTCAACTATGGATAAAATAATCTTTTTTAGAATGAACACATTTATTCCATCCGAACCAGGGGCTTTACCGGACTTTAGCAAACAGATGATACCCAAAATTTCATCCCTGTTTGTTGGTAGTAAAAACATTGAACTGTCCTGTACTGGATTTAGAAATACTTCATCAAACTCATTAGAAGATTGTACATTGCCAATGCTCTCTTTAAGCAAATCCGGAATACTGAGGAAAAATTGGTTAAATGCTTGTGCTATTTCCCTTGGTTCTGTTTTAACATTATTATTATAACAAATCTTTGAAATTGAAGAATCTTCTTTAGGATCCTTTATTATATTATTAATTAACTTCCACTGAGCTCTAGAATTACCAGCATGCTTTTCAAATTGGTTCTTGTAATATAACTCTTTTGCCTCATTAATTTCTCGTTTAAGTGTGTCCCTAAATCTATTGTACCGCCTTTTAAGTGCAGTATCATTTGGTCTCAAACGCACACATTTAAATAACTTTTTTCTTGATTCACATTTTTTGCAAAGACTATTGGAAATCCAAGGTTTCAGTTTTTTAAAAGTTTTTTTCTGTAAAAGTGATGACTTGGACCTCTTGATGGCAGAATTTAAAATATTTAAAAACAATTCAAAACCAATAGAGGAATTATCTGTTTGATAAACCGGAGTCCAGTCTACAAAATTAAGTTCGTTACAAAGTATATCAAAGTCTATCTTATTTATTGTAAGAAGTGATTCATCTATTTGAAAGTTAATATTCAATTCAACATAAAGCAAAAAGTGATCAGAAATATTTAATCTATTGTAAACCATTCCCTTGGCATTAAATGTCTCCAAATTTGTTAAACTACACATTTTTATAAAGAAATGGTCAATGCAAGTGCTACTATATTCAGTAATTCTTGTTGGTTATTGATAATTGAATTGAAACCTAAGCTATTCATTAATAGTAAATAATCTAAACACACTATACTTTCAGACAGAATATCACAATTTACATCTCCCGTTAGAATAAAGTTTGATTTTTCATAGACATTCAACAGTGTTTCTAATTCATTTAAAAATGAACGGAACGGGGCGGCGTGCAGTCGATAGAGAGCTAATATTGTGATGGCCACACGGCCGAGATCGACAGTCAACAATAAACAATCAGCTGATTTAACGTCTGGCGGGACACTCACGTCAGTGCAGGTGAGTGCCTCAGCGACATAGTTATTAGTATATCCTTAATGTAGATTAAGGATATACTAATAACTCAATTTCGAAAAAATGGAAGTTAAGGTCCCTTTTCCCTTGGCGGGTCACAAATTAGCATATAAACCGAGTATGAAGATAAACCTCAAAATCCAGATAATGCAATTGTCGCGCACTTCAAGAAGTGACATGTGGTAAATTCACCACGAAGCCCTTGTCTTCTATCATACTTTAACATTGGATTTTCGCTCTCTTACCGAACATAAGTTTGTTGAGTCCGGGTGGATTAATATGGTTATGGTTATGATATTTGTTTAATTTGTACCAAAAATTTATTAATTTGTGTGACATGTGTAAGTTTTTTGCGATCCTCATTATAACATTCAAACTTATACTTACTCAAAGAGAATAAAGGAAGTTCGTGAAATTATATCTAATACATTGTCATAACAGGCTACTGTGTTGATTGATTCAGAACTAAAATACCCCCGTTGCAGCAGACCTGCATACTCAGCGAATTTCAAATGCAAAACAACATATTTTAATCCAACATAGCGAGATTTGACATGTTTTTGTAAGCTCCATAAGAATAACATGGGGAATGAGTATGCAGGTTTGCTGCTACAGGTGTGTTTAAACTGGTTGGTTTTAATTCAATATTTAGTAGATCTGAAGCCATTTACCAAGTTTTATCAAGACATGTTGCGAAATAAGCGAAATATAGAATTTTACTTATTTCCCATAAGGTTAACATTGAGACAACGTACTGTGTTTACCACTTTCAATATCTCTGTAACCAATGGACATAGAGCAGTGAATCAAGATACTAAATTGTTTGTTTTTTTGAGCTGAATTCAATGGTGCCAACAAAAATTTGATAAATTTTATTTTTCTGTGTGAAAAACTCAAAAAACCCACTTTTGAGGGGGTTTATGGGGATAAACCCCCCCAAAAATGTTTTTTTTTGAGTTTTTTTTTAGTTAAAATGGGCTTTACCCCCCTTCCGGTGGTCCGATTGGGCTGGTTCACGAACTCGTCCGAGTGATTACCACTTTACACGTCTGTTCCAAATTTCATTAAGATTGGACCATATTTACGGCCGCTATCGTGTTAACAGACATATATATATATATATAAATTCGAACGAATGGTGTTTTTTGCTTCTGGGGACCCCAAAATGAAAAGTTAACATGGTCTCGGACTTAGGTCTTACCATGAGTACTACCGTAATAGCTTATTCCTTTAAGGAAATTCGCTAAAAAATCATTGCGAACTCGTGGGGCATGTAGATTTTAGTGCAACGTCGCAGCGTCGCAGCCCGTGTGGTCGCCCCCTCGCCACGTCCGGTCTCCGCAGCGATCGTCCCGCCCATTATCGTCCGCCCAAGTCGTTATGCATGTCGATGTCACCCAGACCGGCCGCAAGGCTCACTCCAGACCACTTACAACATCATTTTCTATTTAATTTGATAGCACATGCAGACAGGTAGGATAGGTGGCCTATATCTTTAATTTGAGGAAAACAGACGAGTTGCTCATTTACACGTAAATTATTAAAATCGCATGTTTGTGGAATTCTTTTATTTTATTTTATTTTACTAATTTCTAAAACGCCTGAAGTAAACTAAGAAAACACATTTAGTGTTATAGTTTAATACAAAAATCTAAGTAGTGAAAGCATATAAAATCGGTGTCAGTGTATCCTTACTTTATGAAACACACATTTTTTGGGACAAACTTTTTTTATACTATACGATATTCACCGCAGTTATTTATGTGTTAAAGAGAAATGGATTGATTCATGGTTTGAAGGTGTATCTCTCAAGTTCCTAAATACATTTTATGAAAAGAATTATTGACTAGCCTGCATGTAATCTAAACCGCGATCAAAATCAATTGATCAATGAACATAATAAATTTCAAAGAGTCTGTCTGATTTTGTTGCATAGCTATGCGCTCTGGATTTGGCACACCTTCGAGTCATATAAATGCAAATGTCTCCTTGTCCTGAGGTCGGATTTCTTCAGCAGTTTGCCCCTGGGTGTCGGCGCCTCCTCGCGGGCTATATGTAAATCAGCGGGGAGATTAGTGGTTTGGGCTCCTTTTAGAGAGTCGTACCGAAGATTGATTACCTAATAAGAATTTGGAAGTGATGTGATTATGTGATGTGATAGCTAATGGCTAGCTTTGATGTGATTATGTGATGTGATAGCTACTGGCTAGCTTTGATGTGATTATGTGATGTGATAGCTACTGGCTAGCTTTGATGTGATTATGTGATGTGATAGCTACTGGCTAGCTTTGATGTGATTATGTGATGTGATAGCTACTGGCTAGCGAGTGTTCCCTCCTCTCTGGTGGAGAGGGGGAGGGAAAGATCGCTACTGAAATAACGAAGCAAATGTGTTGCTACTGACTGTTATTTTTCTGGGTTTAACTACCTGGCAAATATAAGAACACTTTCACATAAAGGTGCTGCTAAACACACACGTCACGTCACGTCGCGTCGCGTCCATTTTCGTTGTGAATGAAACCTGAGTAATCAAATGGAACCGGCTATACATACACGTCACGTCACGTCACGGCACGGCCCGACTCGAATGTTCTGAAGAGCATACACGGCCGAATCGGCCGAACTGGGACGCGACGCGACGTGACGTGTATGTATAGCCTACACCGACGTCCAATCGGCCATTTGGCTCTTAAAAACTAGAAAATGCGAGTCGATGCGATTCGGTGCGAATCGATGCGAATCGATGCGAATGACGTGTATGTATAGCAGCACCTTAATACTATTGTAGAACAGGGGTTTCTTCCATATGGCGTTGGTAAAATATAATAATAAACGTGGCTACGACGCCGTCGACGTACAAAAAAGACTTGGAGGTTGTCGAGCGAGCAAGTGTTGCAATATCTGTTGGAACTCTCTCTTATTAAATTTTATTATAAGTAGTTCTTGTGATATAAACACCCTAGTATAGTATTACTAGATCACATTATTTCACTCAGAACTCTTTTAAACTCCGGTCGAAGCCGGTTAATGACATTATGACGTGTTAGAAACAAGATTATGATAGATTCCCACCAGTTCCCCGTGACGCGATGCCGGTGACTTTTACTTTAATTGGGCCAGATACCATCAGAACGCTGTCCTGACTTTTTGCACCATGTGCCGGTCACCTGGATACATTGCAGGCTTGTTTCATTTCGAACTTAGTGAAATATTTCCTCGCATGGATATCACCGTTGATGAGGGTAAAATATCTGCTTAATTAATATTCAGCCTTTGCGTGTTTTCCTCGGGCTGTGAGGAGGGGGCTCCAATTCTCACGCTGGATTGATTTATAGAGAACTAATCGCCTTCGATCTCTAACTCTACTCAACGCCCTAAATTAAATTTTAATTTATTAAGTGTAAATTATTTATGATATCGGTGCGTAGTTATTTATATTTTCCCCAAACCCTTATGAAACCTTGATGTGCAAATTGGCCGCCCAGGTGAAGATAACGATTGCCTTAATTGATTTTTGTCGCCTCTGGCAATTAAGCCTCTTCCTTATAACCATTCAGAAATTAGGATCACAAGCTGTCTTACCCGGTTTCATCGTAAATTTACTAAGTCAATTTATTCTTTGAGGGTCTCTTAAACTGATTTAGTATTTGCTCGTATTTTTACTATCAGGTATTACGGACGAAAATTCTTTTAAAGCTTTTAATGAAAACAGGGTAAAGAATTTCTAAATTAAAACTGAAATATTTTAAAATTAACGGTAACCCATTTTTCTAGAATGGGCTCCGGGCGTCCCGGAGGGTCATTCACACAATAATATTGCACACGTTATTATTGTGCAACCACCGACACAATAATAATGAACACTCAACACTCCGTCATGTGTTTTTGGTTGGTGGTCGACTTATACCACAAGGGAAAAATTAATATTATAAATGTCAAATTTTCAAAAGCTCAGAAAGGCCATTGATTGTTATTGAAACCGCAAAGAGATGTATTGTAAAACATATTTACTCCTATTATGATTAGTTTACAGATTTTACAAATTTAACTTTGTTTATTTATCCAAACAATTTATATATCTTGAAAATATTTCGTATCATTGCAGCTTATCTTACAGATTTGCGTAAAACTTTTACAAATACTTCACAGTTTTCTAAGACATTTTTCCGCTTTTTCCATAGATTTAAGTTTTGTCTTTTACCTTTATATTAATAGGCAAGCATTTTTTCCATAAGGTTTTTGTACTCCTTTTTTCTCAGCCAGTGTGCATTGTAGCAAAAATCTAAGCACACCCATAGAATTGTATTTTCCTGTAGATGTGCAGAATCCCATTGAAATTTATATTAGTCTTTTAGACAAGTAGAAAATTGAATTTAAAATTTCAAAAAAATTAACATTGGTCTTATGAGTTGCTGTTTTGGTGATAGAAAAACAAAACAGAACTGTGCTTTTGTCATCATATGTAGCTGTTATCACATGCTATTTTTCATAGAGTAATGATTAGATGTAGAAATATTATGTGAGGGCGAAAAGTGGGCAAAAATTTACGCTGTTTTTCTAAACCCAAACAATAATACGTTTTTATCAAGCAATAAACAAATGTAAGGAATTCATTAATGACACGAGTTAGTATTTGTCCAGTAAAAAATCGAAACAAATGAGATAGAAAACCCAAACAATAATAAGTTTTTATCAAGCAATAAACAAATGTAAGGAATTCATTAATGACACGAGTTAGTATTTGTTCAGTAAAAAATCCAAACAAATTATTATTTTTAAACAATTTCAAGCCGCATGTTTTATTGGGGAATGGAGTAAAAATATAGTATTTGATTGAAATCCAGGGCTATTCAGAGAAGATTGAATGTGTTTCAAATTAAGTTTGCTCACTTCAATAAGATTAAGAGATAAAAATTAGCTAATAAAAAGGGAAGAAAAAGGAACATTAAATTGAGTCTCTACCATCCGATGTACTATCGTGCAACTGCAGTACAGATGGACATAACATTCAAATTGTGTGTTTAATTGGTAGAGAATGGGTAAAATATGTGTAATATTTTAGTGATAATGATAGGGAGAGAGGGAAGGAGGGGAAAATGTCCTAAGGGTAAGGAAGGAGAGAACAAGTTTTGAAGGGGAGTTTTAGGTCTCAAATTATAATTAGGCACGTAAATGTTAGGTGTTATTATTTCAGACCTAAAAGGTAAGAAAGGAGGGATGAGGGATGGTAAGAAGAGGATGAAGGAGAAAAGGGGTGAAAAGTAGAAAGAAAGTCGAAAGGAAGGAAGTACATAGAGAGTGAGGGAAGGAATTAATGAAGGGAGTGAGGGAGAGAACTGTAGTGAGGGGTGTATGGGATAAACTGATTTGATAACTGAATTTTTACCGTCCTCTGATTCAATAACCAGCTGAGTGTTAAAGAAATAAACATGGAATCTTAATATTATACAATACTAGAAGAACCCGTGGCTTCGCTCACGATAAAAATCAAACATACACTATCACCCATCAATTATATAGTTTTGCTTTACCATTTATTTTTCTTGTTGTAAAATCTACTTCTTTAAACATAACAAATGTACTTCAATAAAACAAAAACATTTTTCTAGAAATTCGCTCTAAGTACGCAGGTCTGTTATGACGGGGGTATTCTATTCCTGCATAAAGTGCCTGTCTATGTTTATATAAAAAACTTGACCATATCCAGCGCCACACCGACAAAGCCCCAAATGATGTTGATGCCCTGGGTAGGCTCATGCCCAATATCGGCTCTTGCAAGTGCTGTTTGGTTGTATCGGCTGTCCAGTCGATCTTGCTATCAGGTGAAGAAGATTGCGCTCACACACCCAAGAAGCGAATTTACAGAGACTGGCTCACCCGAGAAAGAGAATCATTTATGGTTGTTTCTGCTTAACCTGAGCTTGCCCTTATGATGATCATGGGGCACGATATAAGAAACGGCACCCTTGGCTTTTTCTACGACACTATGAATCTGCTCGCATATGTAGCGTAGTTACCCTTAATTAGAACTTTATTATGCACCCCCGTCGCAGCAGACCTGCGTATTAGAAATCCTATTTCTTTCCTTCATGAAGGCATACATGTTAGAGGAACATGGCTTGAAATTTTATTCACTGTAAAAGATCATTTTCTTAAGGTTTTAGGGTTTAACTTGAACAAAAATTACAATGCCACTCCAGCAATTATTAAAAAGTGCTGTCTTACGTTTTTAGACTCTATATTGAAAGAAAAGAATGAATGAGCCGCCCCAGAAATTTTTTTAAAGTGCTGTAGATAAAATTAATACTTTACAGTAGCACACTTTTCCTCTTTAAATAGCAGTTAGTTGTCATAAAAAAGAAGTCCTTCAAGTATAAGTGAACAGTGATCACTGAAGTCCTTCAGTATTCAGTTATTTATTTTATGTTATACTACATACCAGCATTTTATATAGTGTATTGCACTTAAAATATATGCAAAAGTCTAATTCATTAACCATCTGACACCAAGTAACAAATCTTCATGTAAACAAATACAATAAAATAGCAGAAAGAAACACCATCAATTTACATCATTTGTTTGAAATTTTACTTTTATATGTTTTGTTAGTAAACAAATCTAACTCAAATTCTTTCAAAAACCCTGACATGGGTACCTTTTAGACGGTCCCAGGGCTAAGCCCTGAAAGTTATCATGAAATTGATGATATAAACCTACTCCATGAAATTCTACATGTGAGTACCAAGTTTCGTGGCCATCGGTCCAGCGGTGTCTGAGTTTACTTGTGCCAACTATATATATATATATACTAGAAGAACCCGTGGCTTCGCTCACGATTAAAATTATACATACACTATCACCCATGAATTATATAGTCTTGCTTTCCCATTTATTTTTCTTATTGTAAAATCTAATGTATGTAATGTATCTTCTTCTTTGAACATATCAAATGTACTTCCATAAAGCAAAAGTTTTTAGAAATTCGCTCTTAGTACGAAGGTCTGCTACGACGGGGGTATTATATTCCTGCATAAACTGCCTGTACATAAAAAAATGTGACCATAGCCAACGCCCCACCGACAAAGCCCCAAATGGTGTTGCTGCCCTGGGTAGGCTCATGCCCAATATCGGTGGTCCTTCCTCTTGCAAGTGCGTTTTGCTTGTGTCGGCTGTCCAGTCGATCGTGCTATCAGGTGAAGAGGATTGCGCTCACACACTCAAGAGGCCAATTTACAGAGACGAACGCCGAGAAGCATTTAATGGTCGTTTCCACGGTACCTGAGCTTGCCCTGATGATGATCATGGGGCACAATATAAGGAACGGCACCCTTGGCTTTTTCGACGGCACTTTGAATCTGCTCGCATATGGTACCCTTAATTAAAACTTTACTATGCACCCCCGTCGCAGCAGACCTGCTTATTAGAAATCCTATTTATTTCCTTCATGAAGGCATACGTGTTAGAGGAATCAAAGAAGTTAGCTTGAAATTTTATTCACTGTAAAAGATCATTTTCTTAAGGTTTTAGGGTCTACCTTGAACAAAAAATTACAATGCCACTCCAGCAATTATTAAAAAGTGCTGTCTTACGTTTTTAGACTCTATATTGAGCAAAACGTTTGAATGAGCCGTCCCGGCAATTTTTTTAAAGTGTTGTAGGTAAAATTAATTCTTTACAGTAGCACACTCTTCCTCTTTAAATAGCAGTTAGTTGTCATAAAAAAGTCCTTCAAGTATAAGTGATCAGTGATCACTGGAGTCCTTCAGTAATCAGTTATTTATTTTATGTTATACTACATATTATCAGCATTTTATAAAGTGTATTGCACTTTGAAAAAATGCAAAAGTCTAATTCATTGACCACCTGGCACCAAGTAACAAATCTTAATTTTAACAAAAATACAGTTAAATAGCAGAAAGAAATACCATTATAATTTACATCACCTGTTTTAAATTTTACTTTCATATGTTTTGTTAGTAAACAAATCTAACTCAAATTATTTCAAAATCCCTGACATGGGTACCTTTAAGACGGTCCCAGGGCTAAGCCCTGAAAGTTATCACGAAATTGAAGGTGTATAAACCTACTCCATGAAATTCTACATGTATGTACCAAGTTTCGTGGCCATCGGTCCAGCGGTTTTTGTGTTTATCCCTGCCAAATAAATAAATAAATATATATATATATATATATACCAACATCCTCTTTTATACTTATAGATATATATATACTTCGAAATAATTAAAACATTTTTACTTAGCAATATTTCGGTTTTACCTTTTTCAAGCTAAATAACAAACATAATCATAAATTAACAGCTGAAGACAATTTGTTTTGCTGGTCAAGTTGGTTTAGGACAGTTGATGAGGAATCAAACTATTTATTTAAGTATTACATATAAAGAAGTGATAATTATTTACAATTCAGCGGATGTTGAGTCCATGAGGTTGTTTTGACCTTAAAACTAGCTGATGAGCCAATTCTTATGTTCTTAAATTCAATTCATTGAGATCTTTGTTCTCAGTATTATTAATTTTGTGGACAGCTTTAAGATCAAAACAATCTTCAAACTCAGCATCATGCTGGACAGCGTGTAAGGCCACAGGCTTTTTCGTCTCTTTATGGTTAACTGAGAACCGATGTCCTGTCATGCGCACTCTTAAAGAGTTTGAGGTTTGACCAATGTATTGTTTTGGGCAATGTTTACGTGATAGCTGGTAAATCGCATGGTTTGATGAACAATCCATGTGACCAACGATCGGGTAAACTTTGTCAGTGACGTTACTGCGAAATTGGTCTGTCTCGCACATGATCTTACAGATTCCGCAACGCGGTTTTTTACATGGTTCACATTCATGGTTGGAACTGAGACTTGTATCCGTGTTATTTTCGAGCTTGGGCCTTACAAGCATGTTTTTCAAATTTTGCGGTTTTTTGAAAACCATTCTAGGTGGTCTAGAAAAAATATTTTCTGTAAGGGGAGAGTTCTTAAGTAGTTCATATCCTGTTTTCATTATAGAATTCATTTTATGAAGGCCAGGGAAGTAAGAGGTTATGAATTTTGGGTCATCTTATTATATATATATATATATATATATATATATATATATATATATATATATATATATATATATATATATATATATATATATACCAACATCCTCTGTTATACTTATAGACTAATTACTAAAGTAAAGGCGAGATAAGTAAAAAAGGCGGGTTTCTCAATTGCACATGGGCCCGAAAATCCTGTCACCGGGCCTGGCAACCGGAGTACAAATGGACACATATTCAAATTTTGTTTTTATTGGTGGATAATGGGTAAAATATAGATAACATTTTAGTGATAATAATAGGAAGAGAGGGAAGGAGGGAAAAAGTTCCAAATGATAGGAAAGAAGAGAGGAGATATGGTAAGAAGAGAATGAAGGAGAAAAGGAGGGAAAAGTGGAAAGAAGGTCGGAAGGAAGGAAAGTAGAGAGTGAGGGAAGGAATTAATGGAGGGAGGGAGAGAACTGTAGTAAGGGGTGTACAGGATAAACTGACTTGATGACTGAAGTTTTACTTTCCTCTGATTCAATAATCATTCTTAAAAAAATAAACATGTAATCTTAATAAAATAGTCATTATTATCTTAATACAATACTAATTACTAAAAACAATGCCATAAGCCAGAAGTGAAGTAAATAATTAGTCAAGGATTGAGAATCGGCCCCCAGTTTGTTATATTATGTGTTTACATGGAAAAAATGTACTATATGAAATGTATTTAGAAACACATTAATATATGCAGGGATCATTTACAAAATTAGCGATCCCTTTGTCACATTGAAAATTGGGCAAATTTTCGACCACTGGCGATCTCTAGTTACCTTAATAGTATAGTAATAAAGACATATTCGTGTTTAAGGAATTGAGCCTAGCTTAATCTCTTCAAACCGACAATTAATTACCACAATTTAATAAGCAACACAAAAAGATTAACCTGTTCATTCCCTTTGTTAGTACTTCAAAATAATAAAAAAATATATTTGAATAAAAAACAGCATCCGCAAAAAAAGGTCTTCTCGTCTAATGTATAAATTGTTAAGAAGCTGATACAGCAATGCCGTATTACCGTGGACAGTAATAACGGCGTTTTAACGACTGTAAAACTCACATGTCGATCTTGTAATACAAGGTGAAATCTTTATTGCAAATCAAGTGTAGGAACACGTAGCCAGTCAGCGCAGCGCCGGCGGTGGAGCAAAGATTATACCGATAGAAAACATCAAATAATTAATCAAGGTGTGAAGAATGTACAAGTTCTATCTCGTTGAGTAAAGAAAAATCTAACAATATAATAAACAGATTTCTTGATTAGGAAAGGCCAACAGCGCCACTCGTTCAAGTCTCCCCATTGGGATGATGCACGGGTCAACGCAAGAAGAGGAACTTCTTTTGTTTCAGTTCTCGAAAAGGTTGAAATCATTTTCCTTCCTTAGGCTCGGCGTACTTATTCATCAAAATCTAATCACAGCCTCAGTTAGAACTCTAATGATAACAATCTCGGAAGGGACGAGGTTAGAGGAGATTTGCCATACCGTATCAACAGATTGCCAATGGACAACGCACATGCTGACTTATTAAGACTTCCAGCATTTAAGATCTCGAGAATTTTATTTAGCATCTGATTAAGACCTTTTTTCTTGTGCACTTTTTGTAGTATTCTTTGGTGGATATTCATCAGTATTTGGATTTTTTCTTCTGCCCCTTTTTGGATCCGCCTTTTTCCATAGATTTAAGCTTTGTCTTTTATTACCTTATAGTATTAATCCCCATGAATTAGAATATTTCGTGTTTTACTTTTCACTTTCTCCGCGCGGCTTAGCCAGTGGAACAGTTTTCCACACGCCAGCCCCGCGGTTGATGGACGGGACAGCCCCACTCGGCTGGTTTTGGGTTTTCGGTTTCACTTCCACTTGCCCGCCGCAACGGGACGTGTTTTGGATCTGTCTCTGGCTCAAGGACACACCAGACTCTCTGACCCTGATTCTGGGCCGGTCCCATTGAGAAGCATGTGCCAAAATTCAACACTGGTCTACCAGCGCCTTTCAGCTCTACCTGATTAATAATATTAGCTTACTTCTCTCTGTTAAAGAAATAAATCGATCTTTTTTATCACTAGCCTACATTAGTATTTCGTGAGGGCTATATATGTGTTGCATCAGACTCAAACTAAGGAGAGTTAAATATATTTTATAAATTTCGAAATACTCTGGCAGAACTTTGTTTAGTGTCGATTTTTAGAGCTAGAAGCGTGCACCTTACTTGTCTGTCCAAACCAATTTTCAGTCTAGTAATCCATATTGGGATTGCAACCATAAATAAATTAATTTTCAATTGGTATGTCAAAGTACCTCGTTGGGTACATCCAAACAATGGAGGTTTGAACTAAATTTTTTTAGTTAGAATTGACAACCAATGGCATAATTCCTCATTAAATCAAGAAAAATTAAGTCTTTCTCGTCTTTCCCAAACCCCAAAATCCGGTTCAAACGCGTCTTTGTAAATACTCAAGCTTCAAAATGTTCATCACGAATATGACTGTAACTCAATTTTGACTAGTTGGATTATGTCTAACCAAAAGCTTAAACCAAGGTAATCATTGGTAAACCAAGGTAATCATCGGTAAACCAAGGTAAACATTGGTTTTTCGTTGAATGAACTTTCTTTAAGAGTATTTTTTAAAGATTTTGGGAAATTCTAAAATCTTCAATAGATCTAGTTTCTTCTAAAAAGGCTTGAGTTTTAAAATCTGTATTCTTAAGCTTGTTTTCTTCGCAATCTTGATCTTTGTGAGAGTAATCTCTGAACCCAATCAATAATAAAATATTTAACATTATTACATCAGAATCGGTGCCCTTAATGGGGTTAGTATTGTAATAGTGTTTTAATGAACTACTATATTAATGCTACCGTTGAATATCTCTAGATGGGTAAGTGATGCTGCAGTGTTGCCACCGGAGTCACGGTATCCGCAGCACGCCTGGTTGTATGAAGCATCGCGCCATTACTGAGCCAAGAGTGAGCGGCCTGTCATATATCCGAGCGAGCCGCCAACCTATAAATTACTTTCTTTCAGCTTATTTGAGAGCAGCTTCCAACAAATGTGCTAATATATTGGTGGAATGGCATCTGAATCGCCTTAATTATCAAGAAATATTTTGATGTTATAGCTTGTGTTTTTTTACTTGAAAATGGACCCTTATTGAGGTTCAAAACCAGTGTAAGTTTTTCACCGACACTGAGTTAATTGGATCACTGGACAACTCAACAGGCAATTTATACCTATTTCTTGATATATTGGCTCGAAAAAATATATAATGTTCATGTAAAAACTCCTCTGATTGGCAATACTTATATGCTGTCATGAATTGTTGTAACAATATAACTTAATACATATTTAAGACCAACAAAATACGTAAGTAACCCGTTGCAGCAAATCTGCTTACTGAGCGAATTTCAGTTGCCTAAATAAATCGTTTGGACAGATCCTCAAATTAAGTAGAATTAAATCCTAAAATTAGCATACAAAAATTATCTTATAAGAATAACATGGGGGGTAAGTATGCAGGTTTGCTGCCACGCAAATGAGAAATCAAGAGATGTTTTGCATTGCAATAATCCAGTAGATATCAACTAGATGAAGCCATGTACCAAGTTTTATTCAGATATGTTGAGAAATAAGCGATATATAGAATTTTATTGATTCCCCTTAAGGTTAACATCAGGACAATGCACTGTGTTCACCACTCTCAGTATCTCGGTAACCAATGGACGTAGAAAAATGATTTAAAACTAGTGGATCCGAGCGCACGGAATCGTGCGCTACTCTAGCAGAGCGATAATTCAAATGGCGACAAATTTAAAACACAATCATGCTAACACGATCCGTCTTGAGGGTTATGTTTACACAAATTAAAAAATAACAGCAATTAAATTATCAGCTGATCAAAATGTAAACAATTATGTTCTTCATAAGGATAACATGGGAACTTTAAAAGCCAATGGGGCAGAGCCCAAGGGACTTTTTCAAAAATGTAAGGCCAGTTTGCAAATCTACGCGACACGCTCTTTCCAATGAGCCGTCAATGATCAAAATCGGTTAAGAAATGACGGAGGAGTTCATAAGACAAATTTCGTGTTGGCGTATTAATTATATAGATACCATTTTTTTATTTTCGAATTGGGTTCATCGACGTAACCTCAATTTAGATTATTTAAACTTTGACATGTACAAATTAAAAAGAAAATTGGGGGTTTATCCCAACTTTATCCCAAGGGGGTGCCCCGCCCCCTTCTGATGGTCCGATTGAGCTGGTTTTGGAACTCGGTCGAATAATCACTACTACGTCTGCCAAAATTATCATGGTCCCGGCCTTAAGGTCTTACCATGAGACTTACGGTTCCCAATAAGAGAAATTCGCTAAATTTGTAGGCCTATTAGTTCAAAATTTATTCATCTTACGTTTATTATTTTATTTATTTATTTAGTTATCTTTGCTTCAACATGTATATTTTTTAATATTAACTGCATTATCTTCCCATTTTGGGTTTGTTTAGTGTTTCTCTCATACACTGAAAAAATTGCAGCAAACTTTCCTCTATAAAGTCTTGTATTTTACATTACAGTTTTTGCACAAAGGTTATGCATTTGTATTCACTAATTGAACATAAAGTTGAACTGGCGTGGCGTAGCCAAAGACTTGGCCAGCGTCAGTAAAAGTACCGAGATGAACGCGATTAACTTCACGGCGCAAAGGGGTGATTTAACTACACGGATGTATGGCGGGTTTTGCCTACAACGCTTACTAATTTGTTCTGTGTTGTATACTGGATTAACTTATTTCTCTTCTTCCTTTGAACATTTTGCTTGGTTTTAAAAATATACTTTTCAATAACCTTTTGAAGAAGTGCGACTCTTGTGGCCTGTTAAACAAAATTTATTCCTTAATATAATATCAAAAAGAATTATTTATTTATGTACTAAATAAACAATAAATAAAATTAAAAATGTATAGTTAAAATAAATAAATAAACCAGAAAAGTCAATTTTTTGCTTGTTTACTAAGGTTATTACGGCTGAAGATGACCTCTGAAAAGAGGTCGAAATATACCAATTAAAAAACCCCTTTTTGTTTTTGTTACAATAGTGATGAGAAGCCAAAATAGTGCATACTTAACGAAAAAGAACTCGTTGATAAGAAAAAAAACTATGTTGGCGTCTAACAGATTTACTTCATGGGCATAGTCATTATAGTACATTTAATACTGTATATTGTTTTATATTTACGTGTATAACACATTTGTGAATTTATGTGTACCTATTCAATATATTTCATTTTTGACAAGTTTGAGAATGGCAAGACTAGTAAATTAGGGGAACTGAAGACAGGTAACACAAAACGAATATACTAAGATCCAGGGTAAGATTTTAAACTGTCAGAAGGCGGAATATAAAGTGAACCAGTTCATATTAAACTATATATAATTGCAGCTAAACGTTCGACACATTTTTGTGATTGTTATGTGCATCAGTCATATTCTCGCAGATTCAGCATACACTTCTAACTTCGTGCATCTCAAAGTACCTCATGGATGATCGAACGAGAGTTAGGCTAATCATTGTATCATCATTTTCTTGCGCATTTTGTCTGGAGTAGGGTGTAGTTACACATTCAATATGACATGATGAGCCCTGTTTCTAGAAAAAAACATTTCCAGGTCTATCGAGGATTATGATTCAACAAGGGCCTGGGATACAGCCCCAGCACGGCCCCGATAAGTGATTTTGGTTCGCCGATCTTTTCCTCGTTTTCCTCGCACCCGGACCCGGCCCATCTGCGGAGGAATGTCGAGGCGAGGCCCGAAACTGGCGCACACCTGTCACTGACCGATTGTACAACTACTTTTTGCTTGGATAAAAGTCTATTTCGCCCCAAATACATACTTTGACTATCTATAACTGTGCTGGAGCTTAAGTTGCATTTGGGTTTTTAAGAATTAATTATTGTATTGCTGACAAATATCTACCAAAAAAATATATATGTTGAGAATGATTGCATTAGGTGTCGGAACATTCTTTAGATTTTTCTTTTCAAAGTAAAATCATAAAAATTTACGAAATAATCCTGTCACATTAAGATTAAACCCATGTAGACCTAGTGCATGTATTCTGGTTTATGTGACGTCACCAGAGGAGACCTCTGAGCAGACCGAAATGAAGAACTTATGGATCTTGCGATCCGTCACGGACGGTGACGGATGGTGAGGTGTAGCACTCAGAACTACTACAATGGAGGCAGAGGACGGGGAAGGATGGAGAGGACTTGTTGCTAAGATCAGATCCCTTCTTGGGCCTCTATGATCATGGGAGTAAATAACATTACGTATAAAGTTCCTCCTCAATTTAAAATCAATTAATCAGTTAAATATGGCAAATGCGGCGTAAGTAATATACTATTAACTTGTGAAAGGAACAAACAGGAGTGCTGAAACTAGGATGGTTGAAAAAAGCTATATTTTAATAAATATAAAGTTCAATTCACTACAACGAGCCAGGGGCTCTTAACAACCATTATTATGCCAACACCTACGTCTGGACCGCTAATGGGCAACAACAACGTTGTAATTACGTGTTGCTGACATTTAGCTAACAACTTGACTGCACGTGATCACAAAAATAAATGAAACTAATCTTCTTCGGGAGCAGCCAATCCTAGTCTCCCCAGGTTAATCAACTTGAGTGGGGGCCAAATTTGCATGTCATCAATCGAGGGTACGAATGGACAGGACGCCTGAGGCTACGGGTCGTCTTGACTGGTATAAAGCTAAAATTAAAACTTTGAGACTGACGGCCAAACTGAAAGGATGATTATTGGGTATGGGTTTCTTGAGAATATTATTGGTCGATAATGTTGTCGATCAATAAACGAACTGAGTTTAAAAATAGTTATACTTAAAATTCAGAGTTTTATGCAAACACGTGGTGCGAGTCTACGCTTGTGGCTGAATTATTGGCATATTATGTTAACAAAATTTGTACTGACATGGTATAAAGCTGATTCACATATACTGATCATGTCTCTTTATTAATGAAGAAGCTTCTCGACTAAACATTTACAACATTTTACAAGAATCCCCTCCTTCTCTAATTTTTACAATACATTTTACAAGATTCCCCTCCAATACTTTAAGTAGATGTTTAAGTCATTTTTATAATTTAAAAAGAAATAGATCAGACTAATCTTGAAACAAGTATTGTTATTACTGGTATTTGTCAACTGAAACTGAAATTAAAACTCATTAATAGGATAGTTACCAGTTAAGACGCATTACATCTGGTCTCATTTGTTGGTTATGCATTTAGTTAAAAAAATATTTGGAGAGTAGTAAACAAAAGACAAACAGTTTTATATTTGTTGTCTCTGAATCACTTTAATGGCCATAAAAGGTATACATTTACCTGAGTCTGCCGTAGTGCTCCTTATAATTACGCGTTTCGAGGTTCCACACAACAGTTGTGTATTTAATAAACTAAATACACAACCAAAAACACAAAGTGATTCCTTCAATTAAGGTAAATGCTCAATTTCGAGGACTCGGCTTCGATTTGGTTGACCCCATAGGTTCAACATACATGTTTGATTGAAGTAGATTTCCTTAAAAATCAACAAAACTGCCTAAACAGCTAAACCAACTTTATTTTTTTAAACATTTCTCTGATGGTGGACATTTGTCAATGGAATAGTATACTGTATTAATGAAGATGTTTGCTTATTTTTTCAATTAAAGATTCAATAACAAATGCCTAAAATAACAAAAGTCGGTCGTGATTCAACAACGCGGCATGGAGCTGGGCGCTCAGCCACTGCACAGGAGCCCAGAGAGCAATCAGCAGAACAGATAACATCAGCTGATCAGCTGATAACTGCAAGTAAACGTCCACTACTGGATGGACCGCGCCGCCGCGCTGCTAAAGGTCACAAAGCCTAGTTTATTATGCGCGCGTGCAGATTGCCCTTCAACAATTAGCCCATTGACGTATTTTCTAATGGGCGAAATTCCTAATAATTTATCGCTGTATATGGCGAAAAAAGAAAACGCGCTTCTTGTCCTAATTTAGGGAGTAATGAAGCGAGTGAAAGTGCTTTAATTTTATATCGAAATTGTTTGTCTGGCCTTCTCGATTCCTTTGACCTTTGACATTCACGTGACTCTATCCTAGGTTATAGGTAGATTTTATCTTGACCAGATTCTCATAGTAGAGTAATGTTTATCAGCCACTTCTTTTATAGCCTCTGAGATCAGATACCGGATAGTCGGCAGCCTCGGCGCCTTTACTGCGGTTGCTGGCAGTCACACTCACACTCCAGAATGAATGACAGTGAAATTAATCCATACGAAAAACCAGAGTCACTTTTAAATATTATATTTATTCTTTAACATTTGAATTCATCATTTTATATTTTGTAGCCCATGATGTTATTATGACCGTTTAATTTTTGCCGTACGTATGCACCAGTAGCCACAGCTATAAATAGACTTAATGTATATAACAGTTATTGCTAAGATTCAAAATTTATAGAAAATACATATCTTTTTATGTTCTGATTGAAGGAACATTATTTTAAAAGGAATATTGCCTCAAATATTACTGGCAAAATTCGTGGGGAGGAGGGTTGGCTTTTTTGTAGTCATCATGTCTTTGACTTCCTAGCTGTTTGAAATTTAGAGATCAAAAACTATTTTTAAATTTATCGTTTACAATATCCGCCATGATTTGATTTTTTGGGAGATTATACACTGGGTGGGCAATTTTACAGTTAAACATAGCCAGAAGGAGTAGGGAATCAGACCGAACCTAGTAGGCTACGTGTATAGGCCAATCTCGAGGTCTTGTAAAACAGCTTCCTGATGTGAATCCATAAGATGAAAGAAGTGTTTCAGTATTAAAAAGGAAAGTCTTCCTACTGCAGTGTTTGCAGTAGGAAAGTATTTCCCATGCAGAGTTTACCAAATTGCTATGCATAGTGGCCACGTAATAAATAGCACTTTATGTCGCATTTTTCCTAATTTACGGTGCTTTAATAAAAGCAGGGTGTTATCATGCCATTAGTGGCCAATAAACCTTGTCTTATTACCTTGTCAATAAAGCTGACAAGGTGACTTTGCCCTTACCGCACCCGGCAGCTAATTTAATTACCTGTAGGGGTGTGCGAGTAATTGAAAATCGATTTTTTTAGCCGAGTTCACACTACTCGACTCGACTCAAAAATTCTAAAAAAATTCAAAGATTGAGACGACTCGTTACTCCCGCCGTTTACCTGAAATTGGCAGGCGTGATTGGGTTTTGCGGTCGTTTTTCGAGCCCATCTTTGACTGGCATCGGTAAAAAATTCTTTATTTGAATTTAATTAATGAGTTTTTTGAAAATTATTGTTGTCAATATTATACCAATTTATACCTTTCTAGAATTTGAAGATATCTTGTTCTTCCATTTTTCGTTGTTTCCTGAATCACGTTGATCAATGTTAAAAGGTTAAATACCTGTAGTATCAAGAGGATTTTAGAATCACGAGGCTGGTAACTTTTTAACATATCTTGTTCCTTCTCTTTGTCTGTATATTTAAGCATGTATACTGATATTTTAAGCAATCATTGAAGTATAGGCTTTATGGAGTCATATGTTTAAGCAAAAGTTTTAGTTATTTTATTTGAAAACACAGGTAAGTCAAATCAAGTTCAAGACATTTTAAGTAAAAACTTGTCTTAATTTAGTTGTATCGTTTGACATAGCCTACTAGCTCTTAACTCAGGAACAGCTCTGAGTTGAATGGCATAACAGTTTTAAATTGTATTTGCATTAATTCGAATTTGTTTACATAATGATTATATCATATAGTAGTAGGAAAACCACTATCTTGTTACTAAAAAACTAGACTTGAAAAAAGCTCGAAAGTAAACCACACACAACGCACCCATATTACTTCTGATGTTGGGGACAAAAGTTATTGGCAAGTATCTCGATCAATTGAAAATTTCAATTTATAGATAAATAATTCAGAATTTAATTTTGCAGGGTTGTGGCGTACGAACTCTATGATAATCCCAAACCTCCGAAGAGCTTGCTGATTGTTACTCTCGCGTTTGTACTGGATTAGCATCTTAATAATTTCTAATTTACCCTTTTCATCAATTGCATGTGTCCTTTGTCATCATATAGTAAATGATCACTCCAAAATCCCGTCAAATAACATGGCTCAGGCCGTCCATAAGCCCAATGCTAAAATTAACATTTGTTTTTTTTTGCGCGTACTAGGCCTTGTGACTTGACTCGAGTTAACAATGTTTTGCAAACATGCATTAGGCTACATAATATAGCCTATCTGTTTACCAAACTGAAAAATTGAAATTGGATAGAGCGCACACATTTAATTAAGAGCAATAAATAACTTAATGCTAAGGTATATCAATATCGCTATTAAGGGTTGCATTTTTATTTCCATCTTTTATCTAGATTTTCCATCATTCAAAACTTCATTCCCAAAATGGACTAATCAAGAAATTATATGTCACATGGAAAGTCCAATATACTGTTTGTTTTAAGTTTGTTACAATGTGACATATTAAAATAAGTAAAGAAATTTGTAATGAAGAATAATTTAATATCAGTGTGTAAACAAATATTAGGCCTGATCTACAGTCTTTTTGTTCGGAGTCGTTTGAGTAAACTTCTAGAGAAGCTCTCACCTGCTCAGCCGCAAGGCATTGTTGTGATCGACTTCCTCAACAATGGGACATTTCATAAATAACATACATTTCTACATCCCTTGTTATCCCAATGATACGTTTCTTTCAATAACACGGTTCATTGGATTTGGCCCTATTGTTGAAAACACTAACTTATACTGTATGTTGAAAATTTATGAGCAGGTGCGGTACTAAAAGTCGTTGTAAAAGACGACCTAAAGCTAACTAGAAAGTTACAATTTTAAGGATTACATTTAAGTGGGAAACTCATTAAAAATGTAATAAAATAATATATTACCAATTTTTTTGTAAAATACGATGCAGCACTTCAAATTTACTCTTCTTAAAATCAAAACTAATCTTGACCATGCCAAAGGTAATGTTCATAGTCCCGTGATTATTCAGTCGCTTCTCATAGTTTTCTTAAAAATAAAAGTGAAATTTCAACTCTTTACATTCAACACTTCCACTTACAACTAAAGCTGTCACTGAGAATGAGAATCAATGTTGCCATGGGGTGCCATATTTCGTTAGTAAATAAATAGGTTTTAGTGCATCGGTATTATTAAGGAACTAAGGGAATTGAGTGAAGTGCATGATTGTCTCCCGAGGGAAATCTTTGTCGCAGAAATTTTGGTGAGAACAATTCACTTAACTCCTGAAATACAAACATTTCCCCCAACTGTACGAATAAATAGATACATCATCATAAATAACTATTACATTGATACGAAAAACAAGTATAAAAACATCACATCGATTACATTTGCTATAGCCATCGATGTAAATGAGTACACTGGATTGGTAACTCAGGACCCGCAACGCGAGCCGCCAGCAGTGGTTGCGTTTAAGATTTTGCAGGGGCGATGGGGAACGCGTCTTTTGTCGGCGAACCGTCAAAAGACGCGGACGTGTTTTTGTGTACTGACCGTCTAGTTAAATATTATTTGTAATTCATTAATAGTTATAGCAATATATCTATTATAGCAAGCTTTACCTGTAAAAATTCTCCCAAATCCGTACGGTTTCAATAAGTTAACAATACATTTTCGCGCTTTTCCCCCCAACGCCCCTTCAATTCGGCCCGGCTGCAACCCCAACGCACAGCTGAGTAGGCTCGGAAATCACTACACGAGCCTTACGGGGAGCGCGCTATCCAGTTGTATTTATTTACATCGATGGCTATAGCCTACAAGCTAAAAACCTGTCGCAAACCATCAGCTTTTCTGGTTCTGGTCCTAAACTACTATAATAATTGTCGTTTCCTTCCTACCACTAATCAGCTGTTAGCGCCTGTAATCCGTTGAGCCACAGACCAGAGAGCACAGAACGCCGGCTGCAACATATCTATTTACATGTTGAAGGCGCTCGATTTTCAACTATTGGCTTTAATTTTCTTATGGATCATATCACTTACTGTATGTGTCCTATCTTATGGATTCTACCGCGTTGCCAGGGTATGCCTGTCACCCCCTGATCCACCTGATTTTGGTGATTATTTGGCAGGAAAAGAAAAACATTCCTCGAAACTTTTTAATATTTTTAAAAACAGTTATTAAAATACCGTAATTTAGAATCACTTTTATGTGGTTTATTTGTTATAGTCCTATAACGATGTTTATTATAATCAGCTGTTCCTTGAAATTCCTATTCCCATCAGCGAGCACAGAAGATTCCCATGTTAGATGTTTTCATTGATAATCAATGATCATATGGACAAATTCAAAACTTAATGGGCGTCTAGGCTCTTCCTTTTTTGTAACCTACTGAAATTTAATTTCCTGCAAAACTTGACGCCCAAAATTTTCCATTAACACCTACGTAGCATTCTATTAATTGGTTGAATTGTGAATGTGAACATACCGTACTTCCTATATTGGGTAAGCTGGGACCCCCCAATTACCTAAATCCGTCCATTGCATTGAAGCGTCCCCCTCTTTAGATTTTACTTTCCTCAGTCCAGGAAACGACCCAGACTCCGGACCCTTCGGGCGATAGGTAAGGTTATACAACTACAATAAACTACATTTATCACAAATTAATTTAATTTAAGTCCATCGATTTTTGTACGGCCTTTTTCATCTCGTGTTGTCAGTCCCTTTGCCCTGCGCGGCCCAGCGGCGGCGGCGGCGGCGGCGGTATATATTGGTGGGCTCGGCCGCGCCGCGCCAGTCGCCATGGCCCCCTCGCTCCCGCTGGTGCTGCTCCTGGCCTGCGTCGTCGTGCTCCCGGCGCAGGCGCAGGACTCGTTCCTGGAGTCAGCGCGCGCCGCCTGCCTGCGTCACGGCCACCTCCTGCCCTGCGCCAAGTACAAGCTCGCCAACCTCGTGCACAGGATAGCCTCCTCCCAGCGCTCCGTCGATGTGAGTCGGACAGACCAGAATTATTCTTTTTTGAAAATTAGGGGCCCTGGAAATAAATAAAACGGACTTAAAATGGAGGTAACCGGGAAAATTTTGGCCGATAATTAATTTGGTGTTGAATTGATTAAATGTTATTTTTGGTGAATACATACACATTTAAAGTCAGGGTGACCACAAAGAAAACAATTAAAGAGGACAGAACCAAAAGATAAATTTAATAAAGGGCGGTTCCGGCGTAAGAATTGATAAAGTCACTATTTTATTATCCCGGATATTTTTTGCTATAAGCGATCTACTTTAAATTTATACCCAAGAGCATAATTGTTCCACGTATTCGCTAATTTAAACAGAATTTTATAATATAATTCAACGTAAAAAACCTTTACGATTACAATTTAAGTTGTTATTAGTTTCGATTTTTATTTTCATCTACTTTGCTCGAAGGTTTTTAATTCATCGTTAGCCTCCAGTTTTGTCTCTCAATAGCAGGCGATCAGAAATAACGGTTTCCTGTCATATAAAGAGAACCACATGAAGTACACGATCCATTCAACATTATCCATCCCTTTTATTTAACCCGTTTAGTATTTTATCAACAATCAAAATAATAAGTTCGATTGTCCAAATAAATTACACCATTAATGCAACACCGATGATTCTTTGTGTGTGTGTGTTACATTAGAAGATTCAGCAGTAATTAATTAGCAGTTAGTAGGCCCTACTTGGTGACTAATGAAACTACGAACATATGAAATTGTTAACATAAAAATACCTTATCTAAGATACAGTGACTATGTGCGCGGACATCACCAAAACAAAGCCCTGAGCCATTGTGAAGAATACCGTGACCTAAATGCTCAGTATCGAGGTGATGTTTCGTTACGGAAAGTTAAAAAAATCAGACAGATACAAAAATGTTTTACTTAATCAGGGTCTTAAAAAAAGATTGCTAGATTTATTAAACTTCCCTATTAAATGCTATTTTATCCAAAAATGTTGGAGTTTCAAAATTCAAAACTAACTGGACTATTAAGGTCTTTGAAAAGGACCTAAATTTACACTTACTTAGAAATTTATACCGCTGTATTATAAAATTTAATTTTATCAAAATGTGTTCTACAGTTCAAAAATTCGTAATTTATGAATAAACCTTTCTTACAAATTTTTAAATTTCGCCAAAACTATTATACTTTGGGAACTTAATTTTTTACAGTTATTTTTTCTACATTTTGTATTGGAATTAATTTTTGTGGCTAAGGACTAGGAAATGGAAATTAATCGTTAGGTCATTAGGGTAAAAGTTTAAAACAACAACTTTAAACAGACAATGTTGATAAATGTTTGATGGATTAAAATTGAGCATACATTAAAATTTCGTTTATTAAGTTTTTAATGGTTAAAAATATGTGAACTAAGCCTTTAAAGCCCTGTTATTTCATGCAACGTATAATACTTGTAAAAAATATTCAACCTATTTACTGACAACCAAATTTTGTTATCTACATCTACAAAGGGAAATTTTTTTATGTCTGGTATTTATATAAATTACTTTTGACAGTTAGTTGTCTTGCTACTCAAAGTAAGTAATATGTGTTACCCAGCGAGGCGGGATACCCGCATAGTTTATTTCATCAAATAATGTTAAATTGTGCATAACATTTTTACCGTTTTCGTCTATCCGATAGAGATGAAAACTACTACACCAAACAAAAAAAATACATATTCCTTTGACTTAATTAATTAATTAGTTAAATAAGTCTTAAACTATAGAAAAAGAATAAACAACAAACAAAATTAAATTTGAGACCTTGAAATTTAAACAGATTAAAAAATATATTAACCAACAAAATGTATAAGAAATTTCGTGGTAAGAACATTTAAAAGAATAATTATGGTTACTAACATATTAGGCATTTAATATAGTATGTGTTGATGTTTAAAAATAAGCGTAATAAATATATTGCACGTATTGTTAATCTACAAAAATTTCTTAATAATTCCGTGTTAAATACATTTTGAAGAATAATTATTAGTTTTTTTATAAGCACGTTTGAGATTTTATTCTATCATTGCTTAAAACGCCATTTTATCGATAATTTGTACATTTTAAAACAGCATTAACATTTTTGATGGGATACTATAATTTTATTGAAACAAATAATATAACAATTAATTGACTATAGTTCAGCAAATTAATAAGGAACAAAATAGAAACATAAATGCGATTGAACTAATTAAATTACTTAATATGCCTACACAGAAAAAATAGATTTGTTGGAACAACAAAAACATTTGCAGATATAACTTATAACCTGCAAAAGCTTCTTGCTCGGTTTACCAACGTCATTGTTTGAAAAAAAAAAACAAAATAGATTTGTTGTAACAACAAAAACACTGGTAAACCGAGCAAAAATCATTTGCAGATATACAACCTGCAAATGTTTTCGTTGTTCCAACAAATCTATTTTTTCTGTTTAACAATATGCCTTTCAAGGTTTCATGTTACCCTGTTTACTGTACAGGAAATAGGTAATTACAAGCTGATATACAAATAGCCGGAAAATCAACTCGTTTCAAAAATATGGAGTGTTGTGTGATGTTCACAGTTTTCAATTCAATGTAGTTATCAGTCAATGAAAATAACTGCGTACGCTGTAAACAGTCTTAGAAGGAAAATATTTATCTTCCCTTTAATTTTCTCGAATTTTTTCAGTATGTTTTTAAAATAATCTTTCTACCGTATTTCCGTTTATGAAATTCCACACTGACTTTTTACTTGCATAACAAAATTAACTGTGCAAACCAAATAATTTTTAGGTAAGGGGTTTTTTAATTGTGTAATATAAAAAGTTAGAAATTTCTGCCGAAAATAGCTCATTAAAATCTACTTAAGCTGAACTCTTGTGATATAACATAATAACTTATTACTGTTATTTTAAACACATCCAGCGTTTCATATTAAAAAGGCACGGATAAGTTCTACATCTACAGCCTCCTTCCCAGGCGATCGGTCTGACCAGTTTTTATAGACAGAGTCAAATGTGAAACGCGAGAACTTTTTATATCGAGGCTTCGCTCTGAACCTACAGATTAATGTCAAAAGACTCCGGTTACAAGATAAAAGATTAACATTTTGCACCACTTTTACCAGATGCCCCGAATCAATCTGACAGGAGAAAATTAAGCACTTACGCAAAAGAAGTAACGGTTTAAATTATCGCCTTAATTTTTAGACTGTAAAGGTTTAGACTATGTTTCAAAAAACATAATTCGTACATTATTTTATTCTTATGAATCCTGCAAGTTAACAAATTTACAAATTAAAATAAAACAATAATGTCTATGAGTATCTATATAACACAGTTACCGATTATTTTCAATTGCAACAAAGTTTAGGATTCGTTTAGTTATTAATATGATATCATATTTTTAATTAATGTATAAAGAATGTCATTATTCCCCCTTTGGGTATTTTTAGTTGTATTTTTTAAGAGAAATTGGGGTCCGAATAAATATAAATAAATAAATATATATATATATATATATATATATATATATATATTATATACATATTACATATTTGTAATATTATTAATCATATACAGTATATATAAATCTATGAAATGTATCGGAAAAGATCATATTAAAGAATAATTACTAACTTATTAGGCATTTAGTATTTTATTGTGTTGTTTAAAAATGCCCAAAATAAATATACAAAAAAATAAATAAATATTCATAATAAATAGACATATTTATTATGAATATTTATCACTATTAATCTACAAAAACTTTTTGATAATTCCGGGTTAATTACATTTTAAAGAGCAATTTATGAGTTTTTATATGCGCGTTTGAAATTTTATTTCTCTATTGCTTAAATCACCGTTTAATTTGTACATTTTAAATACATTAAACATTAAAAACGGGATGCTGTAATTTCATCGCAAAAAGGAATATGACAATTGATTGGCTAAAGTTAAGCAAATTAATATTTATGTTTATAACTTTCTAAAGTACTATAAGGAACTACAAAGACTAAAGTCGAGTAGTAACTACATTCCCTTTATTCATGGATAGAGTAAACGGAATTGAAACTATATTATTTAGTGAAATCTACATGTTGAGCACCTATGAATTCATAATGGTAGAGATATATGCAACTAAGTATTAAATTTTTGTAATCGAATTTAATTTTTTGGTTCATGTTGAAAAAAATCCTGGGGACTATAAACTTAATAATAAAATAAATATTTTTATTGCAGTTAGACAATTAACAAATTGTATTATAAAAGTCAAACATGTTGCACATTAAGAAAATCAAATTAATAAATCAAATCAAAACAAAACAAAGGCAGTTAAAAAGCAGCGTTTAATATATCATCATATACAAAAAAGGCCCTGGTGTTTGATACATTCTAAAAACTATTTTAATCAGTTTGTTTTTATTTATGTTAGCGTGCGTGCAGATTTATTGGCAGAAGCGCAGTTGACCACAGGCTCTCGGTAGTAGAGTTTCGTGGTTCTTAGCTTGATACCTTAATGGTGCAAACTCGCATTCCTTAACGACAGTTAAGAGACCTTTTTCAAATAAGTTTAGGGCTTAGTTAAATTTTAATTTGATTGCATCCCTTTACTACACTGTATCAATTGTTATCGTTTTCGCATGAAAAACAAATTAAATCATAATTGTTCAAATATTTTTATGTTTGAGGAGAACATTTATAACTTACTATATAAGGTTTTCCAAAGTAAATAAATAATAATATAAAAGAACCAACATTCTAAGGTAAAGTAAAAAGAAACTAAATATAATATTAGGTACATATTTTGTTTAGTTCGTGAAATGTAAAATGTTAATTCTCATTTGCACTGAGGGAAATCTCCACTATCCAACAATATTTAGAAATTCTGCATAAAATATACAAACTGGACTGAACATTTACCACTTGTATGTAAACCTTTCATACACTTATGCGGTAAAAATCTTCACCGGTTTGAGGAATTTTAACAAACCAATCATTTACGTTTAAAAAACTCCTCAACTACTTGCATAAGTCGGGGTTATTTATTTTGTAAAGAATACAGGAAAATTTTCATAGCTACATAACTATTTTTTAGAAGTTTGTCAAGTACCCTTCACTAAATTTTGCTTTAGTTTCGTCAGAAATATGCGTACCTCATTATTTTTTTAATTAAGATATTAGGCACCTAGTTTAGGCTTTATTTATTTTTTTCTGCCTGAGCTACCCATGATTTTTCTTGTGATAAAATATATTCCCATCATATACATTAATACTGTAACCGGGTCTATTCTACCTTTCCAACTAGAGATGCGTTCCTTTCCAAGGTGAACTTTAATTTCACTTCACGCTCGCAAACTTAATTTGCGGTAGCCACAGAGAAAGGTGACAAGCAACGAGCGATATATTTCTGCTGCTCGCAGCGATATTCATTACACTAGCGATATATTGCTGTTCAGGTGCACCAACTCTGCATACGAAATATAACCTATTAGCCTGAGCCAGTCACATAACTTGTACTTCAGCAAGGTCGACGTTCGTGTTAACTTATTTTACGAGCGCGTGTTTCCATTTTGTACCAATTACGCTGGAGATTGTCGACGCCGACAGATGAGGGATTGCAAGCTGGTTCCGCCAATCGAGATTATTCACTAATGGATTTCGAGGTTAACGGACGGGCTGTTAATTTATTGGCTTTTAATTTTAGCAAGATGGCTGACGTGCTGCAGTTTCTGATGATTTAGTATTCATAGAGATGTTAAATTCACAGCTGGAACGTCAAAATTAATTTGTAATCTGTATAATTTATCAGTTGTTACAGGGTGTAATAAACCTGTCTTCGAATCAGACAAACCGGTACACCAAACTAACACTTAGCAGTGAGGAGGACTGGTCGCTATCGGGAATTGCCTCGTTTTACATCTTGTTATGAGAAGATGACCCATCAAGATCCAATTTGATACAATATGGATTAAATCCCCTATATTTTCCTAATTTTGACCCGGTTTAAAACCAACTATCTCCAAGCTCAGTAAATTAAAATTTAGCTTTTTGCTTTATTGTATTCTAACCTCTACCTGGTTCTAAAATCGTATTATTCACTTTACACGAGGACCACTAAAAAAACCACACATCAGCCGTTGAACCCTCGCACAATAACCAACCGTCAATTACCTACGTGACCTACATACAAGCGCACGACTTGCACCGGTCTTCCTTTAATGCGCCAAAGGAAAGAATTAGTCCATTAGCGATCGAGCCAATGAGCTTTAGAAAGCGAAACACGTCCGTTTGATAAAATAAAAAGAGGAAGGAGACTTTCGCCTGACCGGTCGCCCAAAGTTGTGTGAGCAGTTCCGTTTTCGGACACATGTAGGCAACCGGGTTGGGCTGATGCACAACATCGCGGCGTCGGTGTGGCGAGTCCCGTCACTCTCGCGGCCTTGTGGCATCTACAAGGCCGCACGTGAGCCCCTGCAGCCCGCGGGACTCGGCTTGGGTCCTCGATATACGGACGATTCTGTCGTGCAAACCGCTCAGCTCAGCTTCTAAATGGCTAGAAACAATGACGTATTCCATGTGCACCTAAACAGAAGACGAAGCTAAGCAGTCGCTGCGCGAGAAAGTCGTCCATATATATAGACCCAAATAAGGAATTCTCATGAGTAAGTAACGATAGGCTGATATGATGGGTAAATAAATCAATATATAAAATATAAATAAATACTTTATTGTTTGGCGGGTTTTAGTTTGAAACAATATAAGCAGCAGCAATTTAAATTAAATTAATACTAAATTTGGCAAAACTATTTGCTATATACTAGATTTTTCTTGAATAGCTACCAGGTCCACCTGGTTATTTCGGACATTCTTCCGGAAACTGGTTCCCTTAAAAGTTGTCCCACGACATATATGTAAACCCTTAAACATACGACAATGTTTAATTTGTCTTGAGGAAATTCTTCACTAATTCTTGAGGCAAACGATGAATCGAAAGCTTTCAAACCTAGTAGTACGTTAAAGTCTTAACCGATATAGGAGGTTAACCGATATAGGAGGTCACCCGATGACTAGCGCATGACCGACCACACTATCAGTTGACGCCAAACATTATAATCTCATAAATTAGAGCGCCTCCGTAGCGCGGCCCGCGGGAGGGAGTGGCGCGGCGGAGCGGCGAGATCCGCATGATATCGCGCCGCGCAGCTGCCAATTTGATGTATCACTCTTCTATCGGTGACCGGAATACATCAGAAAACCATTCCCTTCCAAAATTTCTTCCAAAAAGGTGTTATTTTCCCTATAGTTTGTATCGTATCTGGCGCTATCTAGTAAAATAAGTGAGACCTATAATCTCTTCCCTAAGATAGGTTTTATCAAGTCAAGATGGAAGACGATTGTTGAAATCGGCTTTGTACCCTCCTCGGGTTCTAGGTTATTGTAATTTGCCAATTTAAAGGGGTATACAATTTTATTCAACGTTTTTGTAAAAATAACTTTTTAATCTTGTTTATACATTAAAACTGTGGTTGTCTAATCGAGCACTAAATTTTGTTTAATACTCTTTTGTTGTAATTAGTATAAGTTTCTTCATTATTCAAAACGGATGTATCGTACTAAGACTGGAGTTATTCTAGTTTATGGGTAAATTTTGTTTGTCGCCACAAACTATCATAATTTGTAACCTTTCTCTAAATTTACATCTAGAAAAAACGGCTGTCATTTCTCTTAACTTCCTTGCCTGTGTAAAAACTGCTAAACAATCAAAACCGATTACATACAACACCGGGCAGTTTCCCGGCTGCGGTCGGCGGTCGGCGGCACGAGGCCGATGGCAGATAGTGGTGAGCAGTCCCGGCATCATTACCACCAGTGACCGCGGACCTCCCGCGTGGGCGCCTCACGCCTCTCGCTCGCCTTCACAGTTTGTTGGGCCCGTCCGTCAATCACACTCGTCCAGCCCCTTGAAAGCCTTAAAAGAGTAGCTCAACAATTTGTGAACCCTTTGAGAATCCTTTGGTACTGACAGAAGGATTACAAAGATTATTTATATTTTATTTAAATTACGTCCGTTTTTGATGGGGATTGTACACAACAAGTTGTGTATTTCTGCCAATGCTTAAAAATGCTTTAAAAATTCCCAAATTGGGAAATCCCCTAAAATTACGACCTTACATCTCACAAACTAAGTTATGAATAAGTTTCTCTTCTGAATGTTTTATCCACACTCACATTCAAAAGAATGAGACAAGTTCTTTATTTTCCCCACTAATTCGACTTGGTACCGAATTTACCGAAATCGTCCGCTACCGAAATCGTACATTGGTAAAGTACTTAATTTTTACTGGGTATCTATTTTCGGCCGCCATATCGCTGACATGCAAAAACGGTTCAAGGCTTTGAATTCAAATATGAGGGTGGTTTTCTGACTTATCATTACAAACTAGATGTTCACGTTGATTTCAATGCCGAAATCCATTTATAAAAATCTGCATTTCATCTCAAACCGTATTGAAATGCAAGTCCTTCATTCCCTGCACATTCTTCAAGGGTGTTCCAACATAAACACTTTGTCTATTCAATTACAATCACATAATATAGTAATAAAACTAAGATTTTTTGTAAAGCCTTTTTTCAAAGTTAACGTAAATTAAATTACTTTAATGCATCATATCACCACGATATTAGATATATACTCATTCTAATATTATATTTCTCATCACCATAATACAAGACGCAAATTACCAGTAATACAGAGACGCGAATTACCAGTAAGGGATATTTTGGGTCGAATATGAGCAATGAAAGATGATTGAAAGATGGTTGTGAGTGACGTGATCTTGTAATCTTGATACTAAGGCCAACATCTGTTCCTTATAGACAGGACTCCAATGGCAACTAAGGGACCTACAGGTTAATGTGAGGCACGAACCACAAAATCACCAATTAATTACAAACCTGTATAGAACACAATTTTTTCATAATTTAGTTTACAATTTCCTTGCAAAGCCTTTGTGCCTTTGTTCTTGCAATGTTGAATTCGATCTCCGATGCATTTCACCACAGTTGTGACATCTTCGGGGAGGAAAAAACACTAATTATATATACACTATTTACATGTCACTTTCCACTATTTACAGTTCACTGATATAAGTTGTTCATTGTTGTGCTGGCCAACACGACTTGTAAATAATTAGTATAATTAGTTTTTTTCTCCCCGATGATGCCACAAGTGTGGTGAAATGAATCGGAGATTGACATTCAACTTTGCAAGAAAGAAATGAAATGAAATGAAATGAAATGAAAATGAAATGAAATGAAAATTCTTTATTTCACCATGCAAAGTTAGGGCCACATGGCCCTTTCTTACACTTAACATGGATTGATTAAATATATACAAAATAATAAACAGAAGGATGAGCTACTGAATAACAAATATTTACATAAAAATATAACTTAAAAATAAACTTGTCTGATATTTACAGAAAATATATACAAAATCAGCAAATAAAAAAAATATTTTCCAATCACACACTCAAGCACACATGCATCAGCAATCGCGCAAACGCGGAAACCCTAAGACGCGCCAGCCGAGACCAACCGCTCAAGGTAAAGTGTTTTCAGTGCCGCCACAAACTGGGAGCGCTTATCATGGGATCTGACCTCCATGGGTAAGGTATTCCACAGACGGCAGGCGGTAACAACAAAACCCCTGTCATAAGCTGTGGTCACATGATGAGGTATACGCAAAGTGATTGAGGAAGAACGTGAAATACGGAAACTATCTTGAGACACAAATTTAAAATCGGTTTTAAAATATTTTGGAAAATTGGTTTTCAAAATTGAGAAAAGCAATGAAAGAAGTTTAATTGCTCTTTGATCATGCAACTTCAAAATGTGTGCCTCAATGTAGCATGGCGTGATATGCTCATCGCGTCTAAGACCATAAACATATCTCAGGCAATAATTCTGAGATCGCTGGAGCATACCCGCTTGAGCAACTGTCATGTCATTGATCACGGAGTTGCAGTAAGTAAAGTGGGGTAGTACTAAAGATTTAATCAAGTGTAGTTTAGTATGTTGTGGTAAAAAGTTCTGTAATTTTTTGAATGAATGTATAGAGGCAAAAACCTTTTTACGTATGCCAGTAAGCATATACGAAAGAAAGCATATACGAGGTAGTTGTAAACTAAATTATGATTTAAAGTTCTTGCCAATGGGTAAATAATAACCATTTTTTATTACGTTAGCAGTTGATTATATCAGGATCAACTGCTAACGTAATTTTAGGAACATATATACTGTAATTCAATTAAGGATTTTGATTAAGTGAATATTTTATATCCAACAACTGTTGTTAACGGTTGATTATGAAAAGAACGAAAATACCAACAATAAAGCACGCTAAAACGACTGTTGCAGCTGGGCCCGCTGCGCCTGGTGTCGCTGCCGCGCGGGAACGTGACGGCGGGCGGGGGCGACTCGCTGCTGGCGCGGGCCGCGGAGTTCGCGCCGCAGGAGCCCGAGCTGCTGCGCATGTTCAAGTTCGGCGTGCGGCAGCTCGACCTGTTCCTGGCCGGCCACGGGCTGTCGCTGCCGCTCGCCGACGTCGGCGCCGTGGGGCCCTACGTCGTGCAGGGCGACGGCAGCGCCGCCACCACCGGCGACGGTAAGTGTCTAGGCTTATTTTAAACTAAGTCATAAAAAAGGTTTCCCCTGTGTATTTTACACACATTTAAATTTTTTATGAGAGTGACAAATTACTTTACTTACAAATTTGACTTGGAACCCTTACCGAAATCGCAGGTTGGTACGGTTATGGGTGTTGAACTTTTGGAATTTATTTTAACGACAGAAAGATGAAGAATGCTTTATTTATACTTTATGGTGAACAACAAGAGCCACAAGAGAGTCTTAATTCTCAACCTAACTGACAAAGTTTCCTCAGATTTTTTATTAACTAAGCATTTTTTATAAAAAATATGACTGATCTTCTGATATTAAATTTAATGACCAATAATTGGCTTTGTTGCAATGCTAAAAAACTGTTGATGCAAGCACCACTTTAAAAATAAAAAATTGCCTCAAACTTAAAGCATGGGTTGATTTTTTTGTCTTATCCAGGATGGGTTGATTTTTTGTCTGGTATTTTGTAGAAACGTGGCTATCTTCAGAGGTTTTAATGGCTGTCAGAAAATAAATTACAATGCTTTTGGCCAAATAAATTATCTTCAAAAATTGGATCTACTCCCACAAAACCAATGAGTGCCGAGGTAAATTTGAATTAACTGATCAATAATTATACCACACATTCTTATTGGACTTCTAGTTTGTTTTGCTAAAGTTAAGTCTGAATGAATATTACATCTCATTCAAAACTTAGTATTATGCCATAAAATAGTAGATGGTCATAAAATACCTTTCGGCCAGTGACATAAGTAGATGAGAGGTCTGATTTAACAATTTCTATGGAGTTATCATTAATTAAAGAACATATTCAACTTTGTTTCTGTTGTGACACGAGTTTTTATCTTAACTTTAGATAGAAGACTATATTTAACCTCTACTAACCTCCTAACCTATAGTGGAGCATGAACTAACAACACTGCCCTGACAGCTCGAGGAATCGGCGCAAAGAAGAAGCTAGCCCTGCTGTTCCCAATGGCTGTCCTTCTCAAGTTCGGAATCCTCAAAGCCATGCTGGTACCGATACTTCTTGGAGTTTTATTCATAAAGAAAATGATAATCATTGGGGTGATGGTCCTGCCGTCTATCCTTTCCATGATCAAGGCTTGCAAGATCGTCCCGCCCTACCACACCGCGTACCACAACGCTGTGCCGGTGGTGGAGGAGTATGGACATGATGTTACGTCCTACGGGGCCGGAGGCTACGCCAGCTACGGGGGCTATGGGGGCTATGGGAGCTACGATGGCTATGGCAAGGACTGGAGCGCCAACCAACGGAAGACCCGCTGGGGCAAAGCTACCATGTCCTTCGCCGAGCCAGAACCTTTCCCTCAGCAGACAGAACAACCTTAGATTTGCTCAAGATAATGATTATTTATTTTGTTTGTTACAGAGTTGTTGAGTTTTGGATTATATAATTATGTTGTTTTTATTAACCCGATGAATTGTTGTTTACTAACTGAATGTTTTAGAGGAATAAATTATTCTTAGTTACTCATTTTGTATGCACATGCATAGCATGTAATTTAGTTACAAACTGGACTGAGGATTAATTCTAATTTTCATAAAAGTAGAGCTGTCACAAAATGTTCTAAGAACTCAATTATTGCTAAGCAAAATTTATGCAAAATTACGAGGACATTTTTTATATCTTAACTATGATAGATTTTGGTTTTAGAAGAAAAATACTTCAAAATTTATAAATCAACATATTTTTCATTTTTGGACTACCTTAATTTTATAAGCAATACATATTATCCACCCAGTGACAGAATTGGTTTTGTTTTAAAAATTCGTTTTGGAAATATGTCAAGTTATTGTAACTTTTTTTATAATTTCACTATTCCAATATCTTGCAATTGATTGTTCTTATTTGATTAACAACAGTTTTATACAGTAAAAATTGAGATAGCCTTTGATTCTTTACGCATAAAATACTCATTTTACTCATACAGTTCACACTTCATTCATTGTTCTTTAAACATTTAATTTTAATTTCACAGTATGATTTAACGTGACAATATCCAATGCTTTGCTAATTCAGCCAACTAGAAGCTTTGCTTACAAAATGCTTGTTTTAGATTAAGAGTATTTATTTTAGTGATGCTTGTGTATTACTAACAATACTAATTATGAAATTAACTAACACATCTGTACATTGCCTCACTTTACTAAAATTAATACTAACTAACTTGTTTCATCATATTTAATCCTAACAAATTGATATAGCTATAAATCTCTGGCCTATTTAATGAAAACTATTAAAACATCACCTATAATTTCGTAATAGAGCAATGTTGAACAATTCCACATGAATCATGCTCCAGTTTTTTTAAATTTAAAAACATTGCAACATTTCTCATTATTTAAATTTTTGTGTAGATTGAGATTTAAAGGTTAAATTATTTCATACTAACTTGTTTTTTACGCTATTGTCATTTTGATTTTAATACCTACTAATAAGAATATCTGCAAGGGAAATGTGGGTAGAGCCACTTGCTTGTCCATCCCAAAATAAGAAGTTTTTAAGATCAAATAAAAAAATTACCTATCATAAATTTCCAGCTACGAATGCATAGGAAAAAGTCACATGAGTGAAATGATGATGATATGATTTGAGTTCAGATACCAATAATTGTTATAGCAGGTATCAAAAATACCTCTAACATAATAAATATTTTACAGTATAATATTGTAAAGAAGCAGTTAGTCTGTTAGAAGGCTGGTATGACCTATGAGCTGAACAAAAGTTTATTATGAGTTAACAATATTCTTTGATTATATATAAATTAATGTAAAACCTTTTAACAATTTACAATTGAAATTCAACTACTGATTCTTCATTAAGTTACATACAATTCAGAAATAAAATATCTTCAATAATTAAATTTTATTCAAACATTTAATAATTTTAGTACTAATGGTAAAATAAAAAGATATAAATACAGAAAAAATATAAAACAATCTCCCTTTTGTAACAATGCTTTCTCTGTGGCGAAGGTGGAGGTATTGTACTTCTCAGCTGTGCAGACTGTACAGTGTAGTTGTGGTGTGTACATAGAGCGAGGCGGCGGCGAGGCAGTTGCGGAGGGTCGCGGGCGCAACCTCCACCTCATCGTCCCGCTCATGATCATGGTCAAGCTGATGAGCATCAAAGCCCTCCTTATCCCAACGCTCCTCGGAGTCGCCGCCATCAAGAAGTTTATCATCCTGACGGTGATGCTGCTGCCCTCTATCCTCCACAAGCTGAAGGCGTGTAAGATAGTCCCGCACCTGGTGCACTACACCCCCCACCACACCCACTCCCACGAGTTCCATGACGACTACCTCCCCCACCACGAGCACCATGAGCACCATGACCACCACGACCCCCACCACGACCCCCACCACGAGGCCTACCACCAGAACGACATCCACAGGCGACTGGCCCAGTACAGGTCCAGCCCCGGTGTATAGTAAAGTACAAATGTACATTAATGTTGGTACTGGTGTTGAATGTATAATTGGATCGAATCTGTTGAGGAGCCAGTGATATTGTTGGTGGGTTCTCCAAATCTCATGTACCTCAAAACTATGAATAACTACCATCCTTCCACAAGTCAACACAGAAAATATTCAATAAACAAATTTCAAGCCTTCTAACTAGTCGACTGAGCAATATCAATATTCCCGTGATTTTAAGAATAGTTTTTTATTAAAAATACATATCCAACCACTCTCTTGATCTTGGAGGGAACCAATTTCTGCTATAGTAACTCCTCTATTTATTAACTTCTAAAATAGTTGTCAGCTGAATTCCTCCTAAAATACATTTTAATAATGAATGTTTCTTTCTTCATGTACAACTTTTACTCTTCCCATCTTTCATAAATGTATAATGACACATTCCTGTAACTCCAATGTTCTTAAAGTTCTAAAAAGTTTTTAATTGTTTCTAAAATTCTAGTGTGTTTTGTCCTTATAAAATACTTTAAAATGAATTATTTTTTTCTTTGTAATAAATTTTACCCTTCTCATCTTTCATAGACGTTTTATGACATGACCCTATAATTATAAATACTTAGCTTTTTCACAAACTGATTGAAAAAAAAATATTTTAGTTCCTCCTAACAATATCACTGATTACCAACAGCCATTAAGTCGGAAAAATGTTAAACCAAAGTCAATCAATATTAGACTACTCTGGGATATTAATTTATTTCTACAATGGTAGATGTGTATTCTTCTAAGTGTATTTTACTACAATCTTCACTACCCTTTTCTATTCAATATTTTTTACCCATTCTCGAGCCATGTATATTTGTTTAGGTTGATAAAAATAACTATCTCCTTGTTTAGCTGTCTATGTAATACATATGTCTTTTGCATTTTCTTCATTTTTACAGATTTTTTCACCTTCCTTCCCTACTTCTCATTCCTTGTAATCCCTTGTTTAACAAAGCTTTTGTACAGCCTTTTACTATAAGAAGTTGTACAGTTTGTGTTGTAGTAATATAATAAGCTTCTTGCCATAATTCCTATCTGCTATTTTCATCCATGAAATAATTATGAGAACACCAATATGAAAGAAACCACTAATAATTAATTGTGAAACATAATTTTAAAGCAATGTTCTGTTTGGTGTATTATTTGTTGTCATAAACTGAAAATATTTTCAGCTTCTGACTTTTAAATACTAATATTTTTAACTGTTTGGGGCATAAAATAAAATATTTAACTAATATTAGTCATAACATTTGAAAATAAATTTCTTGATTATAAAATACACATTACAAACTATTAAAATTTATAAAGGGTAGCAATTTATAATATAATGTGCCACATGTTGAATATGTTAACCCTTGTATGATTGAATTTTCATCTTTGTTGTAGTTTTTAGTTCTTTATATACACTACTATCAATAACCTTAAACTTTTAATAGTTTGTTTTTCACCACGTTAGTGTAAATTGTTATAATTATTGAAGAACCTGATAAATTTAATAGGCTGCAGGATATTGCGTTTGGTACTATATCTTTTTCATGAAATATTTTAGAAAATTCCACTTTTGGAAAAGCTTACAGAGAAAGCTTGGATAATTTATACAGTTTTTCCTGTATTGTGTCATTTGTTATACCTTACATCATCACAGTACTGTAATGATATCAATGTATTTATTTATTTATTGCTTATTTATTGTTACAATTTGTTTTGTTTGTTATTAGTTAAGAACAAAGAAAACTATCGACTACAGTATATTTTCTGGAAAGCAATTCAAAGTAATTTAAAATTTTAAACACAAATTATTAAAAAACAACTTTTTTAATTTCTACAGTTACCAATGTAATTATGGTAAAATCCTGTAAAAGGGAATCTTAAATGTGAGACACACACATATCCCCTGTTTATTAACATACATTGTCATTAACCAGTTTGAACCTCGGGGATTAGGAAAATGTGAAATAATTTAATAAGTTAAGTGAGCTATAGTCAAAGCTAAGATTTGATTCAATCTGTTATCCAAACCAGCTTATTTTGCATTGTTCATGGACAGTTACTGAAATAAACTTGTATTTGTAAATTTTAAATCAGTAAAACTTAAATGATTTGTTATTGATGATAATATCTTTTGTCCTCCAAGGAACTCTAGAAACTCCAAAGAAAATGTAATCACTTTCACCTGTCATAATTTTAAAAATCATTGCTATATAAATTTTTGAATCATTCTCAATATTAGATAGTATCCTAGTTTTTGTTTAAAATGATTTTTTCTTAAGAACTTTGGCTCAAGATAGAATTGTTTGTTTGGTTAGTTCATTATTTAATCTATTTCACAAGTTTTTTTAAACTAATAAATATTGTTCATTGGCCAAAGAACATTAGAACTTATATCTGGATTTCTTGGGCTACATTTATTTTTAGAATTTAGTACAAATGCTTGAACTCTAGGCTGATAATACAAGCTTTTCACCAATGTGTATATACAGTATTTCCTAATAAAATTATAAATAGTACTTAATTTTATAAAGTATTTATTTATTTATTTATTTATTACTTGTTATAATATACAATAAACGATCTGTTTATTGTAACTTTGTACAATATATTATTGACTATGTTGTTATATTTGCTATAATCTTAATGATTATAATAAACTGATTTAATTACATTATACAGTTTTTATAACGTTGCCTCATTTAAATACCTTCAGATAATTTATAGAATATTTTTTTTGGATTTTTCATATTATTTATAAAAGTACTTACATGAAACATCATGACAATTTTTTAAAGTTTCAAACCAAGGGGCCAGGCTTTGTAGTTTCCATGCACAAGCGCTGCACCTATAGCAAGTTTAATGTGGCATCCTTGAGCCAAGTGGGTTGTCACTTAAGAAATGAAGGGGTCCCCCGTAAAACGTTCTAAGCGACAAAATTTCAAAATCGGAGATATTTGGTGAAAAAGGTTCTCTAGGGCACGAGCTACACCGTGGTATATTTTGTTTTGAAGATTTTTCAGTTGGTAGCCCTGATTTCGCCTGTCAAAGTTTGCGTGCTTCGCGGGACTGCACGGACTTTTTGGGGAAAAACGTTCTATTCGCCGAAAGATGGACTATCCGCCGGATGTTGCGTTGTCGCCCAGCGACCAAAATCGCGTAAATAAAAATAAAAGACGTGAAGTAAATATTGGAAAGTGGAAGGATAAGACTAGAAATGAGTTCAGAAAAGCTTGATTACCCTTATTTCAAAAACTAAATAGCCGAGGCCTGAAAAATTGCCACCAGTAGAAGTGAGTAGAATAACGTTTTAAGCACCACATTTTGATAATTTTTAGCAAAATGACGTCTCACGTCATGTGACAAAATTATGTTTCTATACTTTTATATCAATAAAATTGATTTATTTTGAGTTTAATTTTCGTTTATGTTGGTATTCCTACACTCCCATGATGTTTTATTCCAAAGCAGAAGAGCAGTCCGTCAGAGAACGTTTCATGCGCCAGTCATTTAGAACGTTATAACCCCAAATAAGCCTCGTAAAATGTTTTAAAATGATTAATGGCAAGTAAAAATTGAATATAAGGCTACGTTATGATGTTATTAATAGGGTATTAACAAATTATACATGATTTTAAGTTCTAACCTTGAAAAAACCGTAAATTTTAGAATTAAACTTTCAACGCTTGATTACTTGAAACTAGGTTTTTGTCGCTTAGAACGTTTTACGGGGGACCCCTTCAAATTTTGCCATCGGTGACTGGCGGGATTTGAAACCGGGACCTTGCAGACTGAAATCCCGCGCTCTACCACTTCACCAGGCTACTTACACATAAAAATAAACCCAAGGCATTTTTTGTAAGACTATGTTAGCAACTTCAACTTTGGTTCTGGAGGTAATATTTTTAATTCTCAGGATTCCCTTTCGGATTGCACAACCTCTCACCGTGTGCCTATTAAGTGGACTTTGAAAAAGGCAGTATGTGTAAAAGTGCATATTTTTCTTATTGATATACAGTAGAGTTCCTCATACCTCGGTTTCATCAGACCTCGGTTTATCTGACCACTTCTTAGAAGCCACTATCAAAAGTATTTCCCAACGCTTACAGGTAGGTGTAATCTCTTGGTTGGTTAATTTACTTTGTACTGTGAACACACTTCTCAGTAGAGCTAGTAACTTCTTAAAGTTTGGCTGATTTTAATTCAGAGTGGTTATTGTTTTCTTTTGTCAAGCAAGTGTTGTGTTGTACTATTGATTAGAGTAAATTCAAGTTTTATGATAGGTCGGTTTATCTGGCCAAGGCTCAGTCCGTGTCAGGATATAAGAGGTTCTATTGTAATGGTTAGTTGATTTTATTAATTTTTACTCTTGGTCACAATTCAAAACAGCCATTTCCTTAAACCAAAAACAGAATCTACTCAATTTTAACACCCTATTAGGTGAACTTAAAAGATCAAAGGGAAAAACCTAGTCATAACATTCCAACTAATGAAACCCTACAACAGCCAGGCCCTTATAAGCCACTCAAAAAATCTAGTTGATTTTATTTTTAACAATTAAGCTTCACAAAGATGTGCACGAGGTCAAAACTGTGATCCAGAATACTTGAAGATGACAAGGATAAAAACCTAGAAACAATTTTGCAGAGCAGTTCCACCATTTTCCCGAGAGCGTTAACATGATTTTGTTTTAACATTACCTGAGTAATTATCTGAAAATTCAAACCTGTATACCTCCCTTTCCCAATTATTATTTAGGATAATCAATGTTCTACTGTATCTGATTCTACAGTTTATTGCCACCTGGCAATCCCTAAAATTTGTTAATTTCTCAGCTACAAGTAGAGTATATTATATTCATAGTAATTCATTAAGGTATTATCAAGGGATCATTAATTGAATTTGTATGCAATTATTTATCAAAGGTGTTGTTTTCAAAAGAGAGAAGTCTCAAAACGATTGGCCTCGTTTGTTAGACAAAGTATGAAGGTGCAAATTTTTAAAATTGCTCTGTAATTGGGTAATTTTCATAATCAGAGGGTAACAACCAGTGAATCACATTATTGAAGGAGGCAACATCGTGGAATGTCCATAAAGTAAAACCATGGTTCAATTCTTATTCTTTTAATGAGATATTTTACCAGGTATGCAATTAAAAAACATCAAGTTTTATAAATACACTACAGTAAAAAGCTCATAAAATATGAAAACTATTTAGAAGTTTGGGATTTTCAGTTAATGTACTTACAAACTACAATTTAGCTGAAGTAAAAATATTGTCAAGCAAAGCTATAAAACTACTAAAGTATTTTTAAAACTGGTAACAATTGCTGGCATAGATCAGCCTTGTACTTCCCATGTCATTTATCAATGCAAAACATAGTGAAAGACTTAAGTTATACTATAGAGAACTGGCTAATGACTATCATATGTTAAGAGTTAATATGTAATATCACCTTTACCATTATTAGGGTTTTAATAAATTACGAGTTACAACCAGCAAAATATCAACGGATTACCTAGACAACCAGCAAGACAAGTATGCACAATACTTAATGTAATAAATGTAAGAATGGACTGTCTAAAAATATACAATTACAATATATTCTATGACTTATGAATATATATGGCAAATTATGACATCATTTTAAAAACAATTCAAATGAATTACACAATGATATGTAATAGATTATGTACTTGTATGAAATTAGAATTATTAGTTTTTTATCAGTCGGTTTATCAGTCGGTTATCAGCCAGTGATGTGATTTATTATTGTTTCGGTATTGATTCCATTTTTCATTTTTGTTAAGTAAATGTAACTTCACAAATATATTTTTAACTTTGACAATCAAGATTATAAATTAAAAGTAAAAAATAACAAGTTATAACAATATAGCCTTACGGTAGTAATCATGTGAATTATAACAGCATTTTCAGAACCATTGTGCTAAACCATTCACAGTACAAACCGATACATGTCAGACGGTCACAGACCGTCACATGTCACTAACAAATTAAAATCCTAAATTAAAACAAAAATTTCCTAAAACAAACAATCTTATCATGGCTAAATAAAATTTTTATTTTAAGACCATATTCTTTAGCTACTTAGTATACAGCATACTTTTAAGGCAATTCATGAATTTTTTTATATAAATTTAATATTGGCACATTTTTGGTAAGGATTAATTCCACAATTTCCAAAAATATACGAATCTGTCTTGAAAACACCTAAACTATGAAAGCAGTGTTTGATTTGTGGCGATATGGTGTTCCAGGACCTGTTCTGCCTTTAAAAAATTTGTGCATTATGAGCAGAAGCAACATGTTGCAAAAGATCACAAGTGATTAGCAGAAATAATCTTGCCATGAGAGACAATTATGTGCTATGAGCAAAAGCAAACTTTCACGATAATCGGTGGAAGAAATTTTGCCACAAACGATGATCTTGCGATACTCCCGTACATTATGTGCGAAGCTTCACTCCGAAAGTCATGCACTTTTGCTTAGTTAGCCTTGAGCTAAGCCGAATGTTGAAAATTCTATAAGACCCACATACTCATGCAAGGTTAGTCTTAAAAAATCTAATATTTCTTAACAATTTGCTTTGTAAATTTTAAGTGATTTTTCGCTGATTTTCATTTCATGCATTAAAAAGTTCGAGTTCAATAAAATGTGATTTTTTTAAACCTAACTAACTATTCACATTGGTAAATAATTTTTGACGGAATAGAGGGTGCAGGGAGGGGACTTGTACCTCCTGGTAATTCGCAGTTCCGGTACCTCAGTTTTTACAAATCAAGCACTGCATAGGAGTATGCATATTAATTTTTTTTTTCTTTATTGTAACCTACATCAATCAAAAATATTTTCATATTAATTATGTTCTTCTATGATCAGATTTTAGGTGCGTTAGCTGGTGAGATTAGATGAAAACCTTATAGCTCCTACAGGCCTAATTCAAAATATTATTAAATAACCATTCGGTACTTATCATTTTTACATTTTATCTAATCTACCATAAGCAAAATCAAATTTATTCGGATCCATAAAAAACATATTCAGTTTCAAGCACTTCAGTCGGTTCTTGTGATTTGTTTTTTTGTGGTAGTTCAGTGAAATTGTGTGGCCTACTGTTTTCCAAGTCATAAAGCCCCATGTTATTTTGAATGTGGTGCAATCTACAGCAGCTGTGATCACTTTTAGTGCCTTTGTTTTTTTAGGTGAGGTTAATTTCCTTTTCTATCACACATTCATGATTCTTACCCAAGTTTATAGCACAAAATTTGCTAACTCCAAAATTGAATTTTTAAAAGTTAAAATAACTTAAGGATGGAATTTTTATTGTTTGTAATCATAAAGCACCAGCAAATAAGTGAATTCAAAACACAATAAACAATGCAGTGAGCTTTCTTTTGAGTCACAGTGGAAAGTGGTGATTTCATGTTTCCTAATAATACTTTATTTACTCCTCTTGGTCCCATACATGTTAAAAAAACAAAATTTGCATTGCTATATATCAAATTTTCCTTTAACAACTGCACAAAAACCACACAGTTATTTCTGTTTTGGTTTGTAAAGTTTAAAAAACTTCTAAAGTCAAAGTTTCCAAATGTTTTTTTGTTTTTTTTAACTACAGACTAGATTGAGTTTTTGGACTAGATAAGAGTATTTTTGTGCAGTTAAAAAAAATGTTTAGATGCAAAACAATCTTGAGTCAGACTTTTAGAACCCCCTCCATTGGGGTTATAAACTATGCCTACTCATGTGTACCTATTTCCAAACTTCCACTATGGATGGTTTTTCTTATGTGTATCACTGTAACTTTTTAGCCAGCACTTTTATGACGGCTAAACTTAATTTTTGTGACTACAACTAAATGTTTAACAGTTGACCCTTCTCAATTTTTTGTATCGTATCAACCTTAGTGATATGTTAATAGTTTTTGTCTAGTTTATTTTGTGGAATATCAGAACAAAATCTGCTTGATTAATTATTGCCTTATACCATTGACTTTGAATGTAGAAGGAGACGTTTCACCGCCATTGTAAAATCTGTGGATGGCCGTTTTGTAAGCACACTAGCGACTCAAGCGGAATTTTACTTGAACTACACCGAGAAAGCCGCTATGGAGTGGCGCTCCAAGCGGCGAGGCTCGGAAGCTGTTCTGAACGGGTGGTCGACAGCTCGCAGCGGCCCGGCAGCGGTGCCGCGCGGCACGGGAGGGGGGGAGGCGTAGTAGCCAACCGCTCCCCCCGCTCTCCCGCTGACAAACCGCTCTCGCTCTCATCCACGACTAGGCCCGATCGCGCTGTTATAATTTGACGTCGCGCAAAATTTAAGTTTTGCATTGACATAAAAATTAAAATAATTAAGCAGTACAATAATCATACAAAATATTTATTCCCAAGTAAGCTCACGTTCAAATGAATTAATTTTTAAATATAATTGTTTTTTACACGATTGTTTTAGAACTTGATATTATATCCTAAAACTTGACCTAACCAAATGTTATGTAATCGAAGAAAAGCCGTATTAAATAAACTATAAAAATATATTTGAAATGCTCTGTTTAATTTCATTAATTGTGACAGCTTATTTATGTTGCAATTTGTCGAAAGAAGACTGGCTGAATGCTGGATAAAGTTTCAAACAGTCAAGTATACTTATAAAAAGCCATAAAAAATCAGATAATAAAAAATATTTATGTATAATGATCAATGAAACAGATAATTCGTATTTTTATTGTGTAAAAAATAATATGTTAGCCTATTCCTATATTAACAGTGTAAAAAAACATTCTTATAATTTTAAACCTACTAACAGAATAACAGATCCATTACATTGTAGTTTTATTTAACCTAATGACGTATGCTATGCATTACTTGTATTGTCCAACGGTAATAAAGAAGGTTACATTACACTACATTACATTATTGCACTTTGTCGTTTTTCCAATACTTTTGTATGTGCTGTATACCTACCTATACACTCCTTTTTTACAAAATGAGGTTACTGGAGACTTGTTCCTATATAAATATTGTTCCTAGATAAAGAATTTACTCTCAGGTCCTTTTATAATAGAAATCCCAATTGTGCGTTTTTCCATAGACACAAGTAGGCCTAAACTATCGAAAATTATGTTTTGATTCTCAATTCGAAAGACTGGTGGATATATCGCGATTCCAATATACTTCATGCAACCAAAGCTTCGTCACCGGGGTCGTACTGGATTCAGGATGACCAGACGTCCGTTTTTAGGAGGACATGTCCTCCTTTTCAACGATTGTCCTCCTGTCCTCCCGGCTTTCGCTAAAATGTGGCCTTCTACAAAGGATATACTTTCGTCGTGTTCCCGCAGCCATAAATACGGTAAATTCGCGCCTTCGTAACAATTTTATTCGTATTTGGTCAAACAACTTAGGCCCTACTGTCGTCTACCCGCAATCGGTAAATCTGCACGATCGTCATTTACGGCCGTTCGTGTTTAAAACCTATTCATTCAAGTTAGGCCTACACCTTCCGTTTGTAGATTGTTATGTGTTATGTGTCATATCACATTGCACAGTAATGATCACATAAAAAAGGGAAACACATTTTTTCATTTTGCCGACTTGTGAAGTTGCGGACGCGAAAATCGACCCTATGTGTCAATAATTGGTAAATTTAAAGTCTAAAAAGGGTATTTCGTTTACTGTTCTACATTATCTCAAAAACGGCTCCGAGGATTTCCTTCAAAGTCTGGAAATAAGTCATTTATGACTCAAAAACGTCTTTTACGCAGATTACTTGGCCAGAGAAAATCTAATAACGTATTAAATCGAGTTTTAAAGTTGTAAAATTTTAACATTGGCCTTATGGGTTGCCGTGATAGCAACGAAAATAAAAAAGGAAAGTGTAAACAAATGAAGTAATCATAACAGCTTTTTGGAATCTACAGCTATCAAGGGAAAATACAGCAGGTCGAATGAAGAGTCCATGGAGCAATAAAAAAGGTTTACATTGATAAATTCTATGACATTGAAATATTTTATAGTAACTGGATGAACTGGTGAACATGAAATAACACCGAGCAAGGCTCGGTCCACCAGGTACTTTTCCTTAAAACAAAACAGGTAGAGTGAATGTTTTTTATGAATTCTTCACACAATAAAGTATTTGTGTATTTCTAACATAATATAAGACAATCATTTTGTAATGCAATGTAATTGGGTCTATAGCAAAAATTATTACCAATTATTTTTAACGCTGTCCTCCTCTTTCTGTAAATGTCCCCCTTCTTTAACCCAACTGTCCTCCCTGAAATCTGGTCACCCTGTAAGCTGGATCCAGCAGTGGGATGGGAGATGGGAGGCGGCGCCGGCGACTAGGCTCTTTGATGGATATGCCGCCTGTGGAGGGGGTACACCGCCAGCAGTCAGAGGTGTCAGTGACGTTCTGTTGCTATTCTAGCCATTTCCCAGATGTTTGTTGACATTTAAGACTAAGATCGCAATTTACCGCCGTGTAATTGTCACTGGCCTTATCAAGCTAAACTTCAAATAAAATAGTTTCACCTCTAATTACTGTCGAAGAAAAAAATATGTGCACTCGAGTTTAAACCCATATAACTCTGGAATGAATCATCCGATTTCACTGAAATAACTGTTTAACTGAAGCATTTAAATACATTTTATATTATAACAATTAATTTTAAAATTTTCGGTCTAGCGGGAAAATTTTTATATTATAAAAACCATGAAAAGTACCGGTTTTTCCGAAGGTCCGCCCTAAAAGTGAAGTTTAAACATTTATTTTACAAAACTGTTGGAGCTAACTTTTTTTTGGCCCGTAAGCAGTGGTTTCAGTAAACGTTTACAAAATTAACAACAGCACCTAGAGTATTAACCTTAAAATTATGAACCAATATGAATAAATTAATAATATACCTAATATTACTCCATAAAAATTTGAAAAAGTTTGCTCCAACAGTTTTTGTAAAATAAATGTTTAAACTTCACTTTTAGTGTGTACCTTCGGAAAAATCGGTACTTTTCATGGTTTTTATTATGTAAACAAAAATCCGGCTCGACCGAAATATTTAAAACTAGAGGCTTGAAGGGGCTATTAGCCCCTAAGCATAATCCTTCTTTACTATAGTTCCAAATACCTTCTTAGAAAATAGGCTTTTGGATCCACAAAATTATGATTATATCTAGCATTTGGTTTTAAGTAAACAAAGCAGACCTTTATACATACCAATTATTTTTAAATGACAGCTATTTTACGTTATTTCTCATTTTATAGTAAGCTTAAAGCAATTTCAGTATTTTCCCCGAGTCCCTGGGATGTAGACCTTTAATTTGAGCCCCCTCCCATCATCCTGCGACCTTCCAAACGCCCATAATTTCGTCACAAAAATTTCCCTTACGTAATTATATATAAGTATAGATCATTTGTTATTAAATCTGCATCGTAATAACATAAACTAAACAAACATACTTATCTTTGTATAATTTTAAATTATGAAAAAACTCAAACCCTTAATTATTATAAAATCAGAAAATCTTAAATTATATTTTTTTTATAGTACATTAATTGTGCATAGTGAGCTGCATTTTGAAAAAAATCCCACATGTCATTAGCACCACATGTTAAATGTAAACAAAGCAGACGTTTTTCAATCCCAATGCATTTTAAATGGAAGATATTTTTCGTTATTTCTCATTTTCTGGTATATTTGGACATAATCTGATATTTTTCCCGACCCCGTGGGACCGAGACCTTTCTTTTGAGCCATCTCCCATCATCCTGCGAGCTGTCAAACTCTCACAATTTTGATTGAAAAAATCGCTTACAGAATTAATAATATAGAAGATTGTTATAATATAAAATGTATTTAACAAAGGTTCAGTTTAACATTAATTTCACTAAAACCGGATGATTCATTCAATAGTTATATATGGGTTTAAACTCGAGCGCACATGTTTTTCTTCGACAGTAGTTTGATGTGAAATACAATCACACCTGCACTTGCTGCTTCGTATAGATGAGGTTAGTGTTTTATAATGCGCCTAGGCCTATATGCCTAAAACAACATCAGTAAAGACTGCTAAACACATCGTGCATTAGTCCTCAACAAGCTGATTACAGAAAAAATCCACCGCAAACTCCAGGAAGTTCGGAAGAAATAAGGCAGCCCGGAGGGAAGTATGGAGGCTTTTTCAAAAAACTAAAATATTGCAAGGAAAGTGAAAGTAGCAATACTTCAATTGCTAATTTAAATTCACCCGAAAATAGTTTATGCTTTATGTAAAGCCATAATCAAAGTTTATGACCGGGAGTGCTGTTGATTTTTTGAAATACTCAATTATGTTAGTAGGTTTCTTGTATTTATATACCAATAAACTATATTTGAATTTTTAAATTGTATTATTTCCTGCTCAAATTAATTAATTGACGGTTTCTGATGCGTGTTTCTGTCGTCACAGAAAACTAAATAAGTACTTATTTAGTTTTCTGTGCTGTCGTTTATAGCAGAATTAAGTCTTACTAAGCCCAAGTGGTATATCCGAGAACACAAAATAAATTCATCAGCACATTGCAAAATGTTTATAATATCCCAAAAAAAGTAATACTATGGTTTGCAGCAATCACCAAATCAGGTCATTAAAAAATACCGTACTGGGATGATAACAAATTATAGAATATACAGATATATTACAATATACTTAAGAAAATGTATATTATCAATCTTATAGCTTTTTTGTTAAAAAAATAAGATTGCCAAGCTCTCGCGTTGCCTCATCGAGAACGACATCGCGCCGATCCGCGCTCAGGTTCAAAGGCGTGCGTATCTCGCAGCGACTCGCAGCTTTCCACTCGCTATGAACGGCAGTTGCGTGGGAGAAGGGAGAAGGAGAAGTAGTGATGAGCGAGAGAGACATCGGAAGCACACGGCAGGGGGCCGAGGGGCAAGGTGGAGGGAGTGAGAGAGAGCGCAGAGCGCGCAGGTAGCGCGTTCTAACGGCGGCGATGGCAACTACGTGGAGCTGCCAAGACAAGCCGGCACAAGGCGGCCATATGGATGGTTTGTCTCCTTATACATTCAAAGTCAATGCTTATACCAAAATCTTTTGTTGTATTTTACGGATTTTTAAGGTTTCAACAATCCAAATTCCTCTGCAACTGGACCCTAACACTACAAACACCATTCATTCATTTCTTATGTACATTTTATTGTACATTTGTAAGAAATTTTACAAAAAGTCATCTTGCTACTTATCATGAATTGCAATGATTGCACAATATGTATTACTTAGTTTAACTTTGGTGTGAACATATTGCAAAATATCAAAATATATACATTATTTTATAAGCATAATAAGTATTTACAAATTAAAAGTAAATCTTTAAACAATAAAATACAACAAACTCAGTAGACTCCCTCTTATCAGGCCACCGCGGGTCTGACCCGGCTTGTTAAACCAATATGCCTTACAACTAATAAAATATTAGCGTTTAGTGATGGGTCGAAACGGAACCTCGAATCTAGGGAAAAATTATACTTTAAGAAAAGCTTTGGTTTTGACATTTGATGATGGCAGATGTTATTTACTATCGTTAGATTGACTTCAACATTGGAGATAGCGATGAATATGAAATATTATTGAAAGAAAATGAGTTATATTACTTTAAGAATCATAGAAACTTACTTTTCAACTTATCCTATTCAACTGCAGAAAAATGTTTCTAATTTTAGGGTTCGTGTTTTGATTATTTTTAAGTTTTGGTTTTGATATTCAAGATATCTGATTTTTACCATCACAAATAGCAGTTTAACATATATTTTATGAGCCACAATGAAAATTACATAAATATAAAGTTATTTAGTTATACATCATTATGATAATTTTTCTCTAACATTTCACACGAAGATCCTCAATAACATTAATTTATCATTAATTAACATCATTTAACATTAATCATGGCTGGTAAATATGACATTTTGATTAAATTTGGCTGGTTAAAAAGATGTTAAATCCAAGGGAGGGCAGACCGGTCAAAGTGGCATCTGGTTAAAAGGTGGCCTACTGTATCTCTAATCTCAAAACTTACCAGAAGTAGTCAAAGATTTTAACTGAAATGTTAGAACAAAATTAATACTTTAACATATTTTACAATAAAATATACAAACTAATACAATATATATAAAGTGATAAAATAACAACAAATAAATAAAATTAATAACAATGAACACAGTTAAAATACTATTTCTGTTTGAAAAACAATCTCACATTGCACAAACCAAATTTTAAAGGAAATTTAAAAAATTTAAAATCTCTTTCGCACAAAAACCAATAAAGTTAAAAAAATTAAGATGCAAATTATCTTTGCAAACAAATAAAATTTAAAAAACTGCAATATAACAGGTAACAAATGAAATCCGTACCTTTTAAATTTTGGTAGCCTCTTAAGCATATCCATTCATTCAATATTAAGAAAGTTTATAAAAGACCGAACTAAAAAGGCACTGAGTTATCAGCCTTTTCATATTATCATTACAGTAAAAAAGGGAAAATTGCAAGTAAATCTACAGTATAAAGAGAATGTATTGTAAAGTAGAGGAAACTAATAGCTACACTGCGAGCGACAGTTGTGCGTGAGTCATGGTGTTGGCACGGCAGTCAGATGAGGGGCATGCTGAGCGGGGGCTTGATGTGGGGCCGCTTGGGCGGGGGCGTGGGCGGCGTCTGGCGCTCCGTGGGCTCCGGCGGCACCGGCTGTGGACAAAATCAATTGAATAAATCGTACTGCTTTTGAAGAAAAATTGTTATACTTAAACACGGAGAATCTCAAAAAAATATGTAAGATAAATTATCAAACACTTATGATGACAGTTCTTTAAGAAGACACATTTTCTTACAAACATTAGTAAACTAATTTGTAAATAAAGTTTCATGTCTTCTCAATGCAATTTACTTATTTCCTATGAAAAAAAAAATTGTTAACCTAAGTGTTAAATAAATGTTAACCTAATAAAGATATAAGTGAACCTAAGTGAAATATACAAAAACCAGCAAGTGACTTGGTGGCCAAGTGGTCTTCTTAAAAATGGCAGAGCGTATATAGTGTGTTCCAACCCTAGTTCTGGAAGGTGATTTGTCTCTGTACCGCTCATTACCTTGTAATGGGGATGGTAACGGCTTTGACTTTGAATCTGAAGCAGAATTTCCATTCACATTATCAAATGTGTAAATCAGATTTTGAGTGAGCCAGGATCAAAAGAGCTAGTAGTAATAGTGGATAACCGACAGAGTATACTGATGTAACCTATTAATTTAGGTATCAGGAGGAGGTAATACATCATTTAATGACACAGAAAAACAAAACAATAGTCATTTATTTTTTTAGTTTTTTCTTGCTTTATGAAATTTAGAAAACAAATTTTTTTAAGTAAATAGCTAAAATAAGGGGTTGACAGAAGCATCCTCTATTAGTAACCAATCAAACTACTCAACTTTAAATTCTGGCTCAACCAAAATTAACTAAATCTGAGCCAAAAGAATGGGAGCTATTTTAACTATTTATAGTCAAAGGTAACGATGGTGTTGCTTTGTTAAACTTGTTTGATATGCAGATCAATAGTCTGGAGACAAGCAAAGAATACAGAGAAAAAAGGTAAAGAATCTGAACTCAATTTAAACTTGGCAGTCTAATAATGTCCAGTTTTAAATTATATTATTTTTCTTTTAAGTGAGGCAATTATTCCTAATTCCTACTACTTCTTGGGCTACTCTCACCTTTTATTTTAAATTGTGTAGGCCAGTCGCTCAGTCAATCCTTTTTGTTGAAATCCAAATTTAAAACACATCACACTATTCTCTAAAATACACTTACACACAGTCACATTTTTTAACATATATACAAACATAGTCTACGCACTCCAGATATTTCGCGGAACCTCAAATACGTCCCGCATCTTCAGGGGGACTTTCCCTAACTTGCCGTTGTCGTTGTCGGTCGCATATCTGCCACGAGCGCCAAATTTGAACACTAGTTGAAGTTAATTGAGAATTAGTTCAAATTCGGTGCTTGCGGCAGATACGTAACCGACTATGATAACGGCAAGTTAGGGCAAAAAACCCCTGAAGACGGGGGACGTTTTTGAGGTTCCGAGAAATATCGGGAGTGCGTGGACTATGTTTGTATATATGTTTAAAGATGTGACTGTGTGTAAGTGTATTTAGAAAATAGTGTGACATGTTTGAAATTTGGATTTCAACAAAAAGGATCGACTGAACAACTGGTCTATGTAACTTAAAATAAAAGGTGAGAGTAGCTCAAGATGTTGTAGGAATCAGTAATAATGTCTGCTCCTCGCTGATGACTGGTTGCTACCTTGGAGCGCACAGGTGTGCGGGGCGTGAGGGGCTCGGAGGGTGAGGCGGGCGAGTCGTCGGGCAGGTTGCAGTAGTCGGCCTCGCGCAGCTTGACCGGCAGCGGCGGCGGCGTGTTGTCCTCCTCGCTGTTGGTGCTGTCCGTCGTGCCTGCCGACCCACACACCGTCCCATGTATCAATTTAATAAACTTGTCATGAAAAATAATTTTGGAAAAATTTGATTTATTTTAAATGACATACAAAAATTTCACTAAGACACTCGATAAATTACAAGAGGAGCTGTCATCAAGACGTCTCAAATCGTAACATGACTTTTACATTGTAAGGGCAATGACAAATTATACTATACAACTATACAGGGTGTTCAACTTAACCGTGCCACCATTGGTATCTCAGAAACTGTTGGATTTAGAGAAAACTTTAAATGGGGCACTTCACCTACTTTTTTCAGACATTTAAGAATATGAATTCAGTTTTCTTCTAAATGGCCACCATTTTCCAATATGGCGGACAACTTTGATTTTTCTTATGGAACACCTTATATTTTATGGTATATTTGGATTCTACACTTAATTTTAAGAACCCTTTACTCTTTGACATTAATGCATTAACTTTGACAAAATTACTAAATTATACTTAATCCTACAATGTCTGCGGCTGTACCTATGGAGTCGCGACTGGAGCCGTTGACCGTGGTGAGCCGCTGGTTGTTGTAGGCGAACTGTCCGCTGGCCGGGCGACTCAGGCTCAGCCGCTTCTCCCGCTCCATCTCCGACCTCAGCGGCCGCGTCGGCGTCAGCTGCAGACAACACACCACGCTTTGTCAGTTTGGACTGTGACTAGCTAATGCCTATTATTGGGATGCTAGTGTTATTGGTAGCAATGGCATATTGTATGGTTTTGGTTTTGTGTTTGCAGTTTGTCAGACTTCATATTTGGACATTTACTGAGGATCAAGATGCATGGCGTGGATTGTTCAGGCCTTACGTTCCAATTGTGAACTGATGGAAATAAATGAAGTGAGTCAAAGAACTTGTGTTCAAGTTGTAAAGATCCATAAATACAGGATACACATAAATGTAAGGTATTGCAATAAGTTAATTTACCATTCCCTGTTCCCCAAAAATAAAAGATCATTTAAATAAGTTATGCGATTAATTTTTCACATTTGATATAACATGGAAGAACAAATTTTTTTTTCATGCACAATCTATAGATAAAAATAAAAAGATAACCAACTGAAATTGCCAAAATCAGATAGTCATTTCAATTTAGGTAATTTCTCAAGGCCCATTTTCAAATAAAAGAATCCTGTTTCTCTATTGGTTTCAATAAAAAAAACTAAAATAGCTAAGTACGGTAATGTCATTGTAATCTGGTTATAAAACCTTAAACCACACTACTCTAAAACGTCAATTACAAACAAGGGAGAAAACACTGCAGTCCATTACCTCCTGGGTCAGTTCAAAGACCGGAGTGGCAGGGGCGGGGGGCGGGGGGGGTGGGCACCACAGCGGCGGGGGGAGGGGGGGAGGGCTCCGCCTCGTGCGACATGTACCACTGGCTGGAGCCGGTGCTCTCGCGGTCGCCGGGCTTGGCCGCGCTGCCGCGCCGCGTCACTCGCCGCTTCTTTTCCTTCTTCCCGGGACTGGCCTGCGACGAGGGCCTGGGCAAGCGAGCGGGTTAGTTAGTGGGCGACAGCGTGCAGACAAGCGTTAACACAACAACGATACTTAGTGGAGGAAGGAGAACAGGTGCGGCCGCATAGGCTCCTGGAGGTTCCTGGAAAAAGTTGGGTGGTGATAAACTATACATTTTACTGTAAAAATTTATTTTTTCACAAGTTATTGCTGTGCTTCATTCTCCACTTCAACAATTATAAAAATCAAGATGCAATGTATTGATATAAACATTCTCAAGGAAAGAATATGCTTAAGACTGAACTCTTTAATTATTGAATTTAAATTTTCGGTAACAGAAATTAAACATTTATAGAAATCTGTTTAGTGTTAATTTTTCAAAAATATTTAGCAATCGACCCTCAATTTTTTTTAGCAATTAACGAGTAATCATGAACATTAAATTAGTACAAACTTGGTCAGTAAGTACATCAAACAGCTTATTAACCATTATAGTTTCTACGATAAAGAAATGGTCTTGTTATAATACTCATTTAATCATTATAATACTCCCGAAGCAGCAAACATGCATCTCCAGCATAATATGTTGTAAATGACAGTGCTCCTCTTCCACTCATATGAGGAAGTCTTTAGTAGGGATGAAAAATATTTCCTTTGTCACCTTTTTGTGTTTTGTGCTACATCAGACATATCAGACTTTCAGGTGAGTTAGCTGTGTATTCCTGCTTTGTGAACAAAAAAAAATCCCAGCCAATGACTTTTCTTTCACCAACATGACTAACTTGTTTATATCTTTATGACAAAATCTGTCCATTCAAATACTTACCATGATCTTTTGTAATTTCATTCAATGAAAATTAGCCTTTACAATTTTAGAGAACTGATCGTGAAGCATAAGATATTGACCACATGTAATCAAACAATTCAGAAAAGCAAATGATAAAATATTTTGATCATATTCCAAAATTTAATCTAAAAACATAGAAAAAAATTAATTATGAGCTAGTTTTAATTTAGGTCCAAGTAAATAGGTCCATTACATGTTCTAAAATAAAAAATAAAAACATGTGCGTTCAGCGAAATCCATGAGTGATGAAGAAAATTTAAAAAACTAAGCTTAATGACTCATTTGAGATGATAGTTATCGCAGCTCAACTCAAAAAAGCTACCGTTGAAAAACTTTTGAAAAAGATCAGCTCAACGCGGCTCAAGTTTGAAAATTATTATTCGCACACCACTGCAGATAAGTAACCCGGCAGCTAGTGCAGTAGTGGGTCTCACCTGGTTAGTGTGCCGGTGGAGGTGAAGGGGACGAAGCTTTTGAGACCCACCACCTGGGCCTTGGTGAGACTCGACACCCTGGAGCTACTGCCCCTGGTGGCACAAACATGCACTAAGCTATGCAACATCCAGCCACTGTGCGGCAAGCACATACACATACGACGGTGCAAACACAACACAATGCAACAACATACCGGTACTTGTGTCTAAAGTCATATTTTAGTAAATTTGTGTAAACACATGTTTAACATAATAAAAGTATAAATTTTATAGGGAAAATATAACATTAGTAAAATTTGTTAGAACCAAAAAAATTTAAAAACTTGTTCTTAAACATTGGGTTTAAAACTTCAAACTGCGTATAAACAAGGATTTCAGAATATAAATGAACTAAAAAAAGTTTATTTTATTTTGTTAATATGTTTTGAAAACATTTTAAAAACACGTCTAAATAATGAGACACTAAACTGAAGAATTAAGGCCATTACAGAGGAAAGACTTCAACAAAAATATGAAATATACACATAACCAAAAACTGTGGTAAACTAAATAAATGTAAAAACTAGTACAAAATATATAAATATATACACATACTATATGTAAATAAATACTAAAAATTATAATTTTCAGGTAAAAAAATGTAAATACAAATATTTGGGCTAAAAGTAAAAAAAAAAACTATTATGATCAAGCCTAACAACAGTGCTACACTTCAATCAAACCGATTGTATTTAAATTAAGCTCTAGTTATTTAGAATGACATCTACTAATTCAGACAAAATGTTCAAATCAAAATAAAAGATTTAAAATTATCATCACACAAACAAACTTAGATTTATTCTTTACATTAAATATATAAAAAATAGAGATGCCATCTATTTTAATCTAATGCTAATAAATCAGAAAATAAATTAATTTAGTTTCTAATTCCACAAAGATTAATATTTGAATCTTGGGAAGATCCTCCGCTTTTTTTATGTTATCTTCACTCAAGGAAGGGCAACTGTTCAACAAAGTGTGGATTAACCTCCTGCATTGCAGGAGATTTTTCCACACTTTGTTCTGAAACTTATTCTAATAATATGCTCATTCAAGGTGAGCAGTTTTATCTTTTTCAAATTTTCAAACGAAAAAATTCTGAAAAACTAATCAACTAACGCATATTAAACACATAAAGCATTGAACAACAACATTGAGGACGAGCGCAGACATTCGTACTCACTCGGAGGAGCCGAAGCTAGTGCCGGAGAGTCGGTTGGAGTCGCCGCCGACGGTGGCCGCGCTGACCTGGCGGCGCAGCGTCACCGGCTCCAGCTTCAGGTCACACGACTGCGGCACACACGAGTAATGAGACTTACAACTGGTTGAACTTGATGGAAAATAAATAGATTTGTAATTGATGTGCCAGGTAAGGGACCTAAAGGCTTCATCTACTGGTCAAACAGAATAAAGCCGATCACTGCTACGGGGATGTAGCTCCGTCAAGTAAAGAGACATGTTTGGTTTTCAATAAACATATTTCTTTCTGGCTAATACATAAGGCACAACACTAGTTAACTAACTTTACAAGATTTACTTACATAAAATTAAGACTCTCAAGAACAAGAAGCATATACCTTGTATCACAAAAGATTTAAAGAACAACGAAATATCAAAAAAGGAGACTCCAATCAAAGACATCTCAGAAGGTGAACAGTTTGGAGTTTGAATGAATGTTAAAAAATAATTTAATAAGCTAAGAATTAACGTGTACCTCATAGGCCACAGGCCTCAGACCACATTGGTCCTCCTTAAAAATTCAAAAAACCTCCAACCAAGCAGGTGCCCCCAATCTCTTGTAAGCTGACCTACTTAAAGCCAGAGATCTCAGTCAGCATAAAAAGATTGTTAAAAACCATTCCAGTCTTCTCACACTACATGCTCAACATTTGCACTACCTCTTTACAAATGCTGACATCTCTTATCGTCACAAAACTATTTAAAATATAAACCTAAGTTGACACATGCCTCTTGTAGGATGGAAAATAAACAAGTTTAATGAATTAAAACATATTTTTCATCATACTGACACAGAAACTGGAACTGGACACATTGCCGTACGTACCATCTGGAACTGGAAGTTTTTCAGGACTGCAATTTTAGGAAATAGGAAAAAACAATCAGCTGATTTGCAAAAAACCGACTTTAGTGTCTGTGTCGTAGATTAAATGAAATAAGAAGACATTTTGAAGGCAGAATGATGTATTTGACACTAACGTGACAATTGTAAAGAGGAAACATAAACAATTTCTATAATATCAGCTGATTATATATCAGTCTGATGTATACTATATCGACGTTTAATGCTTGTTTATGGTTACTTTTTAGAGGAATGTAGTGGCAGCATTGGCAGCAGTAGCAAATGTTTGTTTTGGTTATTATAGAGAGTTTTCTGAGTAGTATGATGAAAAGTATCATACATCACACGTCCGGTAATTTTACCGTACTCGCATGAAAATCCTGCACATGCCCCTGGCTCACACGTGAACTATCATGCTCGTCCGGTAAAACAGTACATACTGGTTGAGTAACGCAATTTACTTTTTTTGTCTTTTTCTCTCCCAAATAACGAACCTTCGATATACCTGGAACTTCTTTCTTTTCCTTACCTTTTCTCTTCCTATCCCTCTCTTTGTCTGGGGGGCTTTCTCTTGATATGTTGTGTTTTTTCTTCTTTTTACTTCTTACACAATACACTATTTATTACACAAGCAAGTGGTCAGGACAGTTACCTTCTTGCCGTACTTGGCCTCGACGTGGGCGCGCATGTCGCTGAAGCAGGCGTCGAGCCGCTGGTGGAGGGGCAGCAGCGAGGGCGGGGCGCGCTCGCCGTGCAGCCGGACCCCGACCTCCAGCAGCGGCACCTGCGCCGCCACCAGGTCCTGCAGCCGGTGCACCAGCGCCGCGTCCTCCGGGTGTCGGCCCGCGTACTCCTCCGTGAAGAACGCCTGCAGGCAGCGATTGTAGTGAGAATGCGTTCATTATTATGATTTCCCACTTGACATATTTCTTACCTTCTATCTTAACGAACTAAAACAGCTGATTGCTATTATAACTTATTAATAATTATCATAAAAGTTTTTTTTCATCTTACTAACACAGAAACATCTATTTTCAGTTCCTTTTTGTTGGCTTGAAAGTCACCCATTGCCGGCCTAGGCCGGATAAACTCTTATCCGGCCTATGTCGGAAAGAACGGAAGTAAACAATCAGCTGATTTGCAGCAAACCGACGTTTAATGCTTGTTTATTGGTGGTTTATTGGTTTCTTTTTAGAGGAATGTAACGGCAGCACTGCACCCGTAGCAAATGTTTTCCTGTTTGTTATAGGTTATGTTTGAAGGTTTGTGAAACGTATGTTTATGCATAAGGACTATGTTTTGATTGAAGGTATGTTTTTTTCTGCGTAGTTTGATGAAAAATGTAGTACGTTACACGGCCGGGAAGTTTTGCCATACTCGCATGAAAATCCCGCACTCGCTTTCGCTTGCGCGGGAACTATCATTCTCGTCCGGTGAAACTGTACTTCCGGGCCTAGTAACGTAACATACTATTCCGGGTGGAAGGTGCAATGCGATTGTTCAGGGGCTCCTCTAGTCTCCTCTGTAGTGTCTAACTCCCAAGGGCTCAAATCTTGTGGACCGCAGACTAACAATCCCCTCAACACTCAAGAAAGACTTCTATCTACCTTGTACGCTTTGTTTATGAGTTAGTTCTAGTTCTCTGAGAACATCAATGAACAAAACATAATGGTAAACATTTCAAATTAGATGGTGCTTTTAGATTGCATTACAGTTGCTCTTTTCTACGGATTCCATGTAATATACATTTAAGATTGGTTCTGAGCCGAAAAATCTCATTTGACAAATGCAGACAAGTAATTTTTCCTTTAATTTTTGCAAGCACTTTTAATCAGTGATTGATAAAACCAAATTTCACAATGTCGTGAAGTTCCTTTTAATAATCTGCGATAGCAAATGCCCCCAAAAAAACCAAAACATAAACACCAAAAATAAAATTCAATTTAATATTGTAAATTTAACTTCAATAACTTGCAGCAAATAAGGCTAGTTTATGGTTGATAATTAGTTGCTTCGTTATTATGAAATTAAATCATTGATTCCTGTATGGGACGTACAAGTGATTCATTGTTGTTTATTTAGAATTGAAAGTTTTAATTACAACTTATTTACTACAACTTATACTATTTATTAACTTGTTATAAATTTTTGTTATGAAAAATTGGTTGGTTGTTAATTATTTCTCTAGTCACTAGTTTATTTATTACTACTGATACAATTTACATAGTCAATTCTCTTTTACTTTTAGTGGCATGCAGGTTATTAGTATTATTGATGTTATTTATTTATTAATAATTTATATTCATTGGCTTATTTGTTACTCTATTGTCGTGTTTCTAATTAATTTACAGGATGTTATAGTAAGCTCAAATAACCCTGCAGTGAACTTTAGATTATAATGAACTGCTTTGATGTAATTGGTATTCACACTGTATCAAAGAATGTAGATAAAATAAAATAAGATAAAACTTACTGGCATAAAGATAACCTTTTACAATGCTTAGGAGTTGAATATGACCGATACCTTTTCATAATTGTTTATGCCTCCCATGACAGCTGCGTCCACAATACCGTTGAGCTTGAGACTAAGGGGGTTGATGGGAAGGGTGGGGTCATGGCGGTGAGCAATGATCAGCTGCCGCAGCTCTCTGTAATTACATGATTTGTTTATATTAACTAACAATCTTCATAATCTTTAGACATTTTGAATTTAAAAATAATTAGGTACCTAACTTTGAGGGACAGAGTACAAGTTACCAAGTCTTATTCACAACTGACTGCTCTCGCTTCCATAACAACTTGCTGAACCATCCATTTGACAGTGTGAGGCCAATTGATAATCAGCATTCCCACACAACTGCACGAGTACTGTGCTCTGTTCAGTTTTAAAACTTTTTGAATACTTGCCCAAGTAGACCGAAGTCAGTTTAAAAAAATAATTATAACTAAATATAATTGGCATTTTGTTTTTAATAAAACCAAAGCTATCTACAAAATATAATTTTGGATTTTATCAATGTTCAGCCGCACTCACTGGTACCTTACCAGTCACTGTGATTCGTAAAGGCAAATCCATCGTATCTTGAAAACCAACAATTGCTACTTCCATTCTATTTACCGACCAATCCCACCATAAAACTTTGTCAATGGATATACAAAAGTGATCAGTGGTGGTAAGGTTGTTGATATATACCCATCAACACTGGTAGGTAATTTACTCACCAGTGAATGTGGCTGGACAAGCCCAATGTTACAACCAAGATTTACCACTGTAACAACTAAATAATGGTATCTCTGATTTATGAATAAGCATTGAGTAGTTTTGATATTTGAATGTTAATGTTTCTGGTTGATTTAAGAAATACAAATTCCTTGCAACCTCCAAAACTTGTTCCCACTTCCATTTCCCCTCTCCGTCGACACCTACTTGTTGGTGGCCTCCATAGTCTCGATGGCGTTGCGCAGCGGCGAGATCTCGAAGGTGTCGGCCGCGGTGACGGGGAACCACCGCAGTATCCCGGGCAGCGGGTACGACGTCACCAGCACCGTCCGCTCGATCCACAGTGTCGCAAACTCGTTGTCCTCCACCCCCTCCTCCGCCCGGTGGAACGGCCGAGAGAAACGGAACTTCTGCACGTCGTTCACTCTGCGCGGAAAAAACACCAACGTATACTAACGTACAGTAAATGTGCCTTTGTTTAGTTGATAAGTTCTTAATAGTTGAGGGGGTCCCATCAGTAACATCAAAGTTATTACAAAAAACGAGATTTTCAAATTGCAAAATGTTGTAAATGACAGTCATTTGCCAAGTTAATGCAACTGTAGGACTAACAGCATTTTTCAACCAGTGCTAGTGCTACCAACACAAGAGATATCAACAAAACAATACCCTGCACTAATGCAGGATGTCGTTACAACCTTACAGCATACAAATCTCAATTTTTAAAAGTTGTCGCTTACAATGTTACTGACAGGACCCATTCTGTTATCAAAATCTAAGTATTTTGCTTGTTGGTCTTTGTTTTGTTACTACAGCTGAATGATGAAAGCCAATGATGAAAACCAAATCTTGATTTGCCACAAAACAAAAACACATCTACTTATTATTAAATCACATCTTCAACCACACTGGGAGACTCCCAATATTTCTAATCAAACCCTTTGACTCCCAAGTTTTTTTTTGTTTCTCAAGTTTTAGTTGAAATATTTTTATTTTTTCTGTATTGTGTAAATCTTCTTGGCTATGTCCTTTTTAATTGCCCACTTTGTTGACAATATGCACAAATTTAAAATTAAAATGAAACGTACCCCCCCCCCCCCCTATACAAGGGAAGCAAAACATGTGTCCAATGCAATCCCTATTAAATATACAATAGCCGTCAAATTTTACCCAAGCCAATCACCGTTTGTTTAAGGTCGGCCCTCCTACCAACTGTAACACACTACTGCAAGCCTAATAGGGATTGCTCATGGCCAGGAATCGAACGTGCGCTGTATGTCTTCAACATTGACTCGTCAGTCAAGGCCTTAGACCAATGTTTGTTTTACTCTTAAAGCCTACAGCTCTAGCGAACCCTGGCAGCGATTCATTTAACCGTTTGAGCGACTGGTCTGGTGGCAATTCATTGAACTAGGTGATTTCCCTTAAGCACCACCGGAGGCTGATGGTGCGCTGGCGCGCCCGTGAACAAAGAGGTTAAAAACTTAGTTGAGCAATTTTTAAATGAATTTAGAAGAGTTCCAACCTTCAATGATGTGCTAAGCCTGATCTTTATATCTTGAAGTTATATTAATTAGTCTAGATAAAAACTAAAAACTCACTGGTGATACCGAAGAATTTGTTCACTGATGGGTTTTCCAGAGAGTCGCTTCTTGCGGTCGTCCATCACCGGCTCAACATGGTTGATTTGTACATCTATAAATTGATTCCTTATATCAGTACACCTCAGGTAAGAAAATCAATTAACCAAGTAGGCTCATGTTTACATAAACACTCTTAAGATAATTTTAATTCATTAATCCTTGAGAGAAATCATTAAACTACTCAAAGACCAAGAAGTTACTCATTTACTGGAAATAAGTAACTGGTTAAGTCGTATACTTGCACTTACAAATACAACACTTCTAATTTACTCGTTAAACTTGTAAAATTTCAATCCTTCTTGAATTCAAATACATCTTGATCCCTAGCACACCCAAACTACTGCTAAGAAAGCAATCTAAATTTAGATTCCGATTCCCATCTGCGCCAATTATTATTTAAGACCCAAAAGTTCAACTAAGATTGTGAGCAATCTCCTGCTGCAGCCACTCACACTGGTGGGGCGACTCCATGATGTCCTCGCTGGGCGGCGTCAGCTTGGTCATCAGCTCGGCATTGGGCAGCTGGTTCAGCAACCGGCTGCTGAAGTCACTCAGCCGCTCAAACTCCTTCCCTCGGTAGATGAACACCTGCACACAACGCTCACAGTCGCTTGGGGATTGATTCTTAAGAGGAATCTTTACAGAGAAACTCTTTATTGTAAATTGTTGTGTAGTTTCATCTCATTTCAGTTAGTGTTTTACTATATATTCAGGTTATGTTGTCACATTAATTTGTTGTTGATACAAAATTATGCTAAGATTTAAGTTAAACTACTTAAACATTAAGAAAAATTACCTTTAATGCTGTTTCAAAGAATTAAGCAATTTCAACAAGGTGTTAGTGAGTCCTTTCTCTGTGAACAAATTAATTAGTACGACAAAGCAAAATAGAAAATTTTAACCATACTACATTTTATGGATGACATGTTGCCCATGTTGGGCAAAGGCATGCCTAAATTATGCTTTTTTTGTTCTTGTCACAAGGAAAAATCTAGTATCTGAGAGTCTTGCTTCCTTTTACTCTTTGATAAAGGACTGTTAGTGTAAGCGAAGTAAAATGGATTCTCCGAGGGATTGGATACAAATCGGCAATTAACATTTGAACATTAGTACATATGTTACTTATGTTAGCTTCATATAATATATTTTTATCATAAAAGGGAGGAAAGAATGAAAACACCCAGAAAAGTTGTCCTACCTTGTTCTGGAGGAAGGCGGGGAAGCCACGGCCGTAGTAGGCCACCCGGAAGTACTCGGGGTTGGGCCGCATCTGCTTCATGATGCTGTCGTAGAAGGTGGCCATCGTCCGCAGCAGCTCACTCAGCTGGTGGTAGTCGTAGATCTCCTCCTCGTACTGCTTCACCAGCTCCTTGCACACACTCAGCGCACACTCCCACATCTGGCAACATCACATGTACGGTGAGAAGGTGGCCATCGTCCGCAGCAGCTCACTCAGTTGGTGGTAGTCGTAGATCTCCTTCTCGTACTGCTTCACCAGCTCCTTGCACACACTCAGCGCACACTCCCACATCTGGCAACATCACATGTACGGTGAGAAGGTGGCCATCGTCCGCAGCAGCTCGCTCAGCTGGTGGTAGTCGTAGATCTCCTCCTCGTACTGCTTCACCAGCTCCTTGCACACACTCAGCGCACACTCCCACATCTGGCAACATCACATGTACGGTGAGAAGGTGGCCATCGTCCACAGCAGCTCGCTCAGCTGGTGGTAGTCGTAGATCTCCTCCTCGTACTGCTTCACCAGCTCCTTGCACACACTCAGCGCACACTCCCACATCTGGCAACATCACATGTACGGTGAGAAGGTGGCCATCGTCCACAGCAGCTCGCTCAGCTGGTGGTAGTCGTAGATCTCCTCCTCGTACTGCTTCACCAGCTCCTTGCACACACTCAGCGCACACTCCCACATCTGGCAACATCACATGTACGGTGAGAAGGTTGCTATCGTCCGCAGCAGCTCGCTCAGCTGATGGTAGTCGTAGATCTCCTCCTCGTACTGCTTCACCAGCTCCTTGCACACACTCAGCGCACACTCCCACATCTAGCAACATCACATGTACGGTGAGAAGGTTGCTATCGTCCGCAGCAGCTCGCTCAGCTGGTGGTAGTCGTAGATCTCCTTCTCGTACTGCTTCACCAGCTCCTTGCACACACTCAGCGCACACTCCCACATCTGGCAACATCACATGCACGGTGAGAAGGTTGCTATCGTCCGCAGCAGCTCGCTCAGCTGGTGGTAGTCGTAGATCTCCTTCTCGTACTGCTTCACCAGCTCCTTGCACACACTCAGCGCACACTCCCACATCTGGCAACATCACATGTACGGTGAGAAGGTTGCTATCGTCCGCAGCAGCTCGCTCAGCTGGTGGTAGTCGTAGATCTCCTTCTCGTACTGCTTCACCAGCTCCTTGCACACACTCAGCGCACACTCCCACATCTAGCAACATCACATGTACGGTGAGAAGGTGGCCATCGTCCGCAGCAGCTCACTCAGCTGGTGGTAGTCGTAGATCTCCTCCTCGTACTGCTTCACCAGCTCCTTGCACACACTCAGCGCACACTCCCACATCTGGCAACATCACATGTACGGTGAGAAGGTGGCCATCGTCCACAGCAGCTCGCTCAGCTGGTGGTAGTCGTAGATCTCCTCCTCGTACTGCTTCACCAGCTCCTTGCACACACTCAGCGCACACTCCCACATCTGGCAACATCACATGTACGGTGAGAAGGTGGCCATCGTCCGCAGCAGCTCACTCAGCTGGTGGTAGTCGTAGATCTCCTCCTCGTACTGCTTCACCAGCTCCTTGCACACACTCAGCGCACACTCCCACATCTGGCAACATCACATGTACGGTGAGAAGGTGGCCATCGTCCGCAGCAGCTCGCTCAGCTGGTGGTAGTCGTAGATCTCCTCCTCGTACTGCTTCACCAGCTCCTTGCACACACTCAGCGCACACTCCCACATCTGGCAACATCACATGTACGGTGAGAAGGTTGCTATCGTCCGCAGCAGCTCGCTCAGCTGGTGGTAGTCGTAGATCTCCTCCTCGTACTGCTTCACCAGCTCCTTGCACACACTCAGCGCACACTCCCACATCTGGCAACATCACATGTACGGTGAGAAGGTGGCCATCGTCCGCAGCAGCTCACTCAGCTGGTGGTAGTCGTAGATCTCCTCCTCGTACTGCTTCACCAGCTCCTTGCACACACTCAGCGCACACTCCCACATCTGGCAACATCACATGTACGGTGAGAAGGTGGCCATCGTCCGCAGCAGCTCACTCAGCTGGTGGTAGTCGTAGATCTCCTCCTCGTACTGCTTCACCAGCTCCTTGCACACACTCAGCGCACACTCCCACATCTGGCAACATCACATGTACGGTGAGAAGGTGGCCATCGTCCGCAGCAGCTCGCTCAGCTGGTGGTAGTCGTAGATCTCCTCCTCGTACTGCTTCACCAGCTCCTTGCACACACTTACCGCACACTCCCACATCTGGCAACATCACATGTACGGTGAGAAGGTGACCATAGTCCGCAGCGGTTTGCGGTTGCTAACACAATGCTTGGCAAGATTTGGCAAATAATAATTCAAATTTCAGCCTCACATATAAAAGCAACACAGTCCACTAAAATACCGCTTTGTCCACTAGTCACCGATAGGTAGGAGAATCACTCAGAAGATTCAGGTCATCAGTTTTGCCAACTGGGAGAAAAACCATTGACCAAAATTCACGTTCTTTTGGCGGACAAATTGCAGGAAATTTTAGTAAGTGCAACATGGTCACTACTCGCATTACCTTGCCCTTGTCGAAGTAGTTGATGATGTCCAGGTAGAGGGCCTCCTTGAGCTGGCGGTGGGTCTGGCACAGCGGGTACTTGTGGCTCCGCAGCAGTGGCGGCAGCAGGTTGTCCGTCCAGTTCAGCAGCTTCGAGTGCAGCTTCAGTGTGAACGCTGCCTCCGTGAAGTTGTCGCAGTCCAGGTGCAGGTCGCACAGCTTGTTCACGTACCGGATGTACATCTCCTTGCGGTTGATCTCGCTGTAGAAGTCCTGCCACAGAGTAAAACAGATTAAATATTCAGTCACTTCCAAAGGCATGTGCTAGAAAAGGCAATAAAAGGCTCTGGCGACTAAATTTTTCTGAAAGCAAATGGCAGAGGAGCAGAATATGTCTGAACTGGTGAACCACTTTCGGGGTACAGAACATGGTTATTTCATTATGAATAAATGAAAAGAAAATATTTAAGTTAAATAGTTATTTTTCTTTAGGAAAATATTAAATTTGTAAGTAAGATATGGGACTGAAATTTTAGGGGAAATTTCAAAGTCCAAGTCGAACATTTGCCCTACTAAAGCATTACAATTTCCAAGGGGAGAAATTTGTAGAAAATCAATTGTGCTGCCATGATCACTACACAGAATTAAATTTTTCCAGGAACTAAAAATCAAACTCAACTGATTGAATAGTTTTTAAAACACAAGAATAAAAGTGCATTGATTGCCAAAACTCTAAATGCAGGACATGAATTTTGCCCTTTGTGGTACCGACCAGCAAGTTGACAGTGCAGCTCATGCGGTTCTCCTTGTTGTCGTCCGTGATGATGCACCTGTACTCCAGCAGCCGCTCCATCAGCCGTGTCACCGTCTTCACAAACCTCATCCCCTGCAAATAAGAGGATTTATAATTTCACAGAAATAAAAAAAACATATATGTCATCCATGCATGTATTTGTATGTATCTTAACAAAACATATAATATTTTTGAATTTTTAACACTCATTTTTGTGATTACATTTTTACCATGCATAAAATCTTGAAGAAACAGTTGAGTGACCAACCTGCTCCTTCATGGTGGAGTGGTTCTCGCAGAGGTTCATCATGATCTCGCAGAAGAGGTCCTTGTAGTGCTCGTCTCCGCGACCAGCCTCCACTAGGTTGTCCAACTTAGCGATCATCTCATTCTCAAACTGTTCAAAAATCATTTCAGTCAATAACTTTATCGTAAACTAATAGAGATAATAAGGTTCACGCAATGGTAGAAAATCAATTCTCGGTTCAAATTGTAAATTTGATAATGGTGATGGGTTTCAAAAAATTTTCAATACCGTAGTAGAAATTAGTTGTTAATTATAGTTAGAAAAACTATTGTTTCCAGATCCCAAAACATCGTGAAACTTGTTTTTACTAATGAGTGATGGCGGGAGTGGGCTGGCATAGTGGTTAGAGCGCGGGCTTTCGATCTCGGAGGCCCGGGTTCAAATCCTGCCAATCATCAATGGCATTTTCGCCATGTGATAATGCCGTGACCCACTAGGCCTAGCCTGAAGTAATGTGTAAAACCTCAGGGGCTAGGTCTAGCGTCCTGGGATGTGAAGAGAGGACAAAAAAAAACTTATGAGTGATGGCAAATGTCCGTAAAAATCAAAATCAAAATATAAAATCACCATCACCAACAATGAATTTCAAACATAGAGTAAAACTATTGTTTGTATGTAAAAATTAAACATAAGAAAATACAAAATTAATATCTAAATCAAAAGGCAGCTGAAAAGATTAGAGGATTAAAAATTCAAACAAATTAAACCAGGAAAACAACTTATTAAACAATTCAGTAATTAGAAACCAAGAGAATTCTTCAGTATTACTTGAGATTGAGAACATCTGTTCCTGCTTTATCAGTACCATAAGGTTTTTTTTTTGTTGGTTAAAGTATCTCCAGTGTGCAAATCTGTCATTGAATGATTTATGGACACACAGAGTATAAATTTGTTTTCTACTTATGCTGTTGATATAGCAAACTTTTACCATTAGGCTATCACAATTTTATCATAAAACTTTACACTGGCTACAGTTTATGTTTACCCCTGGTAAAACCGGGTCAATAATAAATTAAATGTTTTCAATTAATAAAATAAAAATTATGTTGCTCTCTACAAAGAAGTTTGACTACTGACCTCGGCGAAGTTGGCCCGGATGTGAGTGGTGTCACGCTTGTCCGAGGGCTTGTTGTAGGAGTCCCGCGAGGAGTAGAACTCGCACTGCATCATGTCGAAGAAGATGGGGATGGTGGCCCGACGCAGCTCTGTCTCCGGGATCAGGGTCATCTCCAGGAACGACCCCACCAGGCTCGGCACAAACTGGATCTTGTGTTGACCTGTCATAACAATAAATGAACAGTGACTTATATTAGAACATTAAAGTAAGTTTTAAAAAGTACTTATATTTTGAAGACAAATACAGTTGTAGAAGCATGGGATTTAAAAAAATTCATTAAGAAAATTTGATTTAAAATCGCAGATACAAGATTCCAAGAATAAGAAACCAGTCAATTTGAACTCGTTGTTTTATTCGGCAACTGGTGTCTGTCCAGGGAAGACATACATGAACGAAGATTGAAATACGTAATGGTATTGAGGTCTCATTCTGCTAATAGTAGCCAGGATCACATTTAAATTTTGACTTGTTTGGTACGCATGCTCATTCATAAAAATGTGAAAGAATGATATTTAGCTCTACTCTACATTACTACTCTTAAGTAGTATTAGTCCTTATTTAGGTTGTGAGCTTATTAATAGTTTTTTCCTTTTGTTGATAAAAGAATGATTACATAACATTTGAAAAGACATATGATAACTTACTATGACAAGTTTGATTTCCTCTTATTTGAACACCTTTTAACTGGACATTAGTTTAACTGGACTACACTGAATGTTAGTGGCATCTTTATAACTGGAAGAATTTTATCAACACATCATTTTAACATGACATGATCAGCAGCAACAATTCTTGGAAAGATTTGAGACCATACAATTAAAAGTGTAAACAAGAGTATTGGATTATGTATTATGCATTAGAGTTAAAATTTAGGGATGTTTAGGGAATGTCGATTTGAACGGAAAACTGACGTATCTGGACGGGTCTCAGTCCCAAGGTGTCTGGATAAGGGGGAGTCTATTGTACATTGTAGTCACAGCATGATAGCAAACGCACCCAGATTAAACCACATGCTCCGAATCTCGAAACCGGTCTCCCGGCGCATGTCCTTGTAGCGGGAGACGATGCGCCAGCGTTTGTTGGCCGAGAAGTTGTCCAGCTGGAGGGCCGGCTGCGTGAGGAAGGCGATGGCGCAGTGGAAGAAGTTGTTCCAAGCCTGGTGCTCGAACTTGGTGAAGAAGAAGTCTCTGATGGTGTGCGAGAAGAACCGCAGCGACTTCAGGATAACACTGTGAACAACAACTTATGAAATCCCAGTACAAAACACTCAATTTTATCATTATAATTGTACAATGACCAAGGTTTATTCAGTCAATAAATAAATTTATCACAATGTTAATACAATAGGCTCTCAATGGTTAGATACTTAGTGGGCTTTAGGGGTGTCCAGTATCAAAATTTAAGCTTTATATTGATCAAAGCATTAAAAATACAGGTTTTACAAAAATTTCTTCAGTGTATTAAATATCATAAACCTAAAACATAGCACAATAAATTTGGTTAACTCTGATTGTAATACAGGTCCCAATAAACAAAACTGGACTAAAAATATTGTATGTTTATTGAGTGTGAGCCTGTGTCAAACTATAAAGAGTGTAGAAGTATCAACTGTTGAACTTTTGCGGCTATACTGTAGTTTGATATATTGGCCAGGGGGTATTTCACATTTAAACGAAAAAAATTGTAATGCCCCAAAGCTAACACTAACATGAAATTTGACAAACTGATATCAAAAGTCAATTTGAAACCTTTCCAGCCAATGTCTGAAATGTATAGACCTAATAGGATTAACATTTAATGTAAATAATCCTAATTTATTAAGTTAACTTCTCAAAATCAATAATATAATTAGTTTACTGTTGATTTTTAAACAGACTGGCTAACTGATCACTCCCAAACAAATTTCAATACATTATATATCCATGACAAAATTTCGGTGATTAATGTAATGTAATTAAACCTTAAAAAGTGGTTCTGGGCTCAGTTGTTTACCTGTTCTGCAGCATGATCATCTCGGTCCAGTCGGAGGGGTAGACGGGGCGGGACACGAGGTCCTTGAACACCAGCAGGATCTCCATGAGGAAGTCGAGCAGGTCTGTGGGCGTGGCGAAGTGGCGGATGTAGACCTCGAAGTGGTGCGCCGTCATCTGCCGGAACACCGAGATCATCACCGCCGCAAGGTTACCCTGTGTACAGACGTTAAAGATAAAACTTCCGACACCTTGATGTTACCACTTAACAGAAGATAACTGATAAAGGGAAAAATAAATCTGAAAGTAAACAAATTATGAATTAAATAGATAATTCCCAGTTACTGGTGAATTGCTATGCCTAGTAATATAAGTTGATTTATTAATGACAAGTTAATTTCCCATAACCTTAGACGTTGTCGAAATAAAATATTGCAAATTAAAGCCCAATTACTATATTTTCTTTAAACAAAAACCTCAACTGCCAACTGCCATGGGCCAATCGGTCTATTTAGCTATCTAAATTCAGCAAGATACCATATTGGTTTTTGTCACACAGACAAGCTATGAGGTATGACAAGCTAAGAGGTGTTCATGATCAAATGTGAGTGAACCACAGCTCGGATCAAAACATCAATGTTTGACTTCAGATCTGTCAAAACTGATTTTTAATTCAGATTATAAAAAACTTGAATTTTAAATTATTATCTGATTCAATGGAATACCTATCACTATATTTTTGTACCCCTGTAACCTACTCACGTTTCCTTATTCCTCTTTCCCTCAATAGCCTAGGAATCTCTAGTCTGGACTGACTTAAGTGCATGCTACCTTATTAGGTAGTCACACTTACAGTAAAATTTACGGAACTATAAAGTGGCAGGGGCAGTGTAATATAGCTCGTGAGGAGCGACTGGCCAACTGCACAAAGGCAGGCGGAAATACACCATTCCAAAATCTCCTACGTCTAAGTGTCACTATCTAGTGGTCAATCAATAAACTTTTAGGATAAGAACAGAAATAATAACAAACCAAATGACTCATTCAATAAGAAACAACATCCTAAAAAAACCCAAAATGATCCAGCCAATGACAAGCTATATGGAATTTTACTTGGCAGGATATTGCAAACTATACTCAGTTTTCGTTTGTTTACATTAGGGTCATGCTTATCATTGGCGAACGATAGTGAATTTTCCCTCACTCTCCCGCCTCATAGTTGTACCAATTCTACAATAAACTGTAACACTACATGAGGACGTACGCAGAGAGGCAGCTCGCGCTCCATGGCGATGGTGCTCTGTATGACGGTGCGCAGGACGGTGAGCATGACCTCGGTGATGTCTCGGATGGTGGAGCCGGGAGGCGCGTTGAACAGCAGGTCCATCACGTCACTCAGGATCTTCACACATAGCTCCACCTGTCGCCCCAGCAACCACACGTTACAACTAGGCTCAGGTTTCAAAGGTTTCGTTTAAAGTCACCAAATGGTAAAACAGGAATCTAACTGGAATTCGTTCAGAAACAAATCATTCCATCAATGAGAGATAACTTTTTATGATTTGTAAACTTCATAATTCCATCTTTCTTTTATCAATATACTTAACCAAATTTTATTTCAAACAGTTCTTATTAATCCTCTTCCATGAAGAAAATTGCTGAAAACAGAGGAGAGGGGGTGGCATAGTCTCTAAAGGGTGGCAGTGTGTCTTTATACAGTCTTTAACAAATTTTGAACCCAATGGTAAGGACTAGTATTTATTTGAATCTCAATTGTAAAGCTGACCACGAGTGAATGGTGGGAGTAACTTTGTGAAATATGCAAGCAGCATCGAAAGACAATTGCATTTATTTACCGCCCTGTGAAGCCAAAGAAAAGTTTCAGATAATAGATGATCTGCTGTAGGTAGCAATCTGCAATTCTTGGGAAAACCTAAATATCGGATTCACTGAACCTTAGAGGTCTAAGGTACAATCGTTGAAAAACAAATTTGTAATCAACATTTATTCATTGTTAAACTATAATTACATTTCAACAATTTTTATTTTCTAATAAAGGGTTCAAATATTTAAATAGATTAAATCACCTACTAGTTTCAACTAGGTCAAAGTGAACTCCAAAAATAGTTTACATAATTCCTTGAACTTGACAAAATCCATCAATACCTTTTAAAAACTTACCTTCTGTTTCTCCATCAGCTTTCCTAACACAAACAGCATAAAATCTACATACATCTACATCTATCACAGCACAATTAACACTAAAGTATTAATGTGTTACTACGACAGCTCTCTCTCTTCAGCTTACCTCCTCTGTGAAGTCGTTGAGATTGGCAATCTTCTCGATGGACGAAGCTCCCAGCACTTTAGCCAACTTGGCCACTGACTTGGATTTGTTGCGGTATTCAACACTGCTGCGCGCCTTGCAACAGTGTGCACTCATTACCAACAACTCTCACACCACTACTGTCATGGCCTTTATTGTGCGGTTTAAAAGAATCATTCTGAGAAATATTTCGACAAAGATAGTAATTCCAGTAATAAGATTAAGTATATAAAAACTATGTTTTATGTATAGTTTTGATTCAAAAATTTTAAATTAACAGTAAGTAGGCCTACTTAAATTTTATTAATAAATGTTATTTACTAAAAACTAAAAAATGTTATTTTGAACCTTTCTAAGACATCTGACTGTCAAAATATGGTTTCAAAAGAAATCTAGATGCTAAAAAGCATCCTCCAATTCCAATTTAATATTTAATTTTCTTATTATTGAGGTTAAATTGGTGAGATTCATATTATGAAATAATTATTTTGTATTAAATCAAATTTATCTTTGATTACATAGGTGTACTATGCCTAAACTTTAGGAAAGTCTCTTTTAATAGCAAATATTTACCTGAAAAAAAACAATCAATGTTAATCTCTGAAATTTGACCCAAAATACATTATAGTGTCAAAACTTCCCACCAATCTGTACGATTATGAACTAGAACCGAAGCCCAGGATTTAAAACCTTTTGACAAATAAATAATTATTCTGATCCCAAAACAATGTGTGATTCCCATGACACTGATGTGATATACCAAATGATTCTGAGCACATTAAACACCATGACCTGTTCCTGAGATGTAACAATGTCCAACCATGCAGTGCAAGCTGTGAGTCTGTTAGACCGAAGTGCAGCCTTCAGTAGCCAGTCAGGCATAATTCATTCTCCTACCACTGACAAGAGAAATTTCAAATTTCTAAAAAATGTTTAAAATAAATCATGAATTTGGTAATTACCTTACATTGAATAACTACAAGAAAACTTAAATACAATTTGATTTTGGTAATTCATAACATGCTCGGGATTCCACGACACCAATGATGGTTTCTATTTCAACAGAGCATTTGCAAACATCATAAGGAATAAGAACTGATAAAATATTTGTTCCAGAGTGTTTATAGTTCAACAGTAAAATATAATTAGAATTAAAATCCAAAATAATACTTATCTCTTTGTCTCTTAAATGAATGAAAAGTGAATTAGTAAATTAAAGACTTGAGAAATTAGACTACAAGTCATAATTGACTTTGACTACCAATAATTTGTTCAAATAAGGATTTATATAATAATTAAGGAATATTCTAGCTTAAATAAATTATTGTTATATGTAATTTATTTTTTGGGCAAGACCACAAAAAATATATAATTGAAAAAACATTAAAATCATTTGTTCTTAAGTATTTTATTTTTTCTAAAGAATCCTTTTCATGCCGGTTTCAAAATATTAGTTGAGAACAATCGTAGACTTCAGGAGGGAAATGACTGAATTTAAGAAAGGGTTAATTATTTCGAGCCATCTAAAACAAACTGTTACCGTTTCAAGATTTTCCTTAAGTGTAAGCTTCGGAATCCTACAACCCAAGTGTGGACAGCAATGCGCTTTTTACAATATACCAGTCACCAAAGGTATCATTGCCTGAATGATAAAAGCCCCTGAACCTCAACCAAACCAGGAAACTTGCTTCTCTAATGCTTCAGATTAAAATCTTAATTTAAAGCAATTGATTGAAATTATAAGTCATCTTAGTTCATTAATGAAATCTTTATTTCTTTTATCCAGTAAATGAATGGGTGAATCTTATAAACTCATTAAAAAAACATTATTAGACAGAATTCAAACGTTAGTATATTATCAGAGTCAGTGCAGCAATCAGTTAAAACTGTTAATAATTATTTTTACATTCAGTGAAAATTGTGCTTGATCAGAGTGTATGTAACGAGAGATCCAACATTTGACAACACTCAGTCTAACAATGACACATGGAGTAAGCTTGCAAGGTGGGTGGAACGTGGAGGTAGGGTGGTTGTGATATGAGTGCACACACAAGACATCGCAGTGACGAGCACAGCAAGCAAAACTTACCTCTCTAAGTCAACTATTGTAACTACTGTTACAAACAAAATTTACTTACCAAGATGAAGAATTTCCAAAGTTTAACTTGAACTCAATCCTTGGTCAAATTTGAAATTTAAATAAAATATATTAAATGCATCAGTTAGATGATCTTCCACAAAGTAGTTCACCTAAACATTGGTTAGCTGTAGCTGATCTTATTAATTTCCAACAAAATATTTTCACTAAACCATTGGAAACTCCTACTTTAATTTTTACTGATAAAAAAAAATAAAGAATTAAGAAAACTGTGGCTTGAAGGGGCTAGGGAAAATTCAACAATTCTTATTTATTATACTGTGGTACAAAATACCTTCATCACAAACTGAATCTACCTTATACAGATATCTAGCCAACCACAAGGTTTTCAATTAAGTATCAGCATCACATGTTTAATGTAAATAGAGCAGACGTTTTTAGATCCCAATGTTTTTAATTGGCAGGTACATAACGTTAATTCTCGTTTTTTGGTGAATTTCAAGCAATTTCATTATTTTTCCCGCCATCACGGAATAGCCTTTAATTTGAGCCCTCTCCCATCTTTCTACGACTTGCCAGAAGCCCAAAATTTTGACGCAAAGAATCGCCTTACGAAATTAAAGATATGATAATCTTCAGAAAAGGATAGGAATATATCATTAAAAATTTATGTCCTGTCCATATTTTACTAGCTCATATAATACTTACTTCTGCGAGTAGTTCAACAATCCGAGCAGGGTGCACTGGCAATGAAGCATTAATGTGTTACATATAGAGCACAAACAAACTGATTTACCTGGCCCATGGAGCTCTGTTCCATGCAGCAACACACACACAGGTATTAGTTACACACGGCACTGTTTGGTGAGCAACACACAACACTACCTAGCTTAACATTACAGCAGCGAATTGACAAATATATTTCTGAAGAATGAAGTAAATTAGGAACCCATAAGAGACAAAAATAGCTTATTCCTTTAAGGAAATTCGCTAAAACAACACAAAATACAAATAACATTTTATAGACAAGTTTTACATTTTGGCGGAGTTTATTAAACAATTAACCCTCGAACGGGCGCACGCGGAGTTTTCCTCCGCACGTGTTTTTTATTTTAAAATAAACAGACATAATGGGTGTCGACGGTCGTGTCCGGCTCCGTACTTTAAGCCCCTCATTCCAGGAATTTCCTAAAGCTATTTACACCCCCCACCCCCCCCCTTGGTACCTCGTTATATATGCAATTCAGAGATGCCGTCTCAGTTTGCGGAGCCCCCTCTCCCGTTACACAGACACTGATACCTATTTTTAAAATTCATAATAGTAATGGATTTGTAATTATTATTGTTGTTTTGGACTTTTACTTTTGCTTTCGAAAAAAAGAAGCGAAAGGAAAAGTCCAAAAATGTAAATAATAATTAATACATATTTTATACTAGAAAATTACTTACAATGTTTAATTGAAATATTACACCTATTAAGTTGAACAATTAATTGAATCGACGATGAAATGTGAATTCTAATGAAGTTTGTCAATATTTAAATACAATATTTCGTTACAAAACAAGTAAAAAGGGATAAATTTGTGCAATCTAGTGTTGCGGAGTAAAACTCCGCATGCGCCCGCTCGCGTTTTGCCGGTGAAGCGCCCCCTCAAGGTTAAAGTCATTGATGCAAAAATTTCATATAAGTATTTATCGAATGGATTTAACTTGAATGTTTTAGTTTTGAATAATATTCGTAAAATGAATTTTAACATTAAATCTAATTGGTCCCGCTTTACTTTTTAATCGTGGCTTTCAAAATTATATCTTCTCTTGTTTCTGTCAGCATAATTTTAATAAATACATGAATAACTATTCTATACCCATGCGTAAGCACATGGTGCTGTGACTAAGCTTGTCCGAGCTCATGCACGTAGTTTCTTGTGTGATGTTATGGAATCAGGTTCAGGTTTAATATTGTAATTTAGATCTAATGAAATGAACAACAAAAATGGTAAAACTTTTGTATTATGATAACAAACAGGTCACAATAATGAATCGTAGATCAATACGATATTTTGGATATCTTTATCATTTCATGGTGATTACAAAAGTTGGTAAAGAACTTTTTTTCACAATCACAATTATGTTATAAGAAAAACACATAAAAAACTTAAAAATATGAATCTGATGAATTTTTTCCTTATAATAATCTAAAATATTTACTTCTGTTGAAGGCGATGTTCAGAGATGGCAAACTTGGATAAAAAAGTTCACTCCAAGGACTGAAAGGTGATGAATTTATAATAGTGCTGTTGGTTGAAAATAAAAAAATTGAGTTCAGATTAGATTAAATATGTAATCATGTAAAACAAATAAAACAGAGCAATGCTGTGCTAGTAAAGCCAAAAATTGACAGCATTCTCAGATCAAGTAAAAAATGGTTTTATTCATGACTCATGGTAGGGTTGAATTAAACCATTCTGTTTTTTCACTTAAGACCAGAGGAAATTGATCAAGTACCATACTAAAAATGTTATAGGAACCCCCTTAGGTAATGTTCGGATCACTAACAGCAGACCTAGGAAAATAAACTTCTTAAATTAATCACACTCTACCCAGAACATCCAGAAGTTAAAAAATAAAAATAAACAAAGTGTATAACAGCCTAAATGAATTGGCAGCAAACAATTCCCCAAAATAACACAAAACCACATAATGTCCCACACCTTCAGGGATTTTTAATAATAAAAGCTAACCAAACTTATCTAACAATCTAAATATCAAATTAAAACCAAAATCTAATCTGCCCTATAACTGAATCATTTTCAATCCAGGCCTGGAAATCATATAACCTAATGGTTTCACACAGAGGTTAGAGACTGTACTAGAGGTACCGCAAAATGCTTTTAGTTGATGAAAAAGCGGCCCTTTCATTTGGTCAGGTTGGCAAAATGAGAGGGAGTAATTAGTAATTTAGTAATGAAGTATTGTTCTTTGGACAACAATTTAAAACGATTCGGATCAAAGAACAGTGACCAGAAGAGTGACCAAAGATTCGAATCAGTTCTTAAAAATATGTCATAAAATGATAATAGATTGATAAATGTTTGCGTATTTTCTTAAACTGACACTCAGGAACATGATTAAACCATTACTACTTTAAATCTTTAAAAATCTATTTTTATGTTTAATCAATGAAATGGTTTCACCCCCATTACTGAGTTGTTTGATTTTGGGTTAGTAATACAAAGAACACAATTACTCTCCCTCACATTGCCAACCTTGCGGTATCGCACGTTACCAGCAGTACGTCGGCGACTTACCTCGTCCTGCGCCTCGAGCAGCTCGCGGATGCGCGTGAGGATGGCCGGCAGCAGGATGGCGCGACACTCGCCGTCCAGGAACAGCTGGCTGTGCACGATGTCCCGCACCGTCATCATCTTCTGCTTGGCCAGCCGCTGTGCCGGCATCTTGTTGATCAGGTCCATCAGCAGCGAGCTGTCCAACACGGGGCAAATCAACAAGCTGATTGAAATGTACTTAATAGAGAAAAGGTGTTTTTTCACCACCGCAAAGTCTATGAAATTGAAAAATGTTTTCAAACTCTGTTAAAAACAATTATGTTTAATATCAATCCATTCTCATGAGAGGGAAATTATTTTTTTTACCAAGTAAGCAATGCTATTACTGAACAATATGACCCTGGAAATTATGTAGTAAAAACAAAATCTGCTTTTATCATCAAATTAAACAAATGAACACCGTAAAAACATAAATAATTAGGGAATTGCCTTTCATAAACTTTTATCTAAAGCAGCTACTAGTGTGAGTTCAGAGAATGTTTAGTTTTTTTTGTAATCACAAGGATTAAGTTATTTTTGTAGCTTCAGTACATTCAATAATTATTTTCCATCTGATGTATTTTAACTTCACTTCAACATCACTGTTTATAAAAAATCTAGATCTTTCTTATGTCCTTTATATCACAAAAAGCGATTTGGATAAAATATACAATGAGAGCAAGTCTGAATAACATCATGTTACTACTTACATGCAGTTCTGTTTACAACTGACCTGAGCTGGGTAGCACTGAACACCTGAAGAATATCTGAGATGGTAGAGGGCAGGTATTTCAGACAGTTGCCTTGGACGACCAACAGCGTGGTGTCAGCGTTGTAGCACATCATGACTGTGATGCTCTGCAACAGCTGCTTCAGCGACAGTTCAAACTGCTGCTGCCCCTTGCCTTCATACAACCTACGGCAGAACAACTGTGATACTACTTTTATTATATTCTAGGGATGAGTCGATTCCATTTTCGATTCTCGATTCCACCGATTCTGAGGCTTAGAATCGAAATCGAGAATCGTCGGCCCAAAGTCGATTCCGATTCCTGTGATTCCTAGGTACTTTTCCACCTACACGGACTCGGACAACACTATCCTTAGTTTATTTTGAATAAATGTTATATGCTTTGTTTTATTTCATTCCCATATTTATCCTCCTTAACTGTAAGAAAATGTTAATGATAAAACGATAAAACATATATTTTTATTTCAATATCAACACATTATTGTTGTGGTTGCCGTCAAATCTTACGTCAGAGTCAAGCGTAGGGCCTACAGCCATCAGCTTAGCTGCAGTTGCGACGGCTACGACTTGTGTCAATACTAGATCTGCAAGGTAAGTAAAACTAAACTTTATTTTTATTCGGCAAGAATCAATTATTTATTCTTTTAAAAAGTCTAAATAAACCTACACTTTGTTTGCATAATGCCTTTATAAACTATTATTTGCGAAAAATGAATTTCGTAAGTACGTTAACTTGAACTATTTGGTTCCGCGCAAGATATGGAGAGACACAACACCAGCAAAACCGTTCAATGTTGCCAGAGAAAATTTTCACGAATTCTCGTCTGTTCAACAGAAATTAAATCAGTGTTACCAGAAATCACCATAAATACGATAATTTAGTCTGTAAATAAGTTCTGTGTATTGTAATTTCACGCAGCGTTATGCCTTATAAAAAATATTCAGTCAATACAAATGTTTCCAGAATAAAAATTAAAGTAACCACACACAACGACCTAAACAGACTAGTCCCTAGTCTAAGATACTAGTAGTAAAAGCAAACTAAATGAAAACTTTTATTATTGGCACAAGTTACCCTACGAATGCAATGCAACAATATTATGCTTTTAAGTTTTAATTAAAGTCCTGGTAACACTGTCGCACCACTCATTAGGGAAATTCGGCAGTAAAGTAAGGATATTTTTAAATAGTGCAGTCAGCTTGGGGTAATCTTTCCAGATTGCTGAATCTTTATTGTTTGTTTAATATATTAAATGAGAACTAATTTAACTACTTAAACTTTCGATGTGGAAATTATTAGAATGCCGTAATATAATTTAAATTTTTAAATTAATTATTTATTTTTAGACAAGGGGGGTATTTTACTCTATTGTTGACGCGAGGGTAATTTTCTACTAGCATCACGGCCATGGCATCATCGGTATCACTGACCACCTTTGTTCGTTTGTTTAGTTAGTTTCGTTTGTGTGGACTATTCGTTGTGTTTTCAGTTTTCAAATTCTTTCTTCTCTTGGAAAAACGAGTGATTGGAAATTTATGTGTGTGGGGTGCTAAGTTAAAGTAAACTGTTTTATTGTTTTGTTTTACTCCTTGAGTTTAGTTGTTTTCTCAGAAATTTTTGATGAAAGTGACTATTTCAGTATGTTGGTCTAACCTCAATTGCAGGCTACTGTGAATGATTTTTTATTACTTATTACTTATCTAACAACATACATATATTTGTTCTTAAACCTTTTAAATGTCTTTTTATTATTTTATCCAAGCCTATACTTTAGTTTTAACCACAGTTGATTCACAACCACATCAGTAATCGTCCTGATGTAAACTGTAGGCCTATGTGTATATATTGTTACAATTTATAATTATATAATTTGTTAAGGCTTGAGGCATTGAACTGTAGCCTACATATTTAAAAAAGTGGAAAAAATCTCAGTTATTTGATTAAAATTGGAGTAAAAAATAACGGTTATTGAATAGTTGCAACATTTGTAGCTAAGTTGGGAAAATCTGAGAATTTGTTGCTATAGGGCCAAATCTATGGTATTTAATTCATTATTAGGAATCGATGGAATCGGAATCGGGAATTGGGAATCGATTTTCAGGAATCGGAATCGGAATCGGAATCAAAAAAATTGGAATCGACCCATCCCTATTATATTCGAATGTGCATGATGGTAAACACTTACTGATTTACTTTTCACAAGGGAATTTTAATAGGGAGAGTAAACTTACACTGAAAAAAGAAGCCTTGATCGGACGATAAACCTCATAATGTACTGTAGGGACTTCATTGTCTTCTGTAGCATATCTTTGTCTTCTGTGATGTTTGCACTATCTACAAGTTGTTTCAGCACCACTATCAGCTTACTGAAATAAGTCACAAAAATAAATTTGAAAGCGTCATTTTTTTATCAAAGAAAAAAATACGATTTAAAAATCTTCAAGAGTTCCTCAACAATCTTTCTAAGGATCTCGCATTAAGGTAGGTTTATTATGTAAATGTAAGGATCAGGAATACAGGAAATTTTTTTCAAATACTTCTTAAAAAACACCAGACTCAAAAACTAAGAAAATATGTACTACTTACTTATAAGCCAATGTGGCACTGAATGTTTCTAGGATGTAGCGATCCAAGACATGTTGAAACTGTTGGTATTTGCGATCTGACACCAGCCCAATTATAAACAACTGAAAAAAACAACAAATTCAAATTCCATAGAAAACTGCAAACATTAACAAAAGGAAAAGATGTTCTTAGTCTATAGCTGACAAGAAAAATACAATGGTGAAAATTCCAAGATCTCTCAAAGGTTAATGTTTTTGGGGAAAATCCTTAGGCTGGGTTCAGGAAAGGGACAGGATTCAGCTAGCTTACCTGAAGAAATAATCTTTTTAAATACATCATATTGTTTTGCTATGTTGAAAATTATTTCTTTAGGTAAGATAGCTGAATAGTGTACTTTCCTGAACAAAATCCAAGATCACTAAAAGTAGTTTTAATCAATTTTGAGTTTGTAAAACCTCCATTTGGGAAAATGTTTAGATGGAAAGAAACGTTTTCTTAAGAATAACTAAAAATTAATAACGAAAAATAGTTTGACAGATTAGAAATTTTGAATTTTTTTTCTACTTTAAATTGAGGGTGGGGGCCTCTTTTTTTACCTTGCCTTTGCCCCGCCCACATAGACTATTGATCTGTGCATGGACGTTGTCAAGGAATGAATGACAAGGAATGAGCTGGTACAATACAAGGGTGAACAGTACTGCTAAAAGTATGCGACAAGCAAGAGTCTTGAACCTGCGACGCTTCAAGGCCACAGTTCCGAGGCCGAGTGTGCTAACAACTGTGCCACCGACTCATTAAATAATTGATCAAACTTTGTCTCCACTTACCAAACACTCAAACACCAAATTGTCATACAGCTCGGAGTCGGAGTTCTGCATGAGGATGTTGAAGAGAGCGTCCAGCACATCCTGCAGATACTTGACCACTTCCTCGCCGTCCACCTTCATCAGAGCGCGGAGACTGTCCTGCAGCATGTCGGGCTGGCTGGTCCAGTTCAACAGGCCCAGCAGGTCCACTGAACGGGAGATAGGTTGGAGAGACAATTAGTTGAAGGAAAACAAAAAGCGATTAGAATTTGGTGAGCAATAATTTAGTTGTTACGGAATGTTTTCAGTTAGTAAGCATTCTTTGTTTGAAATTCATTGTTGGTGATAATGAGTTTATGTTTTGATTTTGATTTTTGTGGACATTTGCCAACACTGTTCTCTGTTTTAGCTAAGTTTTGTGTCCAGGTTCTTCTGGTTGTGTTTTACTAATCTTGTTATGTTCTAGGTTCCTTCAACCTGAAGACTTGCTTCTTGTTTCTTGCTTCTTGTGACTTGTTTTTGCTAATCAGTGATGCCAAATGTCTACAAAAATCAAAATCAAAACGTAGTAGGTATTGCAATTATTATTAAAAAGTTATAAAATAGGGAAAAGTTATATTGAGAGTATAACTGATCAATTTTAAATATGTCAAAACTTACAAGTAAAATCAACATTTGAGTTGGAGCTATACTGTCAAGAGGTATACTGTGTAACAATCTAAAGTAAAATTTCATTTTTAACAGATCATGACGTATGTTATTGTTTGTATACGTGGATTTTAAACTTTGATCACCTTTAATGAAACTAACATTAGTTTATCATATTTTCTTAAAATATAAACCTTAACAGTTTTTTAGGCTTCACTTAAATTTTTTTTAATCACTAAAGTTACGCTTATAGTAAAATGCGTTAATTTTTCTATTTAAAAATCTTAATTTTTGGCTACTACAGTACAACCTCGATTATCCGGGGGCGGGTTAATCGGGCGGCGGATTAACCGGGGTCAAAAACTGGCCAATTGATAATTATTTACAAAAGGTTTTACAAGGGTAAATTTTGTATAAAAACTCCTGATTTACTATGAAATTTAGCTAAAAATAATTATTTTTTAAACAAACTATCGTAAGTATTCAGATTTTTAAGACAGTAAAACAGTTAATTTTTAATCGTGAAGTTAAACCAAGATGCGACCAAGGCCGACTCTGCAAGACGCAACAAAGAAATTAAGGAAAGGTTGGCAAGGCACGCATGCGCGAAATTATCTTCTTGTCTTTCATAGCACGGCCATTCGTTGTAGTACAACGCAGCACCTAATTGGCCAGTCGCTATGACGACACACAGTTGCCATGACAACGAGCTATGCGCACTGGGCAATGCGCATTTCGTGGGTGGGGAGAGAGGAGAACGGCAAGAAGGAAGAGAAAGGGGTAGAGGGGGAGAGAAAGAGAGAGAATCACGGCACTTCCCTCCCTTAGCGCCAAGCTGTCTGGCCCTATTCAAAACAAAGTCGATGAGTCATCCCACTTGTTTTTTGGGCATTTAACTTCCACGCTTTTTTATCCTTCTCTCTCCGATAATCTTGGCGCAAACTGTTGCCTTTACTTTTATTTTTCTATCACTAATTCTTTCACCCATTTTGCATTTCCCATTTGACACGTAGGCTGTTAACCACAAAACCCTTCCTTTAGTCGTCGCGTCTTTAGTATGTTACCTGTTGTTTCACCGGTACAGTATTTTTTTCGATCGTGAGTTTCAGTTAGTGCTTGGTCAAGTCATATATTGTTCCGTTGTGACTGTTGTGCGACGTTCGTGTGAAAATGTTGGAGAAGAAAAGAAATCGTGTAGTTCTGTCAATTCAGCAAAAACTGGAAATAATTCACAAATTTGGAAACATATTTGGTTTTACCGACAACGATATAACGGCCGCTCAAATGGCTCTAATGGCCATGAAAGTCCCGGGAGGCGAGAAGGTTGATGAAGAAAACATTGAGGAATGGTTCCAGTGTGATAAAGACTTGCCATCATTTGAAGTAATTCGTGAAGAAGAGATAGTAAAGCGCGTGAGAGGGGAAGAAGACGAAATCGAAGGAGAAGGAGAGGAGGAAGAGGAACCGGCAACTGCTTCAAAAATAAGTCACCGCACAGCTCTCGAACACCTAGAATGCTTGTTGGACTATTTGGAGGGACAATGCGACAGCCTGCTTTGTGATAAACTGGTGTTGCGAAAATTACTTTCCAACATTATAAAAAAGAACGCCAAAGTAAAAAACAAACGACTATGACGGACTACTTTTCCCGTGTATGAATTAAATAGCTGAAGCAAACTTTCTCTAACATGAAAATGTATTTTTCATTATGTGAAACGTATTTAGAACTGCTACGTGACATTTAAATAAAGTAAATTTGTTAGTATCAATCTAATATTGTGTTTTTTATATGTGATTTGCTCTGGGAAAGAGTTGATAAACAACTTTGGAGGTTTACACGCAAGTACGGCGTATTTTTTCCTAATTTCGGATTAACCGTGGTTTTCAGTTATCCGTGCCCCTCCTCCCGACGATTACCCTGGATAATCGAGGTTCTACTGTACTTCAATTAGTACATGAAAAAAAATGTAACACTGAATACAATGGTTAAACGTACCGTTCTGAGTGAGCTTGGTGGAGCACACGTTGGTCTGTATGCTGAAGGAGTCCTTGTTGGTGAGAACCAGGCCCCCAGCTGACGGTTTGCTGCCCTCTATCAGCTCACTGCGCTTGGACGGCAGGTTCAGGTAGCTGATGTCGTTGGCATCATACTTCTTGTGATCGACCTGAAAAAATTACAAAACCATTTGTAAAAGAATTAACTAATACGCTCATTTCTTTCAACCTTGGCGAGTGAATTGAGGGCATGTTCTTTAGGCTTATCACCAAAAGGAACTTAAAACATTGGCCTATAAAATGATACTTTAATCTACTTTATAAAGTATCAAGTAAATGATACTTATATCTTGAAATGGCGACCTACCCATGAGATGAGATGACATGAGTGTGGGGTAAGCTAAGTGTAGGATGAGATAACAGATACTGACAGATTAACTAGAGTCGGGTCCAATAGAACTGGCGGATCAAGTGCAAGTTTTAAAGCAGGCCAACTGATCCTGGACTCATTTTACATATTGCTTAACCATCAGCTGGCCTGATTAAAAGCTTGACCTTGGCCGATCAGTTCTATTGGACTTAACTTGAAATAGATCCTCCTATGTACCAAGAACAGATTACCTTGGTACCCGTAACACAGCAGTTTAAAATTATTCTACAACTTATTTAAGGTTGGAGCAAATGTATGACATTGTAACTTACGTAATTAGATAAAATTGTTTAACTGTAGAAACAATAATAAATTGAGGGGGAAATTCCTTTTGTTCTATCAATTGAGAACAACATACCTTATATACAAGCAGGTCATGCTGAGTGTCCCTCAATGTTGTACCATCTTCTTGCATCAGCCTCACATAAGCCATGGCGAACGGCTTCTCATTTTTATCTTTAGTCTCATTTGAAGATCTAGGCAAAATAAATTCAGTTGGTGAGTGAAATCACTACTGATTGTTGAAATAATAAAAACATTTCTTAATTGATCTCTATTAATGACTGAGTATTGACTTGACCTTGTGCACTCTAACCCTAAAGTTATAAGAAGGATTCACGCTATTTTTAAGGAGTAAAGAATTAAAGAGTAAACATAACATTTGAACTATACTTGAGAAAATTGCCTTCAGGTGTTCATTTTTCACTTGAAATGATCTACAGTTTAGTTTCAATACAACCACTTTGGCACTTTTTATCATTGTAAATAGCAATCATAAAAACTATTCGCAAAGCATACAACTGTGTGCAGACAAAGCGTATTGAAATTATAATTATATTTTACTCTATCTACTTTGACTTTTAGTTTGCAGCAAAAATCAATCTTAATCTTCAATTTATTTGTGATAGTGTATCTCCAGTTAATGTTCAAATAAATAAAACAACCTCTATGTTTTCACACCTATTTCCAACTGGTGGGTACCTTAAGTCCAAGAATTGTTTATCAGGGGAGACATACTTTTTTTTATTTTTTGAAGGAAATCCCTCAAGGGATTTCCTTCAAGGGATCAAAATACTTTTTTTTATTCTTTATTGCCATTAAGTACATAACATACAATAGGCCAGGTCAAATAACTTACAATATATTGTACAATAATGTGCACTTGTCAACTTAAATTCTACTACACGTATTACAACATACACAAGAGGCAAATAAAACTTACTTGGTAACATAAATTGTACAAGAGTTGTTCATAGAGACAGCAGTCATATTATTAAAAAATTGTAAGTTACATGAAATGTTTGGTGACAATGAATTGTGACTTGAACTGGTAATTATAAATAAAACAATAAAAAAATAAATAAAAAATAAGATAGATTACATTTTGATTTAAAATACATGAGGCCTACTATCGCAGTCATTAAGCTTAAAAATTATACAACAAAATATCTATGACCTAAGCCTATAAAAAATCTTCATGTTTAAGAGATAAAAATTCTTCTATTGAGTAGAAAACCTTTTTCTAAGAACTCAGTTAATACATGTTTTAAGGACTTAACAGGTAAGTTGCGGACTGTTTCAGGAAGTACATTAAAAAATTTAAGTTGTAAATATTTATAGCTACATTGTGTTGAACTAAGTCTTAATGATGGTAACTCTAAATCATTCCTCGATCTGGTTTCATGATTGTGAGTTGACGAGCGAGTTGAAAACTGTTCAATGTTTGATTTTACAAAGATAATATTCTGCAAAATGTACAGACCAGGTAAAGTAAGAATGCTGTATTCACGGAAAAAAGTCTTACAACTAACTCTATTTTTTATGCCAGCTAAAATACGAATTGCTTTTTTCTGTTGCTTAAAAACATTGAATGCCCCACTACTACTGCCCCATAAAATCAACCCATAAGCCAAGTGAGAATGTATGAAAGCGTAATAAACATTTATTAACATAGTGACACTAATATGATTTTTCAACCTTCTGAGCAGGAACAAAGATTTGCTTAACCTAGAAACAATCATTTTAGTATGATGACGCCAAGTTAATTTACAATCCAACATAACTTCTAACAATTTAGCAATCGTTACCTCAGATACAAAATTTGTCTGTGAAAAGATCAAGGAAACAGTTTTGTCATTGTTGACCGAAAATTTGTTTGCTTCAAACTAACTGTCAGCTGCTAAGTTGATCTCTTGAGTTTTGATTTTAACGTCTTGTAAAGATTTACCAGACACTATTAAAGAAGTGTCATCTGCATACAGTATCGATTTAGAAGGGAGGTTTGATGAAAGATCATTCATTACAATGAGAAATAAGAAAGGGCCTAAAACTGATCCCTGAGGTACTCCTACTGTGACTTTTTTCCACTGTGAGATTTTTTTGTTTGCTGATACTATCTGATATCTATTTTCTAAATAAGAGTTAAAAAGATCCAAAGTTTTACCTTTAACACCATAGTAATTTAACTTTTCAATCAACAGGCTATGAGAAGCACAATCAAAAGCTTTACTTAAATCTACTAAAGTTAATTCTGAAAAGGCATGAGACTCAAAAGCACTTAAAATGTCATCAACAACTGACTTGCAAGCATCGAAAGTTGAAAAACCAGCTCTAAAACCAAACTGAGAACTACTTAGAAAATTGTTTTTGTTGAAAAAAAACGCTTACTTGATTGTAAATACAGCACTCAATGACCTTAGCAAATACCGGAACTAGCGAAATCGGCCTGTAATTAGATGGACATGTAGTGTCACCCTTCTTATGAATGGGCACTACTTTTGTGAGCTTAAGGCTATCAGGAAAACACCATTGTTTAAAATTAAATTCGTAATATATGTTAGAGGAAGAACAAGAGCATATTTCAGTTTTTTAAGAATATATGTTGAAAAACCATAACAATCCTTGCTTGTAGAGTTTTCATATTATTCATACAATCGATATCTTGAGGAAAAACATGTTCCCACTTAAAATCTGAGTAATTAACATGATGTTGCTTTGGGGAAGTGTTAAGTAAATCTAATGGACTAGGCCTATTTATTTTGCAAGATACAGTATTGTTTGATCAGCAAAATTTGCTGCATTAATAAAAAAATCATTAAAGTGATCAACATCTATATCAGGATTGGATTGCTTTTTATTAAAACTACCAGATTCATATTTAGTAATATTCCAAGCTACCTTACTCCTATTGTCACATTTTTTAAACTTATCATCATTAAATCTCAACTTGCCTCTTTGATTTTGCCCTTATACATTTTTTTGCATTTGGCATAGAACTCTCTATTTCTATTTATATCACCTTCTACTGCTAGTCTGCTGTGACAGACCATCAAAAAAGACCTTAACTTTGCAAGTTCAGGTGTGAACCATTTCTTAGTACAATTTTTTTTGACTGTAAAGTTTTTACTGGGTTTAATTTTTTTTACAGGACAGAACTCATTAAACTGAAACAATACAACAGTTAAAAAATAATCAAAGGCTCCACTGACATCGTTAAAACAAAACAAGTCACCCCAGTCTGTGTTCAATAAACTTAGATTTAGCCTAATTAAATTAAGTACTTTGGCAAATGCTGAGGACGAACTACATACAACAATTTCAATACTTATACTTTGTAATGTAGCATTTACCTGTGTTTAAAAGTAAATTTCAGATGGCACACTTTGAAATCTTCTATGGGCACAGCAATTTTAAAGGTCTCGTTCCATCGAGGTTTATCTTCATGGTAGTAGATGATAGATTTGTACTCATTTTGGGGTGGAACCCCACCTCCCAACATTATTACACCCTGAAACCAGTAGAAAATATTACAATATAAACAGGTTAAACATTGTAAAAGTCACTTTAAAATATTTTTGTTTCCATGAAATGTAATCAGCGAAAATAAAAGAATCCATTAAATATTTGGAACCCTTCAACATAATTGGAAATAAAATTATATAAAATATCTAATAAATTCATAAAGCCTGCATTGATGAAATTTCTTATTACCAAAAGTGCCAACACAAAACCTGCACATTACGAGAATTTGCTTTGTTTTTTTTTTCAATTTTGAATTGTTACAATTCTTAACGCAACCCATTTTTAAGATTGAATAATGCACATATGAATATGAAATGAGTATTGATTTGTTATCTTTACATTTTATACAGCCTATTATTTATGGTTGATCACATTTAGTTTACATTATGTGTTCAAACAATCCGCCACTGGCGTTTGTTTAAAGTTGTGCTCTCTCCATCAAATTCCCGAACACATGTTGCCAGGCACCCGAACACATGTTGCAATTTGAAGAGCTTCAAATTTCTTGCATTAAATTTAGGGGTGTGCGATGCATCGAAAATGCATCGAAATTACGATTCGATTCGATTCGGCTTGAATCGAAATGCCGATGCATCGATTTTGCCTCGATGCATCGGTATTCTTCGATTCACTAGACGCCATTAGTCTAAAATATATGTTGAAAGCAATTCAATAAACATTTAATCTATGTAAATGAGTAATATTAATGTTCAAAGCAGTTTATTGAATCGTAATGAAGTTATGAAAAGCTTAGTGTGTAGTAATGCTTTCAGACTCTAGACGCTTAACAACAAAGAACGCGTAATAAAGGCTGCGTGACAAAATCAAAAAAAAAATCAAATCAAGTTTATTTCGTAAATATCCATTACAAAATTTACATAGCACATAACGAAATTAGTCCCCACATAAGCCACATTGGCTTGTGCGTGGGTGACGAGTTCTTTATGAGGAAATGAGTGCATTCTTAGAGTTACACTAGAGAGAAATTACATTAAATATGGATAAAAATTGGTAAGTTATAAATAGGCCTATTATGAAAAAAGGGACAGTGACAGACAAACGTTAATTTGTTTTATAATAGGAGGTGAACGTAAAAATAAAAATAGAAAGAAATAATCATAATATAAGTAATCCTAAAATAACCACAAGATACGTTGGAGGCGTCATTAGAGTTATAGTTAAAATTAAAATTAAAGCAGAATAATAAACGGTACTTAATGAAAAAAAAATTTATATATTCTATTATTTTAGAGGCGAACAGTAAGAAATGAAGCAAGGACGGTTTGACAAGTAAGTTAGTTGTATATGTTAATGTTAAGCGTCTGTAGTTGATATATAGTTAAGTAGAGGTCAAAGTAGAGGGTACAGTCCAAGGAACAGCCAGGAGGGATGCTGAGTAGTCGGGTCCGACCTCTAACAGCCAGGCAGTGATCCGCTTTTTATACACCGCCAACGTAACCTGCGGGTTTATTAAATCAATAGGAATTCTTCTAACTAATAAGTTTGCTGCATAAATGGCATTTGTAAAGTTAATAGATTTTAGACAAAGTAGTGCATTGTTATTTTTTCACCAAGTTTGAAAATTATTGCAATAGATATTTCTCTATTTTATAATGAGTTTTAAATGATTGTATGGCTGTATAATTCCATTCACAAATTTCAATGACGAGAATAAAACGAGCATGACAGTCGGCGCCAGCGGCAGCTTGCAGTGTGACCGCGATCGTGATGGTGATACAGGCTGACCGCGCAATGGAACAAAACCAAATACTGCTGTTAGAGAAATTACCCGACTCTCGGGTATTTCCAAGCCCGTGTGGGGATTTCGTATTATTTTCAATAGTTTATTCCAGCAGAGACGGGTATTTTTGCGGGTAAACACGGTCTACAAGTGGTAACACTGTTTTGTGATGCTCAGCTGTCGAGCTAGCTGACTGCCGTCGTCGTAAGCTCAGCACTACGCAGTATAGTGTTTGTTTCTTTTGACTGTAGCGCGAATGCAATTAATTGAATGTTTTGTTTTGGAGTAATTGAATGACAAATAAATAAAGATGTCTGAAGACTGCGACGAAGAGATCGTAGACAATGCGGGCTCAAGTAGCCAAAGCTTTGTTGAAACAGATAGTTACGAATGACTATACCGACACCGGTAGGGATAGGCCTTCATTAATTGTGTCCGAGAAGAGTTACTTAGGCTAATTTTTATAATTATTAGATGACTTAACAAACTTTGAACTGATTAATTTTTACTTGGACTGCTTGTTTTTTAAGAAAAACTTTAGGCCTAGTAATAATATCTATTTCTTGAGATTGTGAAAGTATGTAAAGGAATTAAGATATAATTATTTATTTATTTATTCTTCCAAATTCCAAGGCCTGTCTACAATGAATGGTTCAGTACCTAGGCCTATTACAAATGCTTTGGTTCAGACTCATTCAAACTTTGTGTGCAATTTTTCTACTTCAACCCTCTTTAAGGTTATTGACCCGTTACAGTAATGCAAGCTGTAATAACTCTTGACAGCAAATAACGCCGCACTGCATCGAATCGAATCGCATCGATTTGAATCGAAATTCTATGAATCGCATCGAATCAAAAAAATTTGCTGCATCGCACACCCCTAATTAAATTTGTTATGATTGTTTTGAGGTGCTGAATATCCTGTACATTGTTTTCGTAGGCCTTACTTTTTATTCATCCCCAAAGAAAATAATCTAGTGGTGTCAAATCTGGGGATCTTAGGAGGAATAATCCTTCACTAATAAAATAAAGTAGAGTCAGAGTCAGAGTCAAAAATACTTTATTCATGATTTATAACAATGTATAAATACAGAATGGTGTCATATTAACTAAATACTAGCCGAAAATAAATATTAAAACTAAAAACTAAAATAAAATAAATTTGCACTTCAAATTTCACCAAAAAATTCTTTAAACGAATAAAAAGATTTTCAATCAAAAAAAGTTTAAGTTTCTTTTTAAATAGTTTTATATTTTCTATTGTGTATATTTCTTTTGGAAGGTGATATAAAAATCTGGTCCCTGCGGCAGTAGGCTTTTTGTTATAAAACTCCAGGTTATGAACTCAAATGGCTGGATAATTTTTATGTCGAGTGTTGTAGTTATGATTTATTCCTAAAATCGGCAATGCATCAGAGTATATTTTGACACTAATTGTAGTTTTTAAAATGTACAGTCCAAATACAGTGAGGATGTTTAATTTAGAAAAATTTGATTTAGCGTAGGGGTGTGCGAATAGTGATTTTTGAACTCGAGCCGAGCCGAGCTTTTTCAAAAGTTTTCGAGCTCGAGCTTTTTCGAGCCGAGCTTTTTAACAACCACAAAATTATGAAGCTTGATTTTAATTTTAAAAGATACAATAGACTAATGTTTGCATCCCTTAAGTTAACGTCAGTTCAAAACTAGAAAGCTTATCTCCGAAACAAGTTAATGATCTCATAGGTTCATCAATATTTTGTATTATGTTATATAAAATTGATCAAACTGGCTCAAAAAATAATTTTTGTAGAAAAATAACCAATTTAAAATCTAAATTTATAATTTAACTCCCCAATTATTCCACAATAGTTTCACTTTAAAATAAATAGTTAAACTTACATAATCATTCTAGTTACATACTACAACATTTCTTTCAAGAGTAGAAAGAAGTTAATTGGAAAGGTTTTAAAATGGTTGTATCTTAAAAAAAATACCATATTTACATTTAGTCAAACTCAAACACAAAATTGATTTTCTTAATGTTCACAAAAGAAAGATGATTACAAATAGCAGTCCCAATTGTAGCATAATATTGATGGTTAAATTATTTCAGAATATGAATGAAATAATATAAAAAATAAATTATTGTCATCCTAAAATTTATTGCATTCCTAAGCTTTTGTGGAGAAAATAACGTGGGTTAAGATAATCAGGAAGAAGAAAGAATCAGAAATTAGGACGGAGTAGAGAGAAAGAAAGAAACAGCTACCTCTCTCACTCTCCTTATCAGTGGCTAGAGAGGGGGGGGGGGTGGAGGTTGTTTACAACAACTCTGTCCCGGTTTTTTGTCTTTGTCTGACTCAGTGCCAGCTGCGTGAGTTAATTAAGAGATAAGGAATCCCTGCTACAAAATCCGAAAATACAAACTACATGTCATACAATTATAAATTACGGCTTATATTTTTTGTCTAATTTTTATAAATAAAATGAAACCAAAATGAAGCTTGTATGATATACCGTTAAAGAGATAAGCCATGATAAAACAATAGACTTTCTTGCTGTATTTTGCTCTCCAAGGTCAACTAAATATAGCTCCGATTTCCGTCTAAATGGAGATGATATTTCTTGTTACCTGTCAATGTCCTCTACCTTATCACTAGAGAATATTTTTTGTTTGCATTTTTTTTGGGAGGGAAACGCTCTTCCTTTTGCGTGTCTAAAAATAGATCGCAATAATTATCTTTCCTATAAGAACTCTCTTATCAAAAGCTCGGCTCGAGTGTCGAGCTTTTTAGAAAAAAGTCGAGCCGAGCCGAATACTGAAAAGCTCGACCTAAAAGCTCGACCGGTCGAATACTCGCACACCCCTAATTTAGCGGATTCGTTGGGGCCTGAATTAAACATAATTCGAATGGCTCTTTTTTGGAGAACTAATATACTTTCCAAATTTTGAATATTAGCCGCACCATTTAACTCAATCCCAAAAGTAATATGAGAGCTTATGTGTGCATGATAGACATTTAATAGTATATCCCCCCAATACTATTAATAGACTTTTAATAGTATTGGGTTGCATTTAAAAAAACACCCTTTATATATTTATATTTTTCTATGTACATGAGATGTTTTCTTTTCACAACCATAACTCAATAACAGCTGAACCAACTGTAACATTCAAGGACTCAATTTAAAAGTATTTGTTAATATTATTTGGAAATATATCTCAGAATTTAAGAAAAGGATATCAATTAAGTAAAGGGCTGAATTTTCGGAACAACAGCATTGGATCGAACTCGATTCACTATGTTTACAACTAAACATATGGACCTGGTTTGAAATATTTATTAAGGTTAAGCAAAAATTGTAGCACTTATTATTTCCTGAGACAGCCATGACCACCAGTTACTTTAAAGTAAAATTTTTTAGATTGTATCTACATAAGTAAACAATACACAGCGTAGGAAGGAAATCTGAAAACTATTTCCCATTCATTTATGATATTTTTAATATAAAAAGGAAATACAAACACATAATCTGACCTGCAGAGGTTGTCCCTTCTCGCCGCACACGCGCACGGTGACCTCGACGTTCTTGTCGGTGGACTTGCTGCCGCGGGTGAACTCGCCCGCCACCAGGGTCAGGTAGAGGTCGTTCCTCACGTCGCCGGGCAGGATCACCTCGGGGAAGCCCATCTTGTGGGCCGTCGCCACCTGCCCCAGCACCAGGTGGGGGTTCTCCTCTCGCACCTCAACCACAACACACACTCGCAATTAATTTTACAACATAAATTTATTTTTTGCAAGTTTGAATTAATACTGAAATGATTTAAAAGTTATTCAGTATCAAGTGAGGTCTTATAATATCGATGCTAAAGTAACAAATGGAGTTAAAACCGGGTTACCTTATCTTTCGAACAGTTAGTTTTTGTGTCAACATGACATGTCTATTTCGTAATAAATATTGCTTCTTCAGGTCTCAGTACATAATTGGCAAATAAATCTTGTCAAAATATTACAATCCAACATATAGACATACAATATAATATAATCCAACTAAAATATAATCTTTAAAAAGTTGGACTTTATGTTGAATAGAACAATATAACCAGTCACAAACTCCTCCGAATTTTCTGGTCAATAGCTCATATTAAAGGCCGTATAATACTGAGTATTTTAAGACCAAAATGAACTGCATACCTCAATTATAGCAGGAGATATAAGAAAAATGCAGTAGTAAAAAAATATATCCAAAATGTAAAACGTCCATAAGAAATGTATGGGGATGAATTTTAATTTGAGTTTATCTTTAAAACAAATCAATATTTTCAAAAACGGATTGCGGCATTGTAATCAGCGTACAAATTTACTTTGAAATGATGTGTCATAACACTATCTTTACATTACAAAAAATAACTTATATCCAATATGGCGGATCCAAGATGGTGGCCAAAAATTAACAATCGGTCAAAATGAAGTATTTACCACCCAAAAAGTATTGGAGGTGGTTCCAAGTCATTATATTGATAAATGGAGGTAAAAAATGAAAAGGGGAATTTTTTTCAAAATTTATCCCATTACAAAAAAACTGCCATTTTGAATCACAATTTTAAAGGCGTAAACCAACTTTTTTTTGGGACTCATCGGATCTTTGATTATAGTGCTCAAAGGAAGCTCTGATCAAATTTTTGTGAATGGACATCAGTTGCCAATCTAAAACCCCAATTTTACCGTACTAAAAGTCAAAGAAAATGGTAAAACTAGTTGTTATGTGAAAGCAGGTAGAAAGTTAAGAACCAACCCAGTTGATAAAAAAGCCCAAATAATAATTCTAATAGGAATTTGTCAACTTTATCTTCAATTTTGCAAAAATTACACAATTTGTATTACAATCTTCCTATTGAATGATTTAGAAGTGAAGTTTAAAATTTCAACTACGGCATTTGTCAATATGGCTCTTAATGATTACAGACCAAGGATGATTTTCTTATAAGCAGGACAGTAGCTGCCTCTTGCACACAATGTATTAACAAAATTTATTTTTCAAAAGTGGTCGAGGAACCCTTTGTGTGAAAGGTACAAAAAAACCATTCAAAGAGAAATAAACCCATAATAATAATATCTGAATATTTTACAGCTACTGAGTTTCATTTCACTTTTCTTAAATAGTATTTACAACTATTTTAACATGCTAACTTAAGAGTGGTGAATATTTATTACCTGGTTTATATCTCCTTGTAGCATTTTAAAACTACAATGTAAACCTTGACCTTTATGATCTTTCTGAGACAATTCTTTGTTGGCAATAATTCGCTTTAGTGTGCCATCTAAATTGTCTTTTTCACACCTGAAAAAAATTTTGCAATACTGAAAATTGACTTCTTGTTTTGAAACCACAAGCTCTTGAAGTAAACCTCCTCATATGCTTTACTAATGCATCGGACCACATAAAATTAGATAGTTATCACTAGAGGTGTGCGGATAGTGAATTTTTGGATCGGATCGGATAGCTTATGTTCGGATCGGTTTCGGATCAGATAACAACAGGTTCGGGTCGGATAATACCGGATTCGGATATTTACGGCGCGGCGTAATGAGCAGATTTAGGTTTTCTCATAAGCCTAAGGTAATTGAAGGAACTACCATATTATCTCAATGTGTAAGCTAAGGTTTGCCTTGATATGCTTGAGTTGTTGATTGTTGTGATATATTGTTTCCAATATAGGCCAAATGTCAATTATTAAAGTATGCAAAGGTACAACTAATTAATTATTTGTTAAGAATTTAGAAATTTATTGATTCCCCTTAAGCATAGGTAGTATTTAATTGAATAAGCTTATTAGGCCTAAATCGATTTCAGGATTTGCAACTTAAAAATTCCTTTTTAATGCAACCTAAATTTGTTCACTATTTTGCCTCTGTATTTTTTGTCCTTTTCCTTATTTGATCAGTGACTAGGCCTAAGTGATTAGACAAAAGAATTAAATAGGCCTATAAAATTTGATTCACCAATCACTTCATATTTTAAGAAAGCTTTACATTTTTATTTATGCATTATGCCTGACAACCAAGATTTTGATTCACTACAATAATACTATAAAAACAAAATAATAAGTCTGAGCAGTAAACTTAACCTAAATTTCAAAATAAGTTTCAAATGTTGTAGGTTTCAGTATTAAAGCTTGGGCATTTAATTAGGACAAAGGTCTATTTATTTTAGATAACAAACAACAAGCAAACTTACTAATTATTTTCTTAGGCGTAAGTTGTCAACTCAGCATTGTGCTGTTATCTAAGAATGTACATTTAAATCACATATTGAAAATACGGCCGGCCGGCTTTGACTCGGCTTAATTCGACAAAGATTAATATTTCAGCAAAATAAAAACTTATTTTTGATCGTTCAACTTTCAATTTCTATGTAAGTAATTGCTTAATTGAAAATAAAGTAATCTGGCAATTAAAATAAAGACGTTCTTGAGTTAATTCAGTTTCTATTCTAAGCAGACGGCAGACGACGACATTCAAAATCAAAAACTAAGTGAGATGAAAAGACAAACAATGAAATAAACAGGTTCGCCAACTGTTTGGCATCCCAAAATTATTGTAGGCTTTTTATTTTATCGTATCAACAGGCCGCTTAAGATATTTACGGCCTGAAATAGTCGTGCAAAACATCAACACGACTATTTATTTATGGGGTATTTACGGGATATTTCATTTTGGCAATTAGTTGAAGACGACTGTTGGACACTGTCGGATGTCGGTCAATGGCGAACTCTGATTTGTCTTGGTTGCGATTCTCTCTTATACCAATCGTCGGTAACGGATACTGATCGAGACAGAACTAATAAAGGATGTATTATTATTTGTTAACTGATTTAATGCTACGATACAAGAATTTATCTTAAGAAAATGTATGTTATCGTGCCGGGTATTCGGGTATTGCGCAGTACTCTGATCGTATACAACGATCTCGATCTAATCACGAGTCGCAATATCAGCAACCGAAATACATCGATTGATGCATACCACTACATAATCGCATCGTGTTCAGGCGTTGTTCTAGCCGCTGTCGCAACCGTCGCATTTCAAAGCGTTGTTTTTGCTCCGCGATGTTTTCTGTCAATAATGTCCTTTCGTCGGCATAGACTTCTTTTGTTTGGAAGACTTTCCAAACTTGAAAATTTGATCCTCCTTTAAAATTTACCCCAAAATGTGCAGTCTATCCGATAGAGTCGGATATCTAGTCAATCTTACCGGATAGTTATAAAACCCTCGGATCGGATTCGGATATCCGATCCGATCCGAATCCGATCCGAGTTTTTGGATATCCGCACACCTCTAGTTATCACCTTTTGGAGCAAAGATTGAGGGTCTGAGCAGTGAATAATAAGAGTGACTTATAATTTTCAGGATATAATAACAATACCCTCAACAAAGCTATGTTTTCCTATATCTGCTCGACAAAGTTGCTGTTCTTACACTCAATATGCATAATAATACAATTAATTCCTGCATTAATTTACTTAGTTGTTGTAGTATTGGGTTAAATGATTTATTTCTGTTGTCAAAGTCATATGGTTTTGTTTATTATTTACAATGTTTATGTTTTGATTTTGAGTTTTAGAATGTGAATAAAACTGATGTTGTTTTGCTTTTAAATTTTATTTTAATTAGTTAGTAGATATATCATATCTGGCGACGAGATGGCTCGAAGGAAGCAAAGGAATGAGAGTTGTATGAATATAGAAACAGAAATTGATCTGGAAAGGAGAATGGAAAGATTTGTGTTTGAACCGTACAAGAGTGAAGTAAAAACACCTGAAGAGTACATTGAACAGTTTCAGCGAGTCTGTAGGGTGAAAGGTTTGGGAGGTTCAGACGTGCGCAGTGAGGAAGCGAGAAAAGACTTACTACTGGCGTACATAGGAAGTGAACCTCTACAAAATTTGCATCATTATTTCATCCCTAAGTCACTCGACTCTTGTTCATTTGAAGAGATAAAAATAGGTTTTGCTACGCTTTATGGTTCTAACCAAACGATTTTTTCAGCCCGTTTAGAGTTCGAAAGAGCAATTAGGAAGGAAAGTGAATCATTTACAGAATATTTTACGCGGCTAAAGAAACTGAGTAGGTACTGTCGGTATGGGCAAGGCCTAGACGAAAGAATCCGGGATCGTTTCATTGCTGGGGTTACGAATGAACAATTTGAAGTCGAAGTGAGACACCGCTGGCCAGAAGGCTTGGAGAGTGATGGAAGTATAGTCAAAGCAGAGAGAGTATTTCAGCTAGCCAGATCCATGGAGAGAGCTAGAAATGAAGTGTCTGCTAATTATACATCAAATTTGTGCCCGGTTAAAAAACCTCAGTTTGCAAGGAATAAGAATAAATGTGAGAAGTGTGGCAGGTACTATTGCATAAATGAGCGATGTCCAGCAAAAGACCAGGAATGTCGGAAATGTCATAAGCTTGGACATTTTGCGCGGGTTTGTAAGCGAAATTTTATAAAGAAAATAGAGGAAAAGAGTGACGATTTAGAAGCTGGTTCAGGTGAGGATGACCCTTATCTTCATACGGTAAATAAGATTGAAAACAGAATTCCTCGTGCATCTATCAGGGTGGACGTGAATGGGCTATCATGCCTCATGGAGTTTGATTCTGGTGCTAGAATTTCAACAATTGGGCAGACATTATGGGAAAAACTGGGCAAGCCCAAGTTATCACCACTTTCTGGTCTAACAGGCTATGGGAAAACACCACTAGCATGTTTAGGAAAATGCTATGTTTCCGTTACACTTAATGGTCAGATACGGAAATTGCCAGTCGCTGTAATGGAAAAAGATGACATTCCGTTATTCGGACTTCCATGGATGGTATCATTCGGTATGAAACTTCCTCCAGAGGTATCAGTTAAATCTAACAATATAGTACAGGATGATTTAAGCATTACTGAGGGGGAGGTGCAAAGGTTAGTGAAAGAATTTGATGGTGTTTTCTCTGAGGGATTGGGTAAGATTGAAGGAGCCAAAGCTAGAATAAATGTCAAGAATAATGTTACACCTATTGCACTCAAAGCCAGAAGAGTGCCATTTCCTTTAAGAAAACCAGTGGAAAACGAACTGAACAGGTTAATTGAATGCGGAGTCATTGAAAAAGTCGATCCGAGTGAAACTGCTATAGTTTGGTCGACCCCAACCGTAAATGTGAATAAGGGCGGAGGAAAAATTAGAATATGTGGAGATTTCCGGGTTACGTTGAATAAAGCGATAGTGCCAGAAGTTCATCAGATGCCGACTTTTGCAGATATAACAAATAAAATTGCTGGAGTAAATTTTTCACTGTAATAGATTTAAAAGATGCCTACTTGCAATTGGAAGTTGCAGAGGAGGATCGAAACTACTTGATAATTGCTACTCATTTGGGGTATTTCCGCTATAAACGCTTAGCATTTGGCCTCACAGATGCTCCGGCCAAGTTTCAAAGATTCATGGAGGATCTCCTCAAGGACATTCCTTTCGTTGGTGTAAATATAGATGACATTATCATTAGCGGAAGATCCAAAGAAGAACATCTTAAAATTGTTAAGACTGTGTTAAAGCGTCTGGAGGCTGCCGGCATAAAAGCGAAAAAGGAGAAGTGTCAATTTTGTCGAAATTGTGTGTACTATTTGGGCCATAAGATTGATCAAACTGGGATCCATCCGAAAGAAGATAAGGTACAGGCGTTAAAGGAGGCCAAGACACCTACCAATAAGAAGGAACTAAGGGCATTTTTGGGTGCTATAAACTATTATGAGAAGTTTATCCCCCATCTTCATGGGCTGTGCTCAAGATTGCACCGATTAACAAGTTCTAAAGTGCCGTGGGTGTGGAATAGAGAAGAACAAGAAGAATTTGATAGAGCACGCACTTTAATTGTGAAGGATGCTACAGTTGTTCCATACCAAGACGACCTGCCTATAACATTATCCTGTGATGCGTCAGAGGTAGGTGTAGCTGCGATACTTCTACAGACGTATTCTGATGGCATAGCAAGGCCAGTAGCGTTCGCTTCACGAACGTTACAAGAATCAGAAAAGCGATATTCGTCGATTGATAGAGAGGCGCTTGCCTGTGTGTTTGGTGTTGTCAAATTTCATCAATATTTATATGGTAGACATTTTACTTTAACTAGTGACCACAAGCCTTTAGAGAGAATTTTCGGAACACATCGGGATTTGACCAAGACGATGAACAACAGATTGGTCAGATGGGCTATTTTCCTGAACAACTATGACTTTGATATTCAATATATTGATGGTAAAAACAATGTATTGGCTGATGCACTCTCAAGACTGCCCATTGAAAGTGATCGTCCGTCTCAGGAAGAGCTTTCTGCAAAACTACCGGTGCAAGAAAAGATAGATGATATGGCATTGACCTCTGAACGACTGCAAGAAGAGACAAAAAAAGATTATGTTTGCCAACGAGTTATGATGTTTATGGAATCGTCATGGCCACACAAGTTACCTGATGATTTGTCATACCTACTTCCATTTTATCACAGGCGTGAGGAACTGTCGTCTGTGAAAGGTATTCTGATGTGGGGAAATAGAATAATAATTCCCAAGTCTCTTCAAAAGAAAACCCTACGTGTACTACATCAGGGCCACCCAGGCATCGAAGCTATGAGGGCGTTAGCTCGATACTATGTATGGTGGATGAAAATAGATGATGATGTGGAGAAATATGTGAAAGCATGTCATGGATGTCAGTCGAACCGACCACGGGAGCCGGAAGTACCCTTATATTCTTGGAACGTCCCTGATGAACCATGGGAAAGATTACACTTGGACTATGCTGGCCCATTTGACGGTAGTTATTGGTTAGTTGGAGTCGATGCATTTTCTAAGTGGCCAGAAATATCTATGGTAAGATCGATCACAGCTACAAATACGGTGAACAAGCTACGAGAATGGTTCTCTCGCTATGGAGTTCCAAGAATGATAGTAACCGATAATGGAACCCAGTTCACTGCTGAAGTATTTCAAAACTTTTGTAAAAATAATGGAATAAAACATGTGCGCAGTACACCATACCACCCGAAAACCAATGGCCAAGTTGAACGGTTTATCAAAACATTTAAGTCCAGGTATTTGGCAAGTAAAACGGATAAGGAGGATCCAACACAAAACCTCTCAAAGCTACTGTTCACCTACAGAAACACCCCTCAAAAGTCAACTAATAAACCGCCTTCGGAACTATTCTTCGGGAAGCGACTGAGATCTCCACTGGATAACTTGAAGCCCACGGTTAAAGATGTCATAGAAGAATCGCTTTTCAAACAAAAAGAATATCATGATGAGAGATCGAAATATAGAGAATTTTCTGAAGGGGAAGAAGTCTGGGTCCAGAAAGAACTTGACGCTGGCTGGACTCCAGGAGTAATTAAGTCCAGAACTGGCGAGCTTTCCTATTCTGTTATGGTTGGTGGAATCGAAAAAAGAAAACATGCAGACCAGTTACGCAAGAGAAGCGGTGCTTTGTCTGAGGGGGGAGAAGTGTAGTATTGGGTTAAATGATTTATTTCTGTTGTCAAAGTCATATGGTTTTGTTTATTATTTACAATGTTCATGTTTTGATTTTGAGTTTTAGAATGTGAATAAAACTTATGTTGTTTTGCTTTTAAATTTTATTTTAATTAGTTAGTAGATATATCATAGTTGTATAAGAATTCGAAATAGCAAAAATTAAATGGCCAGGTAACACCAATTATCCATGAACTAACTAGGCAATATTCAATGTATACAGTTGATCAGTTATCCGCTCATTGTTGCCAATAGGGATGGCAATTCTTCGTAAATATAGATATATCACATTTTCTGAATATCAGAATCTTCACTATTAAAAATATAATGCTCCTGAGGAAATCAGGAAGCATTTTAAATATTATTTACAAACTGTAAGAAAAAATTAAATGCACAAGTCATACTTAAAGGGTTTTGCTGCACTTGAGAAATTATTCTGCAATCGCCTAAGGCTCCTGCATGAAAATTCCTCTCGAATGCAGCAAAGTAACACTTTAAGCACTTCTTGGACAAACTATTTTTTCAAGCTCTTTATTATGTATGAGAAAATGTGATTCTGTTGTTAAAAATGCATTATGAGATAAAAATAAATTTAGATACCTACATAAATAAATATAATATCCAATATACTTTCAACATCTAAACAATACCAAGTTTTCTAACAAATTCAATTATACAAATTTTTTTTATGTTGATCAATTAATAAGATACATGTAATTGACTTAATTTTACAAAGCAGTTTACTGACATCAAATAAAGGCACCGAACCTGGTTCAACTCCCTAACAGCTACACAAGCAGCGGTCGACTCACGGGAGGAAGGGCATGAAGTGGTGTTTGTCCTCATCAGACTCGAGTTTGCCGGCGACGTAGAGCGTGATGTCGATGGCCGCCACGCCGTACGGCCGCCGCAGACACTCGGCCCGCCGCTGGGGGCTTGGCGATGCTCTGTCTCGACGACTTCTTGCTCTCCTTATCCGGCTCTCGCACCTCCATGCCGCCCAGCCGCACCACGTAGCACACCAGGTACACCTTCTCTCGGCTCAGGTCCCGCGTGCCCAGGTCCTGCATACAGCGGATCAGGGTTCATTGTTTGTTTCCACCGCAAAATTCAAGACTTTTTTGTAGTATTTTAAGATGTTTTTGCAAAAATATAATCCTGGAAATTTTGGTTAAAAATTTATCAATTATGCAAATCTCAAACTCTATTTTATTCAAACGAAGATGTTGTGGTCCGTGCGCCGATGACACATGACGTAGTTGAGACATGGTCTGTCGGGCTGCACTAATATATGGGAGACCAAGAATCAATACATAATATTCCATTTGTTTCCATGAATCGTTACATAATGTCCAATTATTTTACCATGAATTAGTGCCTAAAAAGTGCTCCATGTTTGACAATCCACTGAACTGTTACTATTTTGCAAAAAGGAGGTTAATGTCATGAAATTTATCAGTTAGTTAAAACTTGCTGGTGCTCGTAATGGGAAAAGTTGAAAATTATTTTAAAAATTTATCACCTCACTCTTTGTAAATTGGTTTTAAAGCCAAAAATAAAATAATTAATAAATTTCCAGACTCCATTAAAAAATTAAAGACTAAATCCAGACTTTCACCACCCTTATTCAATTAATAATATACTTCATTACAAGGGGCGAAAGTGACGCTTTTCGTACGAGCTCAAGGTTTACGACCAAGCCACCAGGCAAGGTCGTAATTTGAGCGAGTAATGGAAAGGCACTTTAGACCCGTGTTATGAACTATTTTTTTCGTCATACTGCATAAAATATTGAGCTAACTATTTAAAAAACGGAGTTTTTACAGACAAAAGAGTTGTTTCCATTTTGTTCTTGCATTTTAAAATCATCTGATTATCTGTCAATTTTTTTTATGTTATGTCAGCTGATGATAACGACTGATATATTGAAAGCTGTGTACTATCAATTGCAACTATGAATGTTTTAATCTACTGATTCGTATCATGAATCAGACTTACCGCTAACATCGTTATCGCTCAGCTTATCTTCTCACTGAGGCAAAATTAAATATTTATTCAGCCTCTTGACTCGTGTAATGAACTATATTTTTCGTTATATCGCTCAATACAACACGCTAACTACTTAAGAAAACCAACCTATTACAATAGAACCTCGCTTAACCGTCACTCTGTTATCCGTCACTCTCTGTTATCCGTCACTGCCTCGGGGCTGTTATCCATATGTTGTAAATTGGCGTCGCGCAAAGCATGGAAGAAAGTGCAAGCGCTATTGTGATCGAACGATCGAACGCAACTGTCCGCGCTAATGACCTTGAGTTTCCACCGAAAATCATCACTCCCACGCAAGGACTGGTATGGGGGTGAGCGAGTTATTTATTACTGATTGGCATGTTGATTTTTTTGGCTATACGGTACGCCTAGGAGTTCTGAGTTACATAGTGTTTGCTGTAACACAGTATGTAGCTAGATACGTACTGTTAATCAACTGCAGTACAGTATCTGTTGATTGTTAATGATGGCTGAAAAACGAAAGAGTCGTACTAGGGCTTGACCAAAGGATCGAAATTATTAAACGTTTGAGGAAGGGCAAAATAGCTACGAGTATAGCGCTGATGTATGGTGTTGGTGACTAATTTAAAATATGACGGACTATCTTTTAATTTGAGGTTATGTAATTCACTTACGAACACTGAATTAGCACAAACAGTTTACAAGGACTGTAATTACCATTGTATGAATGTAATTTAAATATAAATATGTATTCTCCACATGTGCAGGGTTTAATTTCTTCCAAAATATATTAAATCTACATATTGAACAGGTTTATGTCTAAATTTCTGATATCCGTCTATTCTCTTAATCGTCACACTCCCAGTCCCGAGAATGACGGTTAATCGAGGTTCTACTGTACCTTAAAAGATATCTCCCAAAAATGCTTCCATCTTGTTCTTGCTATTTAAAACAATCAGCTGACTGTCTGTTTCATTTTTTAGGTTAGATTGACAACAATGTACAACTATCGATGTATCGAACACATTTAATATTCGATTGGTGGAATGAACGAGTTGCAAAAATTGATTAAATCGACAACAATGCTACAATGAAATGCAATGGATGATAATAATCGATAACCATTCTCGATGCAATCGATAGCTCACCATCGACGCTGACTTACACACGTTTGCAGTTTTAGTGCATCATAAACGAACAGCTGACGTCCTCAACATCAGCTGACTCTTTTCCCTCCCTAGGGTGGAAAAGAGCTACTTTCGCCACGCAACACATGTATTGAAAACAGTCGTTTTCGCAGCAGTATGACGAAAAAACCAATTCTAGATTATCATGATTTTCAAGAGATGAAACACCCTATCAGATGCATTGTTGATTTAACTAACAGTTTTGCAGTGGTGAGGTTCATAAAAGGATTTAGATTCAGATTTTACTCACTTGCAAACAGACCTTACTCAGTATTTATTGTTACTAAATACTAACAGTACTGGATCTAGGAATCCAGATTTTTCATCCATCCATCATGGATGCCAGCCAGACAATCGACAATCGTTACCTTTCATCTATACTTCTATCAATACACACAAGTTATTATCACTATAACTGTAAATATTGAAAAGTACTGTCAGTAATACTGACTGTACGGTATGCTAATGTAATTTCTCAGTTGTTGATATTAATGTACCGGTACAACAATAGGGTGATAAGGTGGTAGCAGTGAGACAGAAATCAGCTGATTAATATTGTTCGGGATAACTTATCATTTTGTGTCCTAAATAAAAATAGCGACATTCTACTTAGGCCAGTAAAATTAGATCAAAAATTAGTCATGCCTGGACAAAAAACCCGGAAAGCTGGAAATCGTCTTAATCTTTCCGTTTTACATCAAAGTATATGAATTTGAAGTTTGTCCCATTTTTCCTAGTGTGCTTTCGACCTGGGACCACAAAAATATCAGAGTTTTGGGTCATTTTTTTCCTTTGTAAATAAGTAAAAAACCGTTTATCCAACATAAAAAGTTTAAATACAAGAATTGTAGAGGACAAAATTCTGCATTTTTTTGAGTACCTTTTGATAAAGATACTTTGAATAGTAATTGATTTATGGTAAGTTAAATAAAGGGTTTTGGCGAATTTCTCTTTCAGGGAAAGAGCTATTACTGTAGGTCTCATGGTAATCCCTAAGCCCGAGACCATGATAACTTTTAGTTTTGAGGTCCTCAGAAGCCAAAAAACCCATATGTTCAAATCTATATAAATATATATGTATCAATATAGATGTATATAAATATATATACTTATGTATGTGTTTCCTTGATAACCCTCGCAAAAATGGTCCAATCTTAATAAAATTTGGCACGGACGTGTACAGTAGTAATTATTTACACATGATCGAAAACCAGCCCAATCGGACCATCGGAAAGGGGGGTGAGGGGGGTAAGCCCCAAAAAATGGGGTTTATTGAATTTTTCATGTAGAAAAATTAAAATATTCTAATTTTGGTTCATACAGTTGAATTCAGCTCGAAAAAACAAATAATTTAGTATTTTGAATCATTGCTCTATGTCCATTGGTTACCGAGATACTGAGAGTGGTAAACACAGTACGTTGTCCCAGCAATGTTAACCTTATGGGAAATAAATAAAATTGTATATCTCCCTTATTTCTGAACATATCTTAATAAAATTTGGTATGTGGCTTCATCTAGTTAAGATCTACATGATTATAGCGTAAAATCCACAAATTTATATATTCTTGAGGCAGCGAACCTGTGTACTCACCTTCCCATTGTTAACCTTATGGGAAATCAATAAAATGGAACACCTTCCTTATCTTCTAATATATCTTAATAAAACTAGTTATGTGGCTTTATCTAGTTAAGGTCGACTTGATTACGGTCAAAAATCCCCAAGTTTATAGATTCTTGAGGCAGCAAACCTGCCCACTCATTTCCCAAATGTTGACCTTATGGGAAATCAATAAAATTGAACAGCTAGCTTATTTCTCAATATTTTGAAAAAACTTTGTTTGTGAAACATCTAGTTGAGGTCTATCTTACTAGGCAACATACCAAGTTTCAACGAGAAACGTTGAGAAATAAGTAAGCGACACACATTTTTAGTTTTCCATAAGGTCAACATTGGGGAAATGAGTGGGCAGGTTTGCTGCCTCAAGAATCTATAAACTTGGGGATTTTTGACCGTAATCAAGTCGACCTTAACTAGATAAAGCCACATAACTAGTTTTATTAAGATATATTAGAAGATAAGGAAGGTGTTCAATTTTATTGATTTCCCATAAGGTTAACATTGGGAAGGTGAGTACACAGGTTTGCTGCCTCAAGAATATATAAATTTGTGGATTTTACGCTATAATCATGTAGATCTTAACTAGATGAAGCCACATACCAAATTGTATTAAGATATGTTCAGAAATAAGGGAGATATACAATTTTATTTATTTCCCATAAGGTTAACATTGCTGGGACAACGTACTGTGTTTACCACTCTCAGTATCTCGGTAACCAATGGACATAGAGCAATGATTCAAAATACTAAATTATTTGTTTTTTCGAGCTGAATTCAACTGAATGAACCAAAATTAGAATATTTTAATTTTTCTACATGAAAAATTCAATAAACCCCATTTTTTAGGATTTACCCCCCTCACCCCCCTTTCCGATGGTCCGATCAGGCTGGTTTTCGATCATGTGTAAATAATTACTACTTTACACGTCCGTGCCAAATTTTATTAAGATCGGACCATTTTTGCAAGGGTTATCGAGGAAACACATACATAAGTATATATATTTATATACATCTATATTGATACATATATATTTATATAGATTTGAACATATGGGTTTTTTGGCTTCTGAGGACCTCAAAACTAAAAGTTATCATGGTCTCGGGCTTAGGGATTACCATGAGACCTACAGTAATAGCTCTTTCCCTAAAAGAGAAATTCGCCAAAACCCTTTATTTAACTTACCATAAATCAATTACTATTCAAAGTATCTTTATCAAAAGGTACTCAAAAAATGCAGAACTTTGTCCTCTACAATTCTTGTATTTAAACTTTTTATGTAGGATAAACGGTTTTTTACTTATTTACAAAAGAATAAAAAATGACCCAAAACTCTGATATTTTTGTGGTCCCAGATTGAAAGCACACTAGGAAAAATGGGACAAACTTCAAATTCATGTACTTGGATGTAAAACAGAAAGATTAAGATGATTTTCAGCTTTCCGGGAATTTTGTCCAGGCTCAATCTTAATTTTACTGGCCTAACTACCAAGAACCCATTTTTAAAGGTTCACTTTTTTTACAATCGAAGATCTGTAATGAATCTATTACTAGTGGATCCGAGCGCACGGAATCGTGCGCTACTCTAGCAGAGCGATAATTCAAATGGCGACAAATTTAAAACACAATCATGCTAACACGATCCGTCTTGAGGGTTATGTTTACACAAATTAAAAAATAACAGCAATTAAATTATCCAGCTGATCAAAATGTAAACAATTATGTTCTTCATAAGGATAACATGGGAACTTTAAAAGCCAATGGGACAGAGCCCAAGGGACTTTTTCAAAAATGTAAGGCCAGATTGCAAATCTACGCGACACGCTCTTTCCAATGAGCCGTCAATGATCAAAATCGGTTAAGAAATGACGGAGGAGTTCATAAGACAAATTTCGTGTTGGCGTATTAATTATATATAGATACTAATTCCCCAAGGAATTTCTTGTGTACAGCAAAACTCCTTTATTTGTGAACCGATTTTGATGATTGAAGTGTCAAATTAAAAGGAATTTCCTGCAGAAGTCACGGAATTTCCTAAGTTCAATGTGCTTTGCCCCACTGGACTTTGAAGTTTCCATATATTTTAAATGGAAGTAAATTGTACCAAACATATGGTTCGCCTAAATTATTTTTATTTGAGTAAACAGGTGTCTTGAGAAAAACCATAACATCTGCCTTCCGTCACTTTGATATTTATTTAAATTTTTTGGTTTTTTTTCAGTTTACAACAACTACCTTATGAAAGCATTAAAATCTTGGTGGATTTTTAATACTAAAATATCATCAAAAATTTAAACCTTTGTAGAAAATAAATCAATATATATAAATAAAAAGAGAAGTGTGTGTTGGTATATTTAGTACTACAGCCAAATCTACACGTCGTAGACCCTTGATCTTGGTATCAAATTAAAGCTTGGAATCTCATAATATGCACTATGATGGTTGGGTTTTGATATCTTATAGGGTGTAGGCACAGGATCGTCCAAAAGGGACCTATGTCAAGGATTTTGTGAGTACTTTAGGTTTTATTTGTTCATATCAAAACATATGCTTTAATTTGAAATGGTTACCGTAGTTACAGTGGTTGCCAACAGAATGCAGCACCTACAATTGTTTTTGTACAACAGGTGAATACAGTCTTATTTAGAAAATATGTTTTTATTTATGTTTTCAATTATTTTCTAGCCTTTTACTGTTAGGTTATGTTATTAGACTAAAGTGCACTAAAATGTATAGTTACTTTTTTTTAATTCAAAAAGTTAGTAGTATGAATAAGATAAGAAAATGTGAAAACGTAGGAGAAAATGTTTGCAGTTCCATACTGTATCTTGTCACATAGACGAAAGACTGCAAGAAAAAATGAAACAACGAAAAAGAAACAAATCTAAGGGTATTACGGGAAAATTCACAGTTACATCAAGAAACACTATCGTAACAGATTGGAACAGAAAGGGAAACAGACGAACAATGTGATGAAAGAAATAATCAGAATAGAGATAATGGAGAACTTTGAAAAAGGGATCAAACAGAAGAAGTTGATTTAAATTAAACAATTTACTAGCTGTTTGCAAAAGGCAGGGAACTATGATTTTGACCGTAAAGGACACATTATTCCAATGAAATATAGATTATATTGAACACCCGATTGTAGTAATTGGCAAGATTGACAAAATTTGTAGTTATTGCATAGCAAATAAATTAATTAGAATAGAATAGAATAAATCTTTAATTTGCCATTTTTTACAATAGTTACAAAGTTTTTACAAAAAAATACTTAAAATTATCTACAGACACAGTGACATAAATATATATATATATACAATATAAATAAATAAATCTGTATAGATATGACAATGTACTCAATATAAAAAAACAAAAGCATCATAGGAACTTTGAGTCTATAACTTAATAAATAGGCTGCAACTTTTGAACTTTTTAGCGACTGACTAGCTGGCCGGGAGATCTTCTTATTTAGAGGTTCAGACTAGAAAAACATCGTTAGTGATTAGTTAATTTTATTAATGCTGTGATTCAAAAAGGAAACCAAATATTGTGTGCTGTTTGAAAAGGAAAATAAGACTGCTACCACCAAATATGCCACCCCTGGCTTTCTCAAATACATGTATGGAGAAACATAAAATATATTGAATTTTACATAACATTAGACGTTATAATGCTTGCTTCCAAATTACATCTTTTGGAGCTACTATTTAGGCCTTTATATGATTTTTCAACCCAGCGAAGCGGGTTACCAACAGCTAGTCAGTTACATAAAATAATTTTAATAAATGGTTATAGAAAACTTAGTAAAGTAAACCAATAGATTTAATTTCACCAGTAACAAACAAATATATTCACTTCAAACTGCTTGTCTAAAATAAATTCCTGATAAGTTCTTTAAAGGCAGAGGCAAACTAATATGAAGTTCTATTAAAAAAGTGTTTTAACTTCTAAGAGGTTCTTCAACAAGGGTTTAACACTCCAACAACACATATGCAGGATTAGGGATAAGGATGGCATGGGAGATATAATTATGATTCGCATAGGAAAAAACAAAATACCAAATGAAAGAAGTAACTAGAAGTCCATAACCAAATATTCAAGTTTTGAAGGAGACAGAGTTTTAACTTAGAGCCTCCCAGCTACAAAAAGAGAAAACAATATTTTTATGTACAAGCAAGTCCTGAATGCCAAGTGTTGAAGAGGTATGGACTATGTTCAGGAAATGGTGGGATTGCCTGAAGAAGACCTATAATGCTGAAGGTTGGCAGAGGCCCTAGTAAAAATATGTTGTAAACATTATAGAATGCGTAAGTGAACAAATTAAAGAATGAAAACTGGGAACCAGAGGAAGGGGAGAACTGTACATTTTGAAAGCTGGGAGTTCAAAGAAAAATTGATGATAAAGTCATAATCAAAAGGAACCAATAGTAAAGGCTTTATAGTAGGGGTGGGCGCGTAGTGGATTTTGAATTCGAGTTGAGTCGGGTCGACTATTAAGCCAACTACTCGAGTATCGAGTCGAGTCGAGTAGTTTGTGAAAAGTAATGTAAAGTTCTTTTTTTTTTAGGTAAAGGTCTTCGAATTACAATTAATTAAAACTAGTAGTTTTATGTAAACCAATTAACTCCACAATTCTCTTCTCATTTTTACAAATCAAATGAAGCAGAAATAAAGGCTGTGTATTATTCAAAAGATAAACTATGAATATAAATTTGAAGTTGTAAAATGAAAGGTCAGAGCTAAATATAGCTATAAGTTTTCAATTTCTGAATTCTGAGAGATGGTATTTCTAGATAACTGTTGAAATCCATTCTTCTATAAGTTAATGAAATACTTTTGAGGTTATTGTTACGAAAAACTCGTGGACGGCTGTGAAAAACTATAGCGCGTATCTGCCATTCACGGATAAACGGCAGATGTAGCTTTTCGAAACTCGCGGTCTGCCGTGAAATATGATCGCGCGTATTTGCCGATCGCCGACTATCGGCAAATGTAGCCATGCAATAATCGCGGTCCGCCGCGAAAAACAACCGTTTGTATTTGCCGATCGTAAATAAACAAAATGCACCTTGGTGAAACTAGCGATCGGCCGTAAAAAACGGTCGCGCGTATTTGCCGGCCACAAATGAACAGAAAATGCTGCTTATTTGTGAAACTAGCGAGCGGCCGCCATAAAGAATCTGCCCATTGAGGATAAACGGCAGATGTAGCTTTGAGTAACTCTCTATCAGCTGTAAAATTCGATCGCGCACACGTAAATCGTACGTAATTTAGATCAAACGTAAACGGCGGGAGTAACTAACTACTCGACTTGTTTTTTCAGGTAGTAGGAGCTACCTGACTTGTGCTCGAGTAGTTGTAAAATTTCGGGTAATTACCCGACCTTCGAGTACTCGCCCACCCCTACTTTATAGTAAACCTTACATTCATGTTACATTCACTTCTACACAACCCTCAGAAATTCACTCGGGGAAAATCTATAAGTGCAGCAACTACATGTATCTCAAGGGAGAGCAAATATGGATTATTAGACTCCATTTTAGCCCAAAACAAATCTTAAACAACATTTATATCCAATTTAGAAAAAAATTACGAAATTTGTAAGAGAACACGCAATACTTCAAAAAATCTTTGCAAATTCTCAGAAATCAACCGAAGAAGTATAAAAATTTAAAGAGGAACTCAAACTAAAATCGTAATAACGCTAGATAACGTAAACTTATAAGATTTAAACCATCCTATTTTGCAAGCTATATTTTTTATACCTGCTAAGTTGACAAACTTTTCTCTCATCATTTAAATAGTTAATTTTATTAACTGGAAATGACTAGTTTATAACAATTTTGCACAACTGCTAGTTATAATATTATTTTATCGGGCCTAAATAATTAAAGTAAATGCTTAATCAGATCTGGGGGGCACCCGTGTTGATTAGCTACTGTGGTCGCAGTTACTTACAGTATAATTAAAATGATTTGTCTTTTAAAGAGATTGTGGTTCAGTTCCACAAAAAATTTTATAAAACTCACCGTGAACAATACCCTCAAGTTGTGTATTTGATCGATGTTACGAGCCATGGTTTCTTGACTCCACCTGACTACGTAGTTCTCGGTGAATGCTTTATTCTCCTTGCCGTCATACAGTGTCATCAGCAGCTCTGCGTCATCCGACAGCCTGCAGATAAAGTTCCTCAGAGACACGAACAACGTGTGCGTCAGCGACTGACTAGCTGGCCGGGAGATCTTCTTATTTAGAGGTTCAGACTAGAAAAACATTGTTAGTGATTAGACTGAGCAAATATCTTACGTTATAAAGTTAAATAATCATAAAAACAATACCACTAAAAATATTTTTTAATAAAACAAAAGCGAAACCAAAAGAATGAGCCTCGGAACACTGAACCCTTTTTTCTATAACCCCTTCAAGAAGTTAAATGAAAATAAAGAATCCAGACAAGATCATACTTAGTATAAAGCATTTTAGTATGCAGCATTTGACCAGCAATTATTGTGCTATTAAAAAAGTGTACGATACAAGCATATTAAACACCTTAAAGATTAAATTTTTTGAAATGTTTATGATTTTTTTCTAAATTTACAGAAATGATAGGCCTACATGTTTTTTACCCTCCAAGGGTTAAAAAAGTTTTTGATCTGATTTGCAGACAAGAATATATTACAACAAAAAATATAATAATTTACGGTAGAACCTTGATAAGAAGACATTCGATAACACAAAAACCTTGATAAAAAGTGCTCTTTTCAAGTCTCCTTGAAACTTTAATGTAACTTAATGTCTTATTAACTCGAATCTCAATAAAAAGACTCCCTTGATATCGAGACTCTTTCCAGGATCCCCTTGAGAGTCTTCTTATCAAGGTTCTACTGTATATTGCTAACGTCTGTGATTTAATGTTTCTCTTAATTTACAATTGCCCATTGAAAACTAACTACGAGTATAAAAGTGAAAAACTTTAAGTAAGAACTTGGATTCTGAACACTTACAGTTGCTTTTCGTATCCTCTCAGCAGCAATCTCATGGTGCCAGTAGAGTTGGATAGTTGAAGTTTGCTCAGGATTTAGAATGTTGCCATGCTCATCCCTCACCACCATGTCCAATCCTAATAAACTGTAAAAACATAATTTATTTTAAAATTATTTTGATCTCGGTGAGTAAAGCAATAATAGATTAACATGTACTGAGCTAGAAGGGGCTTTATCAGCGTCTGACATGCAGCACTGCTCTTTCTCGATTCCCATAGTTCTGGTTTCCTCACTAGCATGTCTAACATCTCTACCATGAGAAACTGGTTTGATTGGTCTGAAAGCAGTTCGAGACACTACATTTGCATGTTTATTCTACTGTGGAATGGTTCATGTTTGTGTAACATTAGGTTTACAACCAATAAACGTTGCCAGCTTTTTTTAAACATTACTTTGTTTAATGTCATATTTTTATTTCTGCAAATAAATATTAAAATATTATTGAAAACCCTAATAAAACCAGAGTTAAAACTGAGTGGGCAGTGGAATTGATTATTGCTAGCAATGAATAAGACAAAATAAAACAGATATAATATCTGATAGAGCAGTAGTATTTGTCTAAAAAATTAACAACAGTATAACAAAAAAAAAATAAATAATTAATCATCATGCATCATCCACGATGTATTTTGGGACCTAGGAAGCTAAATACACCTAAATCAAATTTGTATATTTTTTTGAATGTTTTAAAACTATATTTCGAAAAAAATGTGGAAAAAACCCACTTTTTGTACCCACAGAAAACAAGAGTTAAGTTTCAGTTTCTGTGGGTACAAGAGGTGGGGGTTTCAGATTCTATGTGTTTCAGTTTCTATCCAATTGTTTTTATTACAGTTGTAATTACAGTCTACAGAAACTGGTCACCAGATATCAGGATTATAAAATAGATTCATTATAAAGGCAAATGTATGAAATTTACACGCTGAAGTAGTTGGAAACATGCTTAAGAAATGGTACTTGAAAACCTTGTTCAATGTACGTCTTAAGAAAAAAAACCAATATATGATTTAGAAAATCAAAAGTAACCAAATAGTCAATAAAAAGTTTCATCATAACTGTAATCCAAATAAATTCATTTATTGACACTGGACTAAGCTCCATATCACAATAAGAAACAACCGTGAATGAAGTCAAAATAAAAAGAGCTACATAGGCCTACACAAAACTCAAACCCTAAATATATTTTTTATTTCTTTAAGCATACATTACAATATCCATTGACAATTAAGCTTCTAATAGTCGACAGAAGTACTTCTAATACTGGAAGTACTTTGACACTAAAGCTGTAAATGTCACAAAAATTACACCAAAAATAAATTTACTCACTTATTCCCGACATCAATTTTGGAGGTGACTAGACGTTTGACTTGCTTGAGCTCGTCGACAGGGAGGGTGCCCGACAGAATCTGGCTGCGGTACTTCATCAGCTCGTACATGTTTTGTTCAATCAGCTTAAACTTCTTGTCATGAGTCTGAACAAAACCAATTTATTAAAATTTACCATGTTATAGGCCAACTGCAATTGTTTGTTGACTAATTTCACTAATATGATTATAAGATGTGTTGATTGGATTATTTAAAGCAGTAAAATATGACAGAATCTTTGACTTATCTAGGCCTAATAGTTTTTCACAGTTAAATGGAATCGGGAGATATAAATGAATATTTAATGAGTCAATGAATACTTGGATTTGGAAATAATAATGTAGAACAACCTTTACAAGAAAGCATCATTATTCATCATATGAAACATTTTATGATAAAAATAAGGATGTGATCTAAAAAACTTTAATACTTACGATATATAAATGCTTCCAGATAGAGCCCCATTCTCGAAGTACGGAAGTCAACTCCTGTACTATTTGGGGCTGTTTTAACACTGTTACTTCGGTTGGTCTGTAATTGGATAAAAATTACAAATAAAATACCAAAATAATCTAAAACATAATTGATGTTTCATAAAATACCAAGGTTGTAATATGCCTTACGGTAAAACAAAATTTATAACATTTTTTTGTGTGGATAAATAGAATCATATTATACTAAAATGTTCAATATTCTCTTCAATTATTAAAATATATATTTCATCCTCAAACCCTTTCAACAAGTGAGACCTAGAGAAAATGGCATACGCTAAAGTATACAGTACACCTCGGATTATCCGGATTAATGTGGCGGAACACCGATCCGGAAAACGAAAAATCCGGATAATCCTAGGTCATAACAATATCGCCTGATTAGCGATCACGTACCTTAGCACCTGCTGAATTGATGCTGCAAACGAAGTAACAAGATTGTACAACATGTTATTCTTTCAAGCTTTTTCCGCATAAGTACTAATTTTCTAACTGCGCTCGATTCTTCTGTCACCGTACTTGTCCCAACACCCAGTTCCTTAGCTAATTGTTTACTTGTTTACTTGATTCTCCTGCATCAAGTCTTATGACAGCATTTAGTTCCTGTTCTATAGTTTAAACCATTTTTTCCTTTTACAACCACCCATTTTGAAATTCAATATCAGTTCACACAAATAGTTCACAACTGTAAACACTTAAAGTGACAGCAATTAACTAGATTGCAAAATTACCATAGGCTACGCTTATGCTGATTACTGCTAGCGCCCCAAGTAGCAAACCAAAGACTAGGTTCACGGAAATGCTGTAGTGTACTGTTTTGGCGATGCGACTCCTTTAATTACTGTGATTCCAAATGCCTACAGTAATATATTGCATTTGCACTTTACTTTAGTTTGCGCAGTTCACTAGTGAACTCGCTAAAATTCCTTTTCGCCGTGTTTTAACACGTTCCCTGCGTTACGAGATCCCGAGGTCTCGTAACATAACCTAACTCTAGCGCGGCAGCGAAATACGACATTCTGCCGCAAATTCCGAATACCACAGTTTGATGTAGAATCAACATAGAGAAATAAATCAGACATATATAAAGGTATAATATTGCTGGATCGTTTTTTGAACCACTCAAAATACGAGATCTATAGATCTCGTAACGCACTGAATTAATGTATGTTTACTTATATACGACACGAAACCCCCGGGCCTCGTAACTAATCTTAGTTCGTTTTAGCGCCGCTAGGAGCTCTGCCGTTTGTGTTGTTTACAGAACACACAAAACGTTGTTTCAGTTTTGCAGTTAACCTTAAAAATCTAATCGTGTATTGTGCTAAGTGATTCGGGTGCTGTTTTGTGTGAAAAATGTCGTCGGAAGATGATCCTGATGATCCAACATATCCGTACAACACGAGGAAAAGGCCTAAGCTAATTTTGGTCAATGCCAGCAACACTTCTTTCTTAGAACAGCTTGTTACGGAAGGCCTGAACTCAGACGTTGGTACTAGTGTATTGTCTAGTGAGGAAGAACTGTGTGATTTTTCTGGAAGTGAAATAGAAGACCCAAATTACGAACCACCAGTTGACGATTACCTTGATGACGACAGTTCGTCTAGTGATGAATCCTACATCGATAGGCAACGACATGTAGGACTATCCGGCGAACACAGCAGTGGCTTCGCACCCGGCGTTAGTGGCTACGCACCCGGCGTTAGTGACTACGCACCTGGCGGAGGCGGCGACGTACCAGGCGGAGGCGGCGACGTACCAGGCGGAGGCGGCGACGTACCAGGCGGAGGCGGCGACGTACCAGGCGGAGGCGGCGACTTACCAGGCGGAGGCGGCGACGGTCCGGGCGGAGGCGGCGACGTACCAGGCGGAGGCGGCAACGTATCAGGCGGAGGCGGCGACGTACCAGGCGGAGGCGACAACGTACCAGGCGGAGGCGGCAACGTACCAGGCGGAGGCGGCGAGGGTCAACCAGAAATCAGTGTTTTTGGGTGCAACTGGGTGGAGGACAGTGTACCATTCACTCTACCAGCTACAGTGTACTTTCCGGAGTACTCAGATGAGGTAAAAGTAAATATTAACATTGAAAATCCTTCTCCTATTGATATATATTGCCATTTCATTGATGATGAGCTGTGGGAGTATATGGCCCAGGAAACCAATCGATTTGCAGTCCAGTTTTTATCAGCTAATGAGCCTGCTGCAAAATCTAGAGCCAAGGATTGGCTACCAACCACTGCCAATGAAATGAAGAAGTTTGTTGGTATTATGATTTGTATGGGGCTGGTACAATTACCACATATCAACCTTTATTGGTCCAAAAATCCATTATATGGGAACCCCCTCATCAAGCAAACAATGCCAAGAGATAGGTTTTTGTTGTTGAAAAAGTTTTGGCATTTTGCCAACAATCAGGAACCCCAGGTACAAGATGATCGTTTGGGGAAAATCAAAACTATCGTCGAATACCTGAATTCGGCATTCATGGATGCCCTAACACCGGGGAAACATCTGGTGATAGATGAAACAATGATCCCGTGGCGAGGTAGACTGATTTTTCGCCAGTATATTAAAAATAAAAGCCACAAGTACGGAGTCAAAGTGTACAAGTTGTGTACTGTTGATGGCTACACACTTCGCACTGTTTTGTATGCTGGGAAGTCACAACAAAATCGGGACAGTAATCAAGGTCATACTTATGACATCGTCATGGAACTGATGGGCCCTTTTGATAGCCAAAATGTGCATTTTGATGGCTTTCTAAACAAGGGGAGATGCCTAACTACTGACAACTTTTACACAGGCATCCCCATAGCCGAAGAACTGCTAAAGCAAAAAACTCGTTTATGTGGAACAATCAATGTTAATAGGAAAGGATTGCCAAAGGATTTAGGGAAAACAACCTTGAAAAAGGGAGATTCTAAGGGGTTCAAGTGCCAACATGGCACTAAAGTCGTAAAGTGGAAAGATAAGAGGGTTGTGACAATGGTCTCAACTGTATTGAACCACGACAGCAAGCCAATCAATACAGGAAAAAGAAACAGGAAGAATGAGCCAATCATGAAGCCGAGGTGTGTGTTGGACTACAACAGTGTGAAGAAAGGAGTGGACTACAGCGACCAGATGTCGTCTTATTACACCACTTTGAGAAAAAGTCTCAAGTGGTATAAAAAGGTGGCCTTAGAGCTTCTGACTGGTACCACATTGGTAAATTCATGGGTGGTATTTGGCAAAATGACAAATAATAAAATGCCAATGTTGAAGTTTCGTGAAATGATAGCACGAGGCCTTTTGGGTATCGATGAACCACCAAGGCAAAATCTCACTCCACCGTCAAGAAAGAGGCCTCACTCACTGGCAAAGACGGAAGGTGAAGGAAAAAAGAAGAGGAGACGATGCAAAGGGTGCTACGAGAAGATCCGTCAATCTTCATCGTCACGAGAGGCAGACCGGAAAACCAAAACTGTCAACACGTTTTGTAAAGACTGTCCTGGCCAACCGTTCTATTGTCTTGGGTGTTTTAGCGAAAAACACGTCTAAGAAGTTTGTGCTTTGTTAACGCCACCAAACTTATCAGGAGTCAAAGAAACTTTTTTCACAAAATAAAAACCCAATTTTATTTTTATATATTACAAAATACGCCCAAAAATGATTAAGATATTCTCAAGTGATAAATTGTATTGTTTCTCATTTGTTTGGCAAGTTTCCTATGGGATTTTCATTATTTCATAAAATAATAAAATTGAAAAATCTTATTTTCTTTCACATTGCCAAACCTTATTAACTTGGGTTCGAGGTTTTTTGTACGAATTTGATTACTCTTTACTTCATCAAGTGTAGGGTGTATTTGTCAATTCTCAATTGTACAAATATAAAAACAGGTAGCCAAAGAAACTCCAATTTAGTATTTGTTTTCTTTATTAGTAAAAATAAATAATAATACGGGCATATATACAATGTTTAACCTAGTTAAAAATAACAATAAATTTGTTTTGTAGAAAAATCAATGGTTGATTTACAATATCTTTATTTATGTGCGGTACGAGATCTCAGGAACTCGTGCTAATGCGAAATATTCAAAAACTGAGGTGGCGGGAGGTTGGCAGCATCGTCTTAGTTCATAAAATACACCACAGAGTTCTCTGACTCCGTTCATTTCAAGGTTATGATGCGCGGAAGATCGTCTGCGCAACGAGGCCTCGGGATCTCGTATCGTACAGTTGTAAACACACCTGACGAGACCTATAGATCTCGTAACGCACCACAAGAAAACATGGAAAATTTCCATGAACGCAGGTAACGTGTTAAATTTTCTAATTTCTCGGATGGACCGGTCCGGATAATCCGGGATCCGGATAATGTGGGGTCCGGATAATCCAAGGTGTACTGTATATCACAGAAAGTAAATCAAATTAATTTGTAATCAAATGACTCGTCATTCTCGCTGATACAAGCACAGCCATGAATAAATTAACAAAATTAATATTTTAAACCTTACATTAGAGTCGTTGTTATTTAGCTATTCTAGTTAAATGTAGTTTTGATGGATAAAGAATGACTGTAGTTAAATTTGTTGTTTTGATAGATTAAGAATGAATTGAGTTATATTTGTTTGATTACAGGATCTTCATTATTTAAGGTATAAGAAGGGCAACCGGATAGTCATATGTCCAATCCTTGAAAATCGTTGAATATATTCATATATTTATAAAAATTTTGCATATATTTGTTTAGCTTATTTATTTCAAGGTTCAAACTATTTCTCTTTAAGAAAGCATTGAATTAATAACTGTAGAGCCATACAGAGCCGATGATGAGAAGAGGAAGTCCAGTGGTGAGTAGTGAATGACTGATACAGCCAAGGTTGGCGTTGGTATTCATCTGCCATTCACTACACCACAAGCACACCGTACATACATACGCCATGTTAATGAACTGTTAATCACTACACACAATCGCAGCCACCTCATCCGGCTTCCCAACGACATTCCTCCTGACATTTCAATTTCACACATCAAGGGCTAAATACAATTTTATATAAATTGATATTTTTTTGTAAACAGAAAATTTCCTTGATAATATATCAACACCAGTCCATTTAAATGTCAAAATGTACATTTAGATGGAGGTAACAACAGGTTAACTGAACACAGTTTGAATAATTATTTGCAACATTCTCACTTATTATTGTTATTACAACAAAATTTACTTTTATAATTTTAGTATAATCATTGATGAACAACAATCAATCAACCATTCATTTTTTTAATAATAATAAATATAGCCTAATATAAAGATTTCAATGGAATAATGATGAATAAATATAAAAAATTATTAATATGTAACTCAATTTTTTTTAAACATGACATGAAAATAAAGCTTCATATTAATATGAAGCTTCTTGTTTTTAAACATGACATGAAAATAAAGCTTCATATTAATATGAAGCTTCTTGGTTTCAAATTACAAAGTGACTAAACTGTTAACACATTTTTATAAGCCGTTCATGATTATTTTACAATTAATAAATTGTGGAATTAATTCACTTTAATAAATAATAATATAATAATTTACTATTATTATTTGTAAAATATAAAGGAGGTATAATTTACCAAATTTAACCTTAAATTAAAATATTAGGTGATGTTCATAAAGTTGTTGTTCTAGGACAGATTTCACTCTCTGCAAGTGTTTCACCAATTGACTTCTATTACTAAGGTCAACTTTTAATGCCTAACTGATCATTCTGCAAAACGTAACAGTGATTCTTCACGGTTTTGGGATTGGGAATACATGACAATTCAAAATTAAAGTTTATTTACATTAATTATTTTTAAATATCACAGAGTTTGTATCAATTTTTACAGCCAAAATTTATAAATTAAATAACCAGAAAATAACCTTGAGTAAACTGAAAATTCAATTAAAAATTTAAAAAACTGGCATTATATTGGGGACAATTTTTTAATATGCTTATGTAGGCTAAATAAATTTTAATAGACCAACAAATAATTTTGGATTATTGATCATCCACACTACTAGCAATAAATAATTAATTCATAATTCTGACTTTTAGATTTAAAAATCCAGTCCACGTAAAGTTAATGGCCCTGACACAAACATTGCAAAAAACTTCTGTTTCACTCCTCACTCCACCACTTTGTTTCCATTACTGTCTGACTGTCCTTGCCCATGCAGTTTTAAATTTTTGTACTTTCCCACTTTAAAACTATTTTTCCACAATTTAAAAATGGAATGTAAATCATTAGGTTACTATTAATATTACTCAAGAAATAGGTATGAGTAAATTCAAACTGCTTGAAATAGTTGTACATCACGCTATATATTTTGAACTTGATTTTTTAATTTTGTAAATCTCTTGCTCTCCAGGTAGAGATAATAAGAGAGCAATAAAATATTGTGACTGTGCTTATATGTTTAAAAGCTTTTCTATTAAAAATATTAAAACCATACGATCCTCTAAAAGAGTTGAAAAGGTACTATAATTGAAAACAGATTGTGTTATTAAATTCAGTTTAAAAAAAATTTGTTTAAAATGATGCAATACCATTTTTTAATTTAAAATAACTTTATAATACGTTATAGAACTATTTTTACAGTTTATAATGTCACAAATTATTTGCTACAAAGTTCTTATACTTTGAGAACCAATAACGATTTATTGTAATCAATGAAAAAAATCTAGTTTAAAAATAAGGGTCAAAACACCATTTTTACATCTGAAAAAAAACTGATCCAATATGCAGGACTCAATATAGCGGGCAGAAATGAGTGAGAACTCAATATAAAGTATTACTACCCAACAGTATTTGGGGTGGTCTAAGCTTGATATTAAAAAAAAATAGGGGCTATTATGGGATAAGTACAAACTGAACAACAGCAAACGTGACTTATAATGCTCAGAACTCACTATATAATACTCTACTTTTCCGAAAATTTCATTTATGTTTAATGCATGAATAGGCTAATAAAATATGGTTCTCAGGTTCTCAGTTGAGAAAGTCTTTTGGTTCTGGTAAACCTTTTTTAATTTTTTACTTTTTTTAAATAGGCCCTATTATAGGGAGCAATACAGATTCATTTGCATAACACAGCTTTAAGAAGGGAGAATCCCCTTCTTCCTAATAACATTGCTTAGATCAACATATTCCAAATTACATTACTATTTTTGTCAAACCTTTAATTAAAGGTTTATAGATTGTTTGTGCAACAATCGATAAATAAATATAAGAAATGTAAATTATTGCTTTACACACAACATGTGGTAACATGTGGACCACTAAAACATTGTCTAAATCTATATACATAAGGGAAATTTTAGCGCAGAAATTGAGGGTGTTTGGTACGTCACAGGATGATGGAAGAAGGCTCAAATTGAAGGTCTTGATCTCAGGGACTCGAGGGAAAATACTGAAATTGCTTTCAAGTTCACCAGAAAATGAGAAATTACGTAAAATGTCTGCCATTTAATAAGCATGAGGATCTAAAAACGTCTGCTTTGTTTACATAAAAGAAATGTGGCCCTGATACTTGATTCAAAACGATATGCGAGATATAAACATAATTTGGAAGATCTAGAAGCCAGTTTCCAATGAAGACATAGTATACTATAATAAAGAAGGACTAATAAGCTTAGGGGCTTTTAGTGGACCACTAAACATTGTCTAAATTTCATATATAACATTGGGCAATCTCTGAATCTAAATGATAAAATGCAAGTTCCTCTGGAGCAAGGGTTGAGGTCAGGAATTATTAAGAGTTTGGATTGGGTAGTATTTTGTTTAGTTTTTATTTATATCTAATCTAACACTAATGAGCTTTTTATGACAAAAAAATTCTTGTAAATAACAAATTAAACTGAGCCTACTGAACACATAAAATACAAGTGTATTAACCTTGTCTAAATTTTTCCACCATAAAATTACATCTCAGCTCACAACACAGTGTTAATCAGTGCATAATCAAATACCCTCTCGATGTGACCACTTCAGGTTTTTTCAAGCCTGGGTCCCAATGACTAGAAGGACGTGAATATGTTTTGTTTAAAAAACCACTTACCCCGACTTGTCCACTACACTTTCCATGATCTTCACATAGCACTTGGGGAAAATTCCCCGGAGACCTCGGTTTTTGGCTGTGAAACCAAAATACCAGTCTCCATTTTCTTCTAAGATGTGGACACATTCCCCAACTGTCACTTTTATTCTCCATGGTGCATCTTCTTGTAGATAATTGTGAATTGCTGTAAACCAAAAAATTAAGAATGGATCAATTTTAGGTTGAAATAGAATTGTGAATGAATAGTGGCAGTTATAAGATTTTCAAAATCTTTTATGTAAAAGATCGGTTAATAATGATAATATTACTTATTTCAAAATTATCTCTGAGAAGCTTCCAATTTTGTATTAGAAAAATTAATAAAATAGCCGGAAAAATAGCTTTATACACCATTATAAAATGAATGGTCAGCAAAGAATGGGCTTTACAGTTAAGTGACTCCTGTTTCTAGATAAATCTAGAGAGCTAAGGTTAGTGTGATAACAACATGTCTATTACAATATCAGGATAAAATTAATACATAAAATGTCACCTTAGACACTTTTTTCAGTCCTGATTTTGATTTGTAGCTTATCCCCTCCAGAAAAAAAACTGATTTTATGCTAAGACAGGAGACTCATAATCAGACTGAGGTAGTATCATATCAGTGAAAGACATATAGGGCTTTTGCGAGGTTACTTTCTTCATATACGTGTGATTGAATTTCATGTCTACAATCGGCTATCAGACAACGGCCCCTGGACTACTGGAGGGCCAGATTAACCCGGTTCCGGATTATCCAGGGTCTATTGTGTAAAGCAAAAACAACATTTGAGTAAAATAACTATGCCTTGCATGATTTTGTTGTTCAGTTAGTAAATGATTCAGTATTTTACTTAAATTACTTGTACATCAAATTTCAAAGCCCCTAACTCTCAAATCACAAAACTGATTCTTAACATATGTAAATAAGAGAATTAATTCCTGTAAATCAATAAGACTGATTCACGGTTAGTTGATTATTGATACACAATGTTTTAAAACTATCATGTTTTACATACAATGTCGATAGTTACAGCAGTACCCAGGTGGGACCAGCAATCACTAAACAGGACATCCTGCTTAGCAATAGACTAGAGAGGTAAAATAAAATTCAGCATATCTTTTTCAACATTTTTTTATGAATGGGTACCATAATGTAAAGAAAATATTTCATTTTAATATTTTTTCTTTAAATGTTACTTATAATACTAACCAACAAGGATATATTTATCAACTATGTTAAACATCTTTGAACTTACAGAATCACAGACAATTTTTATTTCCTGCAGAAGTAATTCATGTAACACCCCCATTTACGCTACAAATTAATTAGTACAGTACACCTCAAATTTTCCGGATCCCACACTAAACAGATCCCGGATTATCCGGACCGGTCTATATCTGAGAAATTAAAAAATTAAAATCACGGCAAAAACATGATTTTAGCGAGTTTGTGGGTGAAATGTGCCTTCTTAGAGTAAAATACAAATGTAATACATTACGGTATTGCGGTAATTTGGAATCACAATAATTGAAGGAATCACACTGCCTAAACAGTACATTACAGCATTCTCAAGTTACTGGATTGATACTTATAGCGCTAGCAGTAATCAACAAAGGCGTCGTAGCCTATGACAATTTTGCGAGTTTGTTTATTGCTGTCATTTGATCTGTTACATTATTTCTAAAGAAGAGTTACTGTAATAAGTTTTGAGAATTGGGTTGGTTTTGTTATGATTATTTCAAGTTTGAGTTATTTTAAATTATCATTATTTAATTTTAATAAATTAAATTCTGGCATTTCATTCCAAACCTAAAACATAATTATGGTAAAAGTTAACATTATATTCGTATGATTAATAATAAAGTTTAGTCCTTAAATTTGTTTCAAAATTGAACACCGCCTAAAATTTGAAAGACTTGCATGTTGTACACTCTTGTTACGCTGTTTGCATCATCAATTTAGCAGGGGGGTACGCGATCGCTACTTAGACGATATTGTAATGGTCTCGGATTATCCAGATTTTTTCTTGTCTAGATCGGTGTTCCGTCACATTAATCCGGATAATCCGAGGTATACTGTACATAAGTAGGCCTAGCTTCATATTTATATCCCATGTCAGCTTCACAACAGAATCACAATGCTTCTTAAACACTTCAAAATGTTTAAAAATATTAGGGTAGATCAGGGAAATATCGACACTTCAGGCAATTCCGACAACCTAGGTTGCGGTCGTAATATGAGAGTAAATCGCTTTTGGATAGAGCTGCTACCTTGTGGGAGACACCAGAACTAATTTTTGGCGATTTCTAAAGTAATTTTTCTCTTTTTGATCTAAAATCGGGCTCCTAAACTAACTAATATACGTCCTATACAATTAGATCTAAGGGAATAAGACTTAGTCAGCTAGGAAGTGTATTTCAAAGGAAATATTTTGGTATAGGGGCCTAGTTGTTTTTAGGATTGATAATGATAAGACGACCTAGGGAGAAAAATCCGCCATCTTGTCTCTCTGGGGTAATGTCAACAAACCAAAAGGGACAAAACCGACAGCTGTGTATCTAAATTGCCTATTTTATCAAAATAATATTGCTATGGGGTCTGTAGAGTTGTTCTTTTTATTATATTTCTGTTATGATATCTGAAAAATGGGTAACAGACAGGGGTTAAAGGGATGAAGAACCTAGAAAAAGGGCAATTTGAGTTTGTCCATAACGGAGATTGGTAAACAGTGTTGCAGCTGAAGTGGGAATGCCTGGAATTGCTCTTTATGATCTCCTTAAATTAATAATGGAAGGTACCTTTTTCTAATACATAGGTACAGGGTTTAAGCTGGGAAAAAAATTCTTTGAGCAAAAATGCTACAAGCTCTTTGAGACTTGTAGCAATATTATTTTCCTTTTAGTATTTTCATCGCATGTTATTAAGTTATGGCACATGTCATCAAACCAAAACAACTTAATCGACAAACATAACCTCAAACTATATATTTCGCATCACCGTATTCGAAACATCTGTTTTCGCCAGTGTTGCCAGACTGGCCATGAGATTTAATCCACCGTGAGTTTCGAAAATCCCCAGTTTTACACAGCAGTATCTTTAAAATCCCCACATAATCCACGGCAACGTTTCTTGCCCCATAAATAGGGTATTCATGACTTGAAACTAAAATTATCGAATGACTAGGCCTATATTGATTATTCGACTCCATATCATTCCAAGCGGTGGCGAACTAGCCCTCCACATTCTCGCATTCGCCACTGCTCGGCTAGACTCGGTGACGCCAACAACCTTTAAAATATATAGACTGCTCATCTCATTGTAAAAAAGTGAAGCCTTCGTGGGCGCTGTCATGTTGGCTAATACCTAAAAAAACGAGCAAACCGGAAAACTCACTACGTCACCGGAAAACTCACTACGTCACAAAACACTTCATCGACTATAAAAAACTATTAAAAGTTTCAGTTCTGCAGTGAATTTCAATTGAGACATATTTAACATTTTTACTGGAATCCGAGAAATAGTTTTTTATGACTATCTGGAAAAAGGGAGGTAAAAGTAATTTTTTTAAATATTTTTTCTGTTATTTATGCATTATTAGACAGCTCAATGTTTTGGACTACAAATACACTAACTGTAGATCTCCAATTCTAACTTATAAAAAAGTTAGGCTATATGGTGTTTTTTAACATAACCACACTTGGGGCACTTTCATTCATTGAAACGGGGCAGTTTCATACATTATTTGTCTTTCCTATTTATCAATAGGCCTATTGAATAATTTATCTTTGAAAAAATATCATAAAAATACTTAGTTAAAGTCTCAGCCTACAGTTAAACTCAAAACATAAATTTTTTAAATTTTCTTTAGGGTGATAGCGAGATATTTACAGGAAATTAACTAATAGAGCTTACGCAGATAAAAATGTTTTCACAGTTCATTTTACATCTAACTTTCATTAATAATACGCTTTAGGGCTGCTGATTTGCAAGAAATTGTACCAAAACTTACATTTTGGAGCAAGACTTCATACAGCTCTATTTTTCTGTTAATATTTTAACAAGTAACATTGTGTAACCCTAATTTTAGGCCTAATTATCGTTAGTATTAAGTTTTTAAACAGCTTAAAACAACAAACAAAAGTTTTAATACTATTAGTTTCATTATTTTCCCTTTGTATGCATCTACCCCGATGAAGTATGAAACTGCCCCAATTTGGGGTAGTTTCATACAAAGTGCAGTGTTTTGGTAAAAAATTTTTTTTTCATTTATATGAGAGATAAATTAATTTAAAAACTTTCATGATAATGGTTAGATGACATGCAATATTAAAATAAAATTTCAGAACATTTCGTTTGGAAATAAGGGATCTAAAAATACTTGAAGTAGATAGATGCGATTTTGTATGAACCTGCCCCACTCTCCCCTAATTTAGGACTTAGCGTTCTTTCAACAGTAATTTAAAACAAAACGAATCTTTTGAAGACGACTAAAGATTCGAATAAGTTTTTAAAAAATGTCAGAAATGCTATTTACAGATTTAAAATCTTAATACTTTTCTACATATTTTATTAAATTGAAGTAAGATAACGACAAAACTAAATTAATACCGTTGACTCTTTGAAAATAAGTTTTTATAGTTGATCAATTAAATGGTTCAATTCCTATTGCTGAATCGTTCTTTTTTCGTTCATTAATGTAGATCACAAAATTAATGCTAACCTAACAAAATTAGAGGGCTGCAGCAATACTATTGAACGATGCCTTCAGTAGGGTGGTCTAACCGTCTTGGTTTAAACGTGAATTATATAAACAATAAACAGATTATTTGGATATATGATCGAGCTTATTGTATTGTTGGTTGCAGAATGAGTTTCTATAACGTAAATCAACATGACTGTTTTACAAGTAAGCTAGAGTTTGTTTGATTTGTTCTTGTAATTTAGTATTTATCTTATTTATTATGTTTGCTTATAACGTTCACAAACATTTTTAAACTAAGCGCAAAATATCTACATATTAACAAAATATTATTATAGCATTGCAATAATTTAGACTGATACTGTACCTAAATTTTTATGAATTATGTTACAGGTTTAGAAATGCGAGGATCAAAGTTACATACAAGGAATTGCATCTAAAATGTCTTAAAATACTACGGTATTCTAAAAGCAGCGTGCAACGATCCGGGACTGAATTATCATGGCATATGGATTATTTAAAAATTAGTTTTTTTTAGCGAATTTCCCCTATAGGGAAGAAGCTATTACCGTAGGTCTCATGGTAAGACCTAAGCTCGGGACCACTATAACTTTTCGTTTTGGGGCCCCCAGAAGCAAAAAACACTATTCGTTCGAATTTTTATATATATATATATATATATCTATATATATATATATCTATATATATATATATCTATGTGTCTGTTAGCACGATAGCGGCCGCAAAAATGGTCCGATCTTTATGAAATTTGGTACGGACATGTAAAGTGGTAATCAATTGGACGAGTTCGTGAACCAGCCCGATCGGACCACCGGAAGGGGGGGTAAAGGGGGATAAACCCCCCCAAAAATGGGTTTTTTGAGTTTTTTACATAGAAAAATAAAATTTATCAAATTTTTGTGGGCACCATTGAATTCAGCTCAAAAAAACAAATAATTTAGTATTTTTAATCACTGCTCTATGCCCATTGGTTACCGAGATATTGAAAGTGGTAAACACAGTACGTTGTCCCAATGTTAACCTTATGGGAAATAAGTAAAATTCTATATCTCGCTTATTTCTCAACATATCTTGATAAAACTTGGTAAATGGCTTCTTCTAGTTCAGATCTACTAAATATTGAATTAAAACCATCCAGTTTTAATATACCTGTAGCAGCAAACCTGCATACTCATTTCCCATGTTATTCTTATGGAGCTTAACAAAACATGTCAAATCTTGCTATGTTTGCTTGAAATACGTTGTTTTGCATTTGAAATTCGCTGAGTATGCAGGTCTGCTGCAACGGGGGTATTTTTAATATTACTAATTTAAATATTATTTATCAATGTCATCAATGATGTCAGATAAGTATATTACAAAACAATAGTAATAAAACTGATAACGAAAACTAACTTTTGTTTTTATTATATAACATTTTGATGATTCAAAAACAACGACAAACGAAGTTAGAGTCATGTTCATGTTTTTAAGTCTTTGATGTTTGTGTTTGAAGGTCGGTGACAATCCTCCAGTAAGGCTTCACTTTTTCCTATCTCATAAGCAGTCTATATAAGTTCTATGCGTTGGGCGACTCGGCCACTACAGAGTGCGCGCCAGCTGCTCTTTAGCACAGAGAACTTAAAGAACATCAATACGTTCTCTGTGTCTATCTATAGTCTTCTTTTTGACTGTGGATCTTAATAACGCGGCATCTGATCGAGGGTTACGTTGAAGACTACATTCTACAATTAAATCTTATTTTATTTTAAGTAAAACAAAGTAATTAGTGGAAGTAAATTGACTTTTATTGAGATTTGTATTGGTTAAAGCCAGATTTTCTGCAATACACTTAAATAATTTCCACTCTTTACTTTGTAGCAAAAAAGGCGACAGCCTGTCCGAATATTGTCACATTTTCATGGAGCATGTCGCGTTTTGCGATAAATGCGACCGTGGCTTAAACCCTCCATAGGTATACTTTTTATGCGTATTGTAACTTATACTCTACTTTAAGTCACAATAACTGTAGGTTTCTGAATGTTTTTGTCACTTCTCACAAAGTCGGCACAAGGTCATTGTCGGTATTGCCCGGGTCACCGGGGAAATACCAACACCTTGCAAGAGTTACGAACATTTTTTTTACACTACTAAACTAAACTATATTACCAACTTAATATACTATTCTGATGCGGAAAATGTCAATTAAATGGAATACAACGCTGAAAAATATGTAACTAAAGTTGAAAAAATATTAAAATTAATACCGTTTTAAGTTAATATTAATTAGGAGGTGTCGGCATTTCCCCGGTCTACCCTACATCATTAGGCTTGATAGATATGTTTTACAAACCCATATCACTGAGTTGGGAATTTTTGTCTCAGTGATTTATGGATTAATTATGAGTAAAATAAATACATATCTATTTACGGTACAATAAGTAAAAAACTTGGTTTGTGGCTTAATCTGGATGAGATTTAATATATAATAGTTTTAAATCTCTATATTTCCATTTTTTAGCAGCAAACCTGTATAGGCCTACTCATTTCCAATGTTATCCTTATGGGAAATTAAAAAATTCTATAGGCCTATAGCTTCCTTATTTCTTAACATATCTTGATGAAACTTGGTATATGGCTTCTTCGAGTTAAGATCTACTAACTAAACAATGAATTAAAACCACCCAGCTTTAACATAGCCTACCTGCTGCAGCAAATCTGCATACTCATTTTCAAACTTATTCTTATGGAGATTACAATAACATGTCATATCTCGCTATGTTGGATTGAAATATGTTTTATTACAATTGAAATTCGCTGAGTATGCAGGTCTACAGCAACAAAGGGGTATTTATTACATAGCCTATGACTTAAATTTTATTTTGGCCTGCAATGAACAGTATTTTGTTTGAAAAACGGGAGTTGCAGGACCTGGATCTATAAAAACTCTTGGAGTGAAATTATTATAAAACCTCAGTTTCAAGATCATGTTACAAAATTTAGTCACATCTATAGGATTGTCACTTTTTAAGGGGAGGTTTCTCCACCTTATTAAACTAATGGGAACTGGTTGGAGAACCCTAAGATGGAAATATTGAACCGATTAAAGCTCATCCTCTCTGATTAAGCCAAACTAGAGATCACCTGTCCTTTAATATTTCTGCCTAAATTTTTATGCAATAAGTTAGTTCGGATATAATCTTTCACAAGAAAACAAAATGCTCCTAGGCCTATTATTGGGAGCACGAAATAAGGCAGGCACCTGTGTATAAAGCATTACAAAAACTGTAAAAATCAAATTAAGTGCTTAAATCTCAGCTGAAATAACTAACCGATATATGTTTTTATTGAACTACTGTCAGAACTTTGATCCAGATTTCCTCAGGGCATTTTACATGTAAATTTGTTTTTACTTTTTAACATATGATAAGGCCAGTGAAAAAGTTGATAAAGCCTAATATACACAAACAGATAATAAACAATAATTGGCGAAATTTTGATACCCGACTCTCATAGTATTTATCAATGTTTACAATTGATTTGTCAATGTTGTGTCGATTCTATAACTACTGAAACCGAATACAATATTTACCAGATGATCTAACAACATAACATATCAACATCTACTGTAACCTTAAGATATTGAAACCAGTAGGTACTAGTCTAACTTAGTTTTTTTTATTTTAATCTTTTCCAGCTTTGTTTTGAAAACGATGTAATTAGGTATTCGAAATATTAACTTAATTGTGCTGGAACTGAGAATTGTCATTTAGTAAATTAATTGGTTTTGGTTAAAGTTTTAATTTATACCCTAGGTAGTAAAGTCTTGTTTGTTTGAATGTACAAATGAATGTTTGGCTTTATGATTAGAAACATGCAGGTAACCTACATTGATGATCAAATCATTTACCATTAGGTAAGTACCATGTGATATAATTTAGCCTACAATTAATTGTTCTGACGGTTAGAATCGATTCTTCACTAGATACCGTTGTTAGATGGTGAAGAGGGATTTCAAAAATAGATAGGTACAATTGAGTCTGATGTCAAAGTTTTGCCAAATAATTACGCTAGCAGCACACTCACTCGAACCCACCTTATTTGGTACTCTCAATAACAAGCCTACAATTTGCCTATAGATCATTGAAGTTAAAGTTTTTTCTGAGCAAATTGAATAACATTTGTGAATTTAAGGAAACAAAGAAAGCACAGGATTTAAAAAAGCTCAATTTCTAAACCCTAGGGCAAAATAAAAAATCAAGAAAGTCCTGCTTTTGCTCAATAACTTAAAGCAAAACCCTGTTGGTACACTTTCCTCACAACAACTGATAATTATTCGCAGGCCTCAAAAGTATATGATTGCTGACATCTATGGTAATGAAAAGATTCTAGGGCTAAAACTTGCCAGCACTTTTCATCGGAGGGAGGTGCAGGTCCTAGGACTAACTTGATAAGTTAGGAATTTAGTAGGCCTGAATTCTAGGCTTTTAAAGTATTCTTTGCAGAATTGAAATTCGGCATTATCGCATAACCAAGTATTATTTTTGTTAAAGTTAGAAATAAAATAAACTATTTTTCAATATGTGTTATCAGAAAGAAAAATTAGTCATAACCAAGGGTTTGACGTGCTAGGTTAACAATGGTGAAGGTGAATGAAACATAGGAATAACTCAAATTTTCAAGTTATATTACCTATTCCATATTTGTCCTTTTCTTTCACAGGGGTCCATAATGTGCTCATCTTGGAAACATATAAAAATACAAGTGAAATAACAATAAACTAGGCACATTAAGTGTTCATTGCACAAAACAACTTCTCACTTGTCGGCCATGATTATCTGATGTTTCTTTTGTTTGATACAGCAGACATGACAGTCGGATTGCCAACATCAAGGCCATTCAGTTTTCAGATAAAATACTTGTACTGTACACTATCACGATTAAGATAAAAGCTGAATACTACAGGAAGATTTAATTTATTCTTTATTGATCTGAGTAGAATCATAGATAAAGGGATATAAAGCATCTATGATGGAATGCAGAGGGAGAGAGTCATAAATACTTTAATCTCATCCATTCCACCAAGAGTGCGGCCTTATAATGAAATAAAATAAATAAATAAATAAAATTTTATTGTCATTCAGCCCATACAAAGCAATAGACAAATTCAATGGTATCTTACATTATGTTTATAGCAATAATCCTAATATATACAAAATGTATTACTAAGTCACCGTACATCATGAATTACATAACTTTCAACATAAAATTACATCATAGACCATAGAAAACAATGGTACCTTATGTAAAACATAACAATAAACCTACTATATACAAAATGTTACACTAATGCAAGATGAATTAATTGTATCAATTAATTTCAACAATATTTACATCACATTTTATCGTATCAGAGTGACAGCAGCCTAAATTACAATCACAGCAAAAGTATTCATTTAAATCATAGAAAGGATTACAAGCTAGCCAGTCATGTAACTTTGTTTTAAATATGTTTATTGGAAGATTTTTAAAAGATACTGGTAGCTTATTGTATAGTTTTTACCCTTCAATTTCGTAACTATCCAGAGATTCAGATAATCGGTGGTAAGGAATATAAATGTTGCTACTGTTTCTTGTATTGTGTGAGTGGATACTATTTATCTGTTGTAGCTCTGGTAACTTCTTTTTTGTGTAAATTAAAACAGCATAAATATATAAATTGATTAGAGCCTACAGTCAATACTTCCTCTTGTGAAAACAAAGGTTTACAGTGAGCCCTATGAGAAGATCCAGTGATAACCCTGATAGCCTTTTTTTGCAATAACAAAATATTTTGTACATGACAAGAATTGCCCCATAATATGATTCCATTACATAATAATGCTTTGAAAAAAGGCAAAATATGAGGAACGGACATAAGTATCTGGTACACTTTTTTTAGATTTCTTACCAAATAAATTACCCTGGAGAGCTTAGTACTAATATATGTTACATGTTTTTCCCATGTCAACTTACAATCAATGAAAACACCAAGAAACTTAACACAAGTTGAACCATTTGAATACAGAGGATCCCTATCCCTAAGGCTGAAATGTAAATCTACGGTTTTACTTTCATTAAGTAAAAAACCATTTGCCCTAAACCAATTAGATGCTTCTGCAAGTATATTATCGGTAACAGTTTTAAGGCTGTCCAAGTCAGTACTGATATTTATAAAAGTTGTGTCATCAGCACAGAGCACAACTTGTGTTCCTACAACTCCTGGTAAGTCATTGATCATGACAAGAAATAAAAATGCCTAATACGCCACACACATTCTTTCATACATATTCCAGTCAAGTCAAAGCTTAGACCGAAGTTCATTATTACTCTATGCTTAGACTAGGGAGACAAATGTCTAATAAGATTCTTGTATTGTCCCTATAGTCTAAGGTCAAAGTACGCACACAGCCCAGACAAGGGAGCCCAGACATATTACATGACCAGGCCAGGAGGCTGTTTCAAAACTAGTTTGGTTAATTAATACTAGAGATCGCCAGTGGTCGAAAATTCGACCAATTTTCAAAGTGACAAATAGGGATAGCTAATTTTATAAATAATCCCAGCATAAACCAATGCGTTTCTAAATACATTTCATATAGTACATATTTTCCATGTGAACTAGGGGCCCAAAAACAAAAGAGAAAGACTCAGTCCTTGACTAATTATTTTACTTCATTTCTGGCTTATGGCATGGTTTTTATTAAGATATTAATTAAGATTATAAAATTCTGGCAATCAGTATTTTATTAAGATAATGACTATTTTATTAAGATTTCTTGTTTATTTTTTTAAGAATGATTATTGAATCAGAGGAAAGTAAAACTTCAGTCATCAAATCAGTTTATCCTGTACACGCCTTACTACAGTTCTCTCCCTCTCTCCATTAATTCCTCACTCTCTACTTCCGACCTTCTTTCCACTTTTCCCTCCTTTTCTCCTTCATTCTCTTCTTACCATCTCTCCTCCCTTCTTTCGTACCATTTGGAACTTTTTCCCTCCTTCCCTCTTTCCCTATTATTACCACTAAAATGTAATTTATATTTTACCCATTATCCACCAATAAAAACAAAATTTGAATATAATGTGTCCATTTATACTCCGGTTGCCAAGCCCGGTGACTGGATTTTCGGGTCCCTATGCAATTGAGAACCCCTCCTTTTTTTACTCATCTCGATTGTAGGCCCCATTTTTACTAATCTCGCGTGGATCCGGGCCCCCTGTGATTCCAGGCCTCTGTGCATTTGCCCCCCCCCTTCTTCGCCGGCCCTGCCGGTTGCTTGTCAGTTAGTACATTGGATGGTAGAAACTTAACTTAATGTACTTTTTTCTTCCCTTTTTATCAGAACATTTTTATCTCCTAATCTTATTTAAGCAAGTAAACTTTATTTTTCCATATATATGTAAAATGGAACACATTTGAGTATGATATCCCTAATCTTCTCTAAAAGTAGTCCTGATTTCAGTCAAATTCTATATTTTCACTGTATGCCCCAATTAACTGTGGCTTAATGTTTCTACATCAAATCTTTACTCTACGAAAAATAGCATGTGATAACAGCTACATATGATGCAAACTTTGTTTACATTTGGTTGTTATAATATCACCAAAACAGCAACTCATAAGGCTAATGTTAATTTTTTTGAAATTTTAAAATCAATTTTCTAAATTTCTAAAGACTAATATAAATTTCAATGGGATTCTGCACATTTACAGGAAAATACAATTCTATCGGTGTGCTTAGATTTTTGCTACGTTGCACACAGGCTGAGAAAAAAGGAGTACAAAAACCTTATGGAAAAAATGCTTGTCTATTAATATAAAGATTGACTTCTTTGTATTTAGTAATATTAAGATTTCGTTTCAACCGAAAAGATACAACATCCCTAGTCGAAGATACAACTGAGATAGGTAGTAACTGAACAGCTTTTGTAGGGAAAGTCATATCCATGGAGGTGTATCTACATATGTCTCCAAGGCTCTGGCAGAGTGCCTCTGTACACTTGACCTTAATCACCTATGCAGTGAACTCCATTTTGAAGTCACGGGTATATTTTCAATGAAACTAAAATTGGTAATTGTAACTATTTATAGATCCTCAGATGGTTTGGTTGATATTTTTCTTGACAGGATAGAGGATTTGTTTTTGTATTTTTCTAGGCCTCAGTGGGAAAAATTCAATACTGTATTGTTATTGGTGGGGATTTTAACGCAGATTTTGAAATGACAAGTAAAAGGAAAACTGCAGTTGAACTAAAAAACCTTCTTAGACAGTTTAATTTCAATTTCACTAACTCTTTACCAAGAGGCATTAATTTGGTTATTATACGATTTAATGCTTATATTTTATAGATGCATGAAATATTACACGATGGACCAATTTTTTTAGGTATAAGGGACAACATGTTAATGCCTGTTTAGATAACATTATAAAAAATATAGATTTATCAATTGTTTCCTCTATTTAAAGTGTTTTTCCATATTCAGACAATAACTTGATATTATCTGGAAATTGATGTACCATTACTTTAGTTGAAAATAAAATAGTAGTTTCTCGACCAGTTGATGAACAGAAATTGGTATAGTTTCATGACTGAAAATTGGGACATACTTTATGGCAGAAGAAACCAGCTTTTGAAAGGTTAGTTCATGTTCTTAACTAACTTTAATATGCACATACCAAACAGGGCCGCGACAATGGCCATGCGAAACATGTGGCCGCATGGGCGCCGACTGGAGAGGGCGCCACCGAAGCCGACGCGAGGTTGACCCGCAATGGCGCCCGAGGAGCCTTTAAAGTGCTGTAAATGTATTTTGGTGAATTGTTGGCGCCCGGGTAGTATTTTACAATTTTGTTTAACGTGCAAAATATTCGTCTTGGAAGCGTTTTCCGGCGTCCGTGGAGCATTTACTAACTGTCAAAGACCTAAATTAATGTTTTATTGTGTTTGCCGACTTCAGGGAGTCTTTGCCAAACTTTAATTTATGTGGCGTTCTCCAACTACATAAGATCGTGGAGGGTCGTACATAAGGGGGTCGTGGAGCATTTTAAAATGGTTCAAAGTGTTAACCATGTAATTTGGCGAGTTTTGTTGGCTCCCGGGGGAGCATTTACAAATCGTTCAACGCGCTAAACGTGATCGAGTTTCCGCCATTTTGGAGGTGTTAGCCGGCCCAGGCGTCCGGCGCCTCATACTGATAGTAATGACTTTTCTTGCAACTTACTGAAAAAATTTATATATAGTATAATTGAACCATTAACTTTCTGTATTAATAAGTGTCTTAGAGAAAGTGTGTTTCCAAGTATTGTAATCTAAAGCTTTCAAGGGTGGTACCCATTTTCAAAAAAGGGGAGAGAAGTTCCCCCTCCAGCTATAGACCAATATTTCAAGAACTCCTATTTTTTCAAAGGTTTTAGAAACTGTAATGTACAATCAAATGTCTTACTACCTAGAAAGTAATAATTTAATTTGTAGTCAGAAATTTGGATTCATAAAAAGCGATCCACAAAAGATGCTATCGAGTCCTTAGTTAGAAAAGTCAATCAAGTTTTTGAATCAGGGGGCCTTGCTCAAGCTACATTTTGTGACTTGAGTAAAGATTTGATATTGTTGACCACTCAAAATTACTTCATAAGTTAGTGTTTTATGGCTTTAGTGATTCAAGTGTTAAACTAATGAATTCATTTCTAAAATATAGGCAACAGGTTGTTTGCATAGGTAGGGAGACATCAGATATATCCAGTATTAGTCATGGGGTCCCTCAAGGCTCTGTGTTAGGTCCTCTATTATTTACCCTGATGATAAATGATCTACCCTCAAACTTGAATGGTCACACGATACTTTATGCAGATGACACTACTTTTCTGAATAAAAGCTCGGATTTTCAAGAACTTCAAAATTTAACACGAGACACCCTTTCAATTGCATCCAAATGGTTTAGGGCAAATGGTTTTTCAATGAATGAAAGTAAAACTCAGGAAATATATTTTAGTCTAAGAGATGTGCCAGAAACTGATAATGTAGGCAGTATTAAGTTCTTAGGTGGCCATATCGATAAAAAATTATCATGGGTACCCCACATTACATATATCTCCGCCAAACTTTCATGCATTATATTTTTAATTAGAAGTTTGAAAAATCATGTACCCTCTAATTATTTTAGATCAGCTTATTTTGCATTTTTTTCAGAGTATAATTTCATATGCTCTGGGGCAACAGTAGTCATATTAGTGATATATTAGTGCTTCAAAAAAAGTTGTCAGAATGCTAACCGATGCTCAGAAATTAGATCATTGTAAGCCACTATTTGTAAAATTACAATGTTTAACAATGTTACAGGTATAAACCTGTATATTTTTAAAGTGTTGGTGTATACAAAAAATAACCTATCGGAACATCAACTTAGACAAGATGTACATAACTATAACACCAGGAATAACAGGCAAACTGATATACCATACAACAGACTGTCAAAATGTCACAACAGCTATGAAGTCCTTGGTTTGAAAATGTTTAACAAACTACCAACAAACATCCCATAAAAACGTTTAAAAGCAAGCTATACAACCTTTACCTTTTTACTCTGTTAAGGAATTTTTTGAGTATGACGAGCTCCTAATCTGATACCCCTGGCCTCTCAAGTTACCTGTTAGTAATAGTAATTTATTTTCCTAAATTTGAGTGCAATATAATGGTTCTTTCTCTGCATTTTTATTGTGTTATGTTAGGTTTAAGAGTGAATTGTATATATTAGCTATAAGGCATTTATGTTTCTTTTTTTGTCTGTTCTCAATTTTTGATCTTTTAAACGTTCTGTCTAAACATATACGATCTGTTTATGTTTATTCTTATTGTATTTCAAGGGACAATTTTAATTAGTCTTATCTACAATTAATGTAAATAGTAATTGGTAATGAACACACCACAAACACAGTTTGTCACATCACAACTGGACTCTTAAGGTTTAATTTAGTATTAGTCATGACTTTGTCTATTGCTGTAAAGCTTAATGACAGTAAAATTCTTTTTCATTTATTTATAACTAGTAATTAGTAATTTGTAGCTAGTAATTGTAAAACACCTCCCGGGCATTTCAAAAATTGGCCTATCGTGTAATATTTCATGCATCTATCTTCTACTATATATTTGTCAAATACGACTCACCTATCATCGCACAGCCCAAAATATACGACCTAGAACCTTGAAATTTTGCGTGGACGTTCCTTTCAGGGCGTAGGCATCCGCTAAGAACGGATTTTACAAAATTCGTAGTATAAAGGGGTTTTTTGCGAGGCCGAAGTTTTTAAATTTTCCTATATAAAAGTGAGTTGGACGATTTTTGTTTACATTTTTAATGTTCATGAAACAATCAGCTGGTAGTTAGCTTCGGAAATGTATACTGTACGTTGATACAGATGATAATAAATTTATTTTTCTCATCATGGCTTCATTGATTTTTGTTGATTTATCACAAGGACATAATTATGTACTATATAAAAATTACATTTAGTTTAGATAAAATCCACCGTTATTTACTTAATTGGCACCATCTTTATTTCGGTTGCGGGAGTTATCGTTTTTCCTGAAGGCGTTCCTAATAATTTTTTTACTACATCTATGCCTATCCGATGATTTTGCGTTCCGTATAATTCGACGTACATAGTTTTAAACGTGAAGAGCATACTGCCTTTTGTGGCTGGGTCTTGAGATTAAATCCCAGCAAGACTGAAAGAGAAAAGTACAGTGGTTTTTTAGTCACAAACAGAATGTGCTGTCATGATATGATTCTTTGATCTATATATGTAAACATTTATAAATTATACAAATCCCTGATTGTAAGTTATAATTATACTATCTTCTCTACTATATTTTTGTCAAATACCACTGACCTATCATTGTACAGCCCAAACTACTTGACCTAGAACCTTGAAAATTTGCATGGACGTTTCTTACAGAGTGTTGGCTTTCACCAAGAACAGATTTTTCAAAATTCGAGGTTTTTAGTGGGGTTGAAGCTTTGAAAATTTCCTATGTTAATGTAATGGATGATCTTTTGTTTAAATATCCAATTTTATTCCATCAAGCAGTTGGTAATTAGCTTCACAAACGGATACGTTGTTACAGCTGATTTATAATTTGATTCCTTTCATCAGTTTAATGGTTGTTTTGATTATATCTTTAGGTCATTCGTACTATATAAAAGTTAAATTTGGTTTAGCTGTTACTTATATGATTAATCATAAGCTCATTATGTGGTACCATCTATTTAGGCAGCGGGAGCTATAGCTATTTCCTTATTTCCTTAGGGTGGCTCTTATGTTTTTAACTATAATCATGTCAGTTACAATAATTTGGCAAATTCATTTTTCATCTAACTCGACGGTGTCCCGGCTTTTCACGGAAAATGAATGCTGCAATCACTGGTTGATCTTTAAAACTATTATTAACCGCCCATATGTTAGGTTAAAAACTAAGTGAATCGAGTTTTAAACACTGCCGACGGATAGCACCATAACTGCTCCGAACATTCAGCCCTTTACTTAATTGATGCCCTACTAGACAATTCAGAGACGTAAGTGTAAATCTACAGAGAAGTACCTTAAAATCGACAGGTTTGATGTTAAAATCGGTCCGGCCGTTTTCGAGTTATAACGGTGAAAAGAAACCCTTCGCTATCTGTGGTATATATTTTTTAATCTACACTCCGCTATAAAACATAAAAATATCTCTACATGTCACATTCCTTGACATAAATATTTGTTATTCAGTCCTCAAAATTCTTCATATCAAGGTTAGGCTATAATTTTTATCGTGAGCGAAGCCACGGGTTCTGCTAGTAAAATATAAGCATTAAATCGTATAGTAACCAAATTTAAATAAAATGAAGAGTTTGACTCATATAGTTATATTGATCCTTATCCTCAATAATGTGACGTAGATGTGTACTCCCCTCTCATTTTTAAAATCTGTTTTTAACACTGACTGAGGACTAAAGGAACCTAAGATTGTCTATATCAATCTGAACATTTCTAAATCTGTGGATTAAGAATTACCAGTCAGCAAACTTCAGGGAACGTTTTAATACGTCCAGGTGCAGAACGTCCAGGTTGGGTTGGGTTAGGTTATGTTAGGCAATTTTCGGATAATTTTGGTAATGTTATGAAAGGTTTTAAGTAGTTTGAGCCAGTTTGGTGCAGGTTAGTCGGTTTTAATACTTCCCTGGACGTTTTATAACGTACCCGAACTTCAAATCTCATATTTCATCTAAGGTTCATGAAAAAATCTCAAGCCGCGAAACAAAACTGTCATAAGGGCCTGTTTGCACGACGCCCAGTACAGTGGACAGTAACACCTTTAAACAAAAGAGAACAAAAGAATTTTTTTCTACTGTCCTACTGTCTGGTCGTCGTGCAAACAAGGCCTAAGCATAGGGTAATAATGAACTTCGTAAAGAGATGGCACTCCCATGTTAACTCGGTGGTAGGGAGACAGCAGCGCTATCTGAATAATGTGCAACGAACTAAAAAGATCGATGCGATATATCGATGGTCATCGATGCGACATATCGATCGTCGTCGTCTGCTTTGCTTATATTTTCGTTTTCTTGTTTTGTTTGCTAGACTTTCAATTTTAATGACTTTACCGGTTTGTTTAGATTAAGTGCGTTTGCCGCTAGTGCAAGTTGTTTCGCAAAATACTGTACTGAGTGATTCTTATTGTGCTTAAAGCGATTGATAGAAAATAAATACGTAGATCTTTACATAAAAGCACTTAATAAAAATTAACTTAGTTGATTTTTATTAAGTGCTTTTATGTAAACATCTACGTATTTATTTTCCATCAATAGCTTCAAGCACAACATGAATCACGCAGTACAGTATTTCACGAAACGACTTACACTAGAACAACTTTCTGCAAACGTACTTTAGGTATTTTCCCACACTCAGATTAATTCCAACTCGTTATGGTTGTGTACACGTCGCGTCGTGACAGAAAATCAGGGGAAACGGAACGGGAAGCAGATCGTTATCGTCGTTCTGATTGGCTGAATCAGTGAAGAAGAAGAAAGTCATGTTTTTACAACGCCATCTGAATAAATTGCATCGAACTAACCCGCTCCAATCAAGCTTACCACTTGGCTCCATTTAAGTGTCAGACCGGTGGCCTAAGGCAGTCATCTTCTTCTTCTTCACTCCCTGACATGGAAGGAGGTTATGTTTGTTGTTCTGTTTACAAATTTCAACCACTCGGGCACGACTCAGGTCGGATTGAAGTTTTCTTGTAGAGATGATGATATATTTTAATGATTAAGTTTTTTAATACTGCCAAATCTTAACTACATTATTTCAACAATGTCTGCAGATGGTAGGTACAATACAGGCCATATATTAATTTATATATTAACCCTTTGGCTACCAACAAAAATATCTGTTTTCATACTGCCATGAAAAACTCATCATTTCAGTTTTACACTGCCATTGTTATGGTTTTATACTGCTCTGGTTTTTTTAATAATGTTCTGCTAGGATGAATGGTCTGCTAGCTGATTGTGTTTCAAAAATTCGATAGTTGAATATTGCAGCAATTAATTTATATAGGTATTTAATAAAAAGATTAATCTATTGATAATGCTGCGATACACGTTTCAGACTAATTACAACCCGTCCTCAGTCACTTGGTTGCACAGGTAAAAATTGCCCACCTAAGTGGTTGTCACAGTACATAAAACGAAGACACGAACACGGCAGACAATGATGTTTACAGATAAAGAAATTACACACACACCTTATGACAATTGAATTTGTTTAAATAATTCAATTTCCAATTCGTTTTGCATTCGCCATGACGATTACTAATCACAAGTACAGTCCTTGAGTGTTTGCGGTCTGAACGTAGAAAATACATTTTTTTCTCATGGTCAGTTATATGTGGCATGTTCATGTGTTAAGCTTAGGCCCTACAAACCCTTCATATTTATTTATTCTTGCACTTGATGACAAAACAAAAAATGTCGTATCAAGGCCTATCACAAAGTATGTTACTGAAGAGAATCATCCCCAGTATAACTCAGCATACAGCAAAATATCCATCGTCAATGAAACTAATATCTTTCAAACAAGCTATTGAAATAATTTTTGTACATTTATTAAATTTACATTTTATTTTGATATATTATTATTATTATTAAAAACTACTACTAAATATAATAAATTGATGGACTTCATTTGATTTCGTTATAGGTAATAAAATCCAAAATTAAGGTTATCTAAAAGTTAACACAACATTCATTACTGTTAGGCGGTATGAAGTTCGCCGGGCCAGCTAGTACAGGTAGAAGCCTTACCTGTATAAGGCATGGCCGGATCTAAGGGGAGGCACCTGCCCCGGGCAGCAGATTTTGAGAGGCGGCAATAAAATAATTAGGAACCAAAAAATTAATGAATTACTAAACACTTTTTAATAATTCAAAAATTGTAGAGAAATCCAATGATGTGGTTTCAGAATGTACATGGCCTTAAATTAATTTTTACTTTAAAAATAAGTGTTTATTATTCACGGGCCAGATGGGGCGGATGGAATGTAAAAGCTTTCTACTGTAGTTCTAGGACAAAATGTGTGTGTGTACTCCTATAGGTATCTTACTTCCCTTGTTTCCTTATAGGATACTTGAAGACTTTTTGTTCTAACAGCTCATTCCAGGTTTTTTTTCTTTGAAACAACATACAATGTTTCCAACAGTTGTATAGCAACTAAGTGTTGATCATATTAGGAATTTATTAGGCCTATCTCAAATTACTTCATTGCTTGAAGAAGACAAAATTCAACTTTTTAATTTTTTTATGTCCTAACCTCAAAACTGATATAGTATTGGCCGTATTGGGTCAACTGTGGTGTATAAGTCAGTTTATGATAAGGTTTTATATTATTATTTTATTTAATGCTGTTGGAAATGTTTAAACTCTGGGAAAATCACAATAAACCCCTCGTGAACGAAAATGGTGTCCATTGTGCTGTTTTTTGTATCAACCTCAAAAATATTTTTGAACTAATAAATCTATATATATAAAGGAGAAGAGGTTTTCTATCGGACAGCAAATCTCCAAAACTATAAGACCTAAAGAGTTTAAATTTGGCACATGTGCTCTCCTTGGGTCTTAGATGCACACTAAGAAACGGTTTTACAAAATTCCCAAAGGGTTTTGCCCTATGGTACTTCAAAGTTTTAATGTTAAATTATAGGGAAGGATATAAGGTTGTCATGGCAACCTTAAGAAGTCTGACAAATTAAATCCTAAAATCCTTTTCCACGGGTGAAACCGTGTTGATCAGCTAGTATAGTATAAATCTTTTTTACTTTCCATAAAAAATAAGAGAAAACTAAGACTTTAAATTTGCAAGCTTAGGCCTAATACGATTTTTCCAAATTTACATTGTGACTTGAAAAACCCCGAATGAATTTTGGAGCCTGATTACACTTTATAGCTGTCATAAAATGCTATTAGTTTTCTTTTGAACGTATACATTTCTATTGAGGCTATGTATTTAAAAGAGACAAATATACAAATCACAAATTCCAAAAAGTTTCCAATCATAATTCAATAATGTTCAATTATTATTTTCAATAATGTTTTGTGCCTCATCACACTTCACAAAAAAATAAGCATTAGCCTATTATTTAAGTATTGGGAACCGGGGGGCGGCTAATTCAGCTTTACCCCCCCTGACAAATTTTCTACTAGTTCCGGCCCTGGTATATGGTAAAAAGTGGTTCAGCTATATATTTGGATTTCTTTTCTTTGTTGAAATCTTTTTTTATCAGAGGTTACTCCTGTGTTGTTTTCATCAATCACCTGATTTTAATTGAAAATTCACCAAACCAAACATGTTAGTAAATAAATACAGGTGAAAACAATTAATTTATAACACATAACATAACATTATCTACAAAGCCGTCTTAATTTCTCAACCTAGGTAAACACAGTTCACCTATTAATAATACAAACAGAAATAAAATGGGTTTGACTATTTCTAATCTACTTCGAAAGGTCTTTGATAAGAAAAATGTTAAAATGCTTATGTTGGGATTGGATGGAGCTGGAAAAACTACGATTCTTTACAGCCTGAAATTAGGTGAAATTGTAACAACCACTCCAACTATAGGATTCAATGTAGAAACAGTTGCATATGAAAATTTGTCATTTACTGTATGGGATGTTGGAGGGCAAGAAAAAATTCGCCAGTTATGGAGGTTTTACTTTGAAGATGTTCAAGGCCTAATTTATGTAGTGGACTGCAGCGATACAGATAGAATTAAGGAGTCTGTAAAGGAGTTGACAAGTGTATTAGAGGAACCCCAACTCAAGAATGCTGTGTTGCTTATTTTTGCGAATAAACAGGATTTACCTGGAGCTATAACTGCACAAGAGCTTTCCGAACAGTTAGGTCTGAATAAATTACGACGTAGAAAATATCATATTCAACCTTCGGTTGCCAAGAAAGCTCAAGGCATATATGAAGGTCTCGATTGGTTATCTCATCAACTCCAGAATTGCTAAACAAAGTGCTGTTTCTTGTCTCATCATTATGGCTGGAAATATGCCTTCAAGAGTTTAATAAAACTTATGATTGTTTATTGTTTAACATTTAAAGTTAATCCTGTTTTGAAGGATTAACTTTTAGAAAGTACCAAGTCTTTCTACCACCTGTAAAATAAATTAGGCTGTCAAATAAATACAGTTTTAAAATGGCCTTGAATTAATTTATTAACTTAAAAAAATATGGTACCAAAGGTATTTATGGGCAGGCTTACTGTTGAAAATCACACACACTGTTATTCAGATAGATATAAGGTATTAAGATAGATATTTCTTAGCGCCGAAAACAGTTTTGCAAAACAATAAAAATTACCTACTAAAAAAATTGATTGGGATCAAACTGGCTGTCTTCAAGATGAAGTACAGCTCTAAGTCCAATAGGATATCCAGTCCATAAAATTTACTTATTAATATCTAGAAACATTCAGTAAAATTGGAACTTAGTGAAGAGTGCACGAAATAGGGCGGGCGGCAAAAACTGTCAACTTATAAAATTTCCTGCTAAACCTCAGCTGAAATGACTGAAATGTTTTTGTTGAACTGTCAAAACTTTGTTTAAGTTTCTCAGGGGCTTTTACGTGTAAATTTGTGTTTACTTTACCATATGATGATATATTTTATTAACTATACCCAAACAAATAATAAACAATAATTTCGCTAACAGCACACTCTCTCACCTGCCGTATTTGCTGCTCGCGATTGTAAACCTTTTTTTAATGCAACCAGCCTATAAATATATAAAGACTTTATCTTGACCTTAACAAATTTGTAGGTATATTCACTCCATGAATATGTGATTATGAATTACACAAATAACCTATACTAGTGGATCCGAGCGCACGGAATCGTGCGCTACTCTAGCAGAGCGATAATTGAAATGGCGACAAATTTAAAACACAATCATGCTAACACGATCCGTCTTGAGGGTTATGTTTACACAAATTAAAAAAATAACAGCAATTAAATTATCCAGCTAATCAAAATGTAAACAATTATGTTTTTCATAAGGATAACATGGGAACTTTAAAAGCCAATGGGGCAGAGCCCAAGGGACTTTTTCAAAAATGTAAGGCCAGTTTGAAAATCTACGCGACACGCTCTTTCCAATGAGCCAAAAATGATCAAAATCGGTTAAGAAATGACGGAGGAGTTCATAAGACAAATTTCGTGTTGGCGTATTAATTATATAGATTACATAAAGGCAAGGTATAGGTTATGGTATGGGGATAGAGTTTAGGTATAGGTTTATTATTTATTTATTTATATCTTTATAAATATGATGTTTATGTCGTTAATTGAATATAAACTCTAAATACTAACCCTGGATTTTTAAGTTATTTTAACATCACAGAACACACTTAGGCCTACCAGTATTTTTAAACTGTTGTTATCTGCCACAGAAACAGAGACCAGTCTGCTGGTGGTGGTGGTGGATGTGAATCCTGCGCAGCGCATTCTGGTGGAACAAAGCCACCGGCTGACTCAGTGTCTCGATGCAATCATTGCGTTCTCCAATTCTCATCTCATGCTGAAGTCCACCAACAAGCTTGCATTCCTCGCGTGCAATGCTGATGGGAGGTTAGTTCACATTAAGAACCCTCATAAAAACAATTATTTTTAACTATACAGACAATGACATATTCAGCTCTTATAAACTTTTATTCTTGATTTTGTCAGGCCCAGTTTAACAGACTGATGGGCAATTTTTTAAGGTTCACAGTTTGTTCAATCCTGAATCCTCATCAGCAATGCTTTGGATATAATTTTGACTGTACTCAAGGATTGATTTAATTCATTCACTACAAAAAATGAATAATGGAAATGCTCCAAAAAATTAAACATCATGTAGACAGTACATTCAAGGGCGTAGCCAGGATTTTCTTTTGGAGGGTGCTGACTTTCAAAGGTCATCGGGGGGTTTGGGGGGGTTAGCCCCCCCAACACCAGGGGGGTCCGGGTGGGAAGATTTTTGTAAATTTTAGAGCAAAATTGTGGGTTTTAAGGCGATTTGAAGATTTAAAATCTCTTATTTAGATTCATTACGGACCATAGGAAAAAGTAGGACTAAACGCTGTGTACAGTCTGTGCCAACTAACCTCGCTCACTCGTTCGATAAACCAACCGGCATGACACCAACACAGGTTTATTGAGCAGGTTAAAAGAGCCTCAGTTAGTTATTGTTAAAAACTTAATTTTGTGAGAATTTCGGGGGTTCTGGAGCACCTTCAGCACCCCCCTGGCTACGCCCTTGAATACATTTACAGTAACATAACTAATAGTTGATCAGGAGTTTTCTAACATTTGATAAAACAATATTTTAAACATTGTGAAATTTTTTAGTGAATTTGTTTATCCGAGTGAAGAGAGTTCGATGGCTGCAGTGAGACAGCAGGACGGTCAGTACGAGTTATTCACCCACACGGAGCGGACCATCCGCCAGGGGCTGCAGCGGTTCGTGCTCGAGTCCACGCGACACACGCACGCGATAATGGCCGAGTCCCTGCTGGCTGGTGCCTTCGCCATGGCTCTCTGCTACATTCACAGGTACAACACTGCACCGACTGAGTGAATAATATACTGGCACATGGTTTGCAAAAATATTGAGTACCGGAATATTTGCTGAGGTGTTGTTGTCATAGACCAAAGATGAGGAGGATTTTCGCATTATTCATTTGTATTTTATTAATTTGTAAGTTAAAAATGCAAGTGACATATTAAGTTAGGGTCTCGTTCTTCATCTTTAATAATACACCTGGCCTGGACTAGATAAAGTACTTCATAAAGTAATCATGTGCATAAGGTCATTTAGACACATTTAGAGTTGCTACTCAGGTTGAGCTTGGTAGAAATGTACATTAATTTTTTTTATAACACACCACAACACTTAAATTTCCCAAGTTATGTCCTCATTTATGCATACTGTTAAATAGGCATATAGTCTAGCATTAAAACCTAATCTTAATGCCTGGAAAAAGCTTTATCGATGAAGGAATTCAACAAGCAAACTGGAGTATAAATCCTAACTCCAAACGTAAATGTTTTCATGCAATATGTATCACAAGCCCATAAAAATTACAGATCAATAATATAGTAGAACTTGGTATTTGTTATAATTAATATATATGGTTACATTGTTATAATTGAGTCACTCATAACATATTTGCTTTATTTGTAGACTGGAGAGAGAGTTAGCAGCAGGAGTCAAGATGAACTCTCGCATCTTGGTCATCACAGGCAGCGGTGACAGCGCCTCGCAGTACATGAACTACATGAACGTCTTCTTCACAGCGCAAAAGCATGTAAATAATCCCATCAAATTTACTTATCATTATATAAGAGATAATGCTCCAGGGAGAGGGCAACAGGGGTTGTGTCAGATTTCCAGGTCATTTTTCATATGAAAATGGTTGACCTTGACCGGCCCTAATCCTCAGATTTAGTTCAAGGAGTTTTATCTTCTTGGTTGAGCTAGGCATTTGAAATAATATCAAAGTTCGAAGTAATGTGCAGAACAGTATCAAGTCCTTGGTGTTGAAGGGGGGATTAGTCCATATTACTAAAAGCCTGCAAAGTCTAACACCTTAACTATAATAATAATAATAATAAATAAATTCTTTATTCACAAATATGTCATACATCATACAAGTTCACTTTAACATAAAAAATAACATTTCAAGAATTACAATATTGAATTTACAAACCATTTAGTTATAATTAACTTTCCCTAGTTCTGTCTTTATGTCGTCTAGAACCCTCACACATCTAAAACAAAAATACAATGTAGCATTAAAACCTAATTTTAATACCTGGAAAAAGCTGTGCAATCAAAGTGTAGCATAGTGGGCCGTTATTTAATTAATTGCGGAACGGTTCGGTCTCTAACATGATTCCTGCAGATGCAGTCGCGAGGATCTTATTCCACGAATTATATTTTTCCCCCCGGAGAGCCATTTTTGACGTTAATAGATTAATAAACGATAGAAAATACTAGCAGGAAATTAAATACTTGACCCCTTAATTTTATTCTGACTAAAAACTGCATTCGGAAATTATGAGGATCTGTTTCGACAGGCTAAGCCTTGAGTATAATGATTCTAAATAAAGAATAATAATTGTACCGAGAATAATAAGTTGTTTAATTTGGAATTTAGAAGGATCGTATCGGGCCTAATTTGACTGCCAATTAGTTTCTTACATACCAGCTCCAGCTCCCCCGCTCTCACCCCATGACCGTGCTGAAGAAGTCTACTCTTGCATCGTGGGTGGTGGATGATCTGAACTGGACGACGGTCAGCAGGCGAGAGAGCGACGACTTACCTGGGCCGCTGGGTATACCCTCTGCACTCTGAACCTTGACCTTGGTCTAGACTGGGCAGGGCTGAGGTCGAGTTTCAAACAAAAGCTGGTGCGACGGTTATATGAATGATGTCACAAAAGAATTTAGCAAATAAATTGGAGTAGAAATTCAAACTCCAAATTTAAATATTTTGATGTTGTATTTATCACAAGCCAATAATAATGTCAGATCAACAACATTGTAGGACAATTGTTTGTTTGAAATTCATTGTTGGTGATGGTGATTTTATATTTGGATTTGGATTTTTGCGGACATTTGCCATCACTGATTAGTAAAAAACAAGTTTCACAACGTTTCGGAATCAGGAATCTGATCCTGTCTTCAGGTGGAAGAAAACCTAGAACATAACAAGATTAGTAACACATAGCCAGGAAAACCTGGACAAAAAGAATTGTAGGACAACTTGTTCACTACAGAGAACACTACTGAGAGGTTGACAAGCCTCCCAAACGTATAGGGTGTTTTTTTTAATACAACCCATTTTTAAGATTGAATAATGCTCATATAAAGATGAAATGAATATTGTTTTGTTAATCTTTACATTTTATACAACCTATTATTTGTTTGATCACATTTAGCTTACATTATGTGTTCACACAATCAGCTACTGACATTTACACAAAGTCGCACTCTCTCCATCAAATTCCTGAACACGTTTTGCCAAGTACCTCTTTGGATTTCTTGTATTAAATTTGTTATGTTTGTTTTGAGGTGCTGAATATCCTGTTAATGGTTTTCATAGGCCTTACTTTTAAGTATCCACAAAGATAATAATATAGTGGGGTCAAATCCGGGGATCGTTAGGGGAATAATCCTTCACTGATAAAATAAAGTTTTGGGTTGCGTTAAAAAAAAACACCCTGTATTACATCTCCTACCCCCCAAAAAAAAAAAAAAAATATATATATATATATTTAAGAGATTTTATAACTCTAATCAATCTAAATTTGTCACCGTGGAGTAACCGCTGTGTTCCGCCGACAGAACGTGATCCTGGACGTGTGCAGCCTGGACCAGAACCTGGGTCTGCTGCAGCAGGGCTGTGACATCACGGGCGGCCTCTACCTCAAGCTCACCACCCCTCGGCTCCCCGGCCTGCTGCAGTACCTCCTGGTAAACTATTACAGTAAACCACTAACTCAATATATAATTTGAAATTTTCTCCGTTAAGCAATTTTTTTGCCATCATTTCATAAAAAATCAACGTAAATAAGAGTCATAAGAGTCAATATTGCATATCTATTTATACACAAGGTTACTGTTGCAGCTTTGTTTGCAGTCAACATTGTTAGTATAAACAATTTTAATCTTCCATAAGGATTGTACAGACATAATCTTTGAAGGGCTATTGGGCGCAGCCCTCAGTTAAAACTAAACTTCTGTGGAAATCGGCAACCTACATATTATTCTCTTTGGTTTGCCAGATAAATCTTGAAGATTGGTTCAGTAGTCACTGAGAACTCAGACTTTCAATTGTGTATTAATATATACAGAATAATCTGTAATATTAAAAAATAGAGGTGAATTTGGTCTACAGTTCCAAGTAATTGCTAAAAATACTGAACTGGTAGGGATGAAATTGGACTAAGGGGACAAAGGTTGACTTGAATCCATACAACAAAAAGGCTTATTTAGTTCCTGAATCCCCTTGGGTTATGCCCTGTGTTTCAATTATTACATTTTTAAAGATATTAACATTCAAATACTGATATGTAAACAGCTGTGGGTTTAGAAAAAATAACTTTTTCATGCTAGCTAAACTCGCATCATGTCTTAAGCCATGGCCTACTCGCTGCTGGAGCTGTCAGAAATTATTAAGGACAATTAACTATTTATAATCAAATTTTAATAAATATTAGCCGTATTTGTTTACAGATGAAATTAAAGATAAATTGATAGCTGTAAGGAAATGTTAACATTTCAGGCAAATGTGACTGTGAATCAGCTTTGGTATACTGATAACTTTAACCCTACTCCCACTGCTTCATTTCAAAACAGTTCCCAAGGCTTACGATGTGATGCGCCAAGTGTCAAATGAAAATTCCATTGACTATTGATTGATGCCTCCTATCCTGTGTGAACCTGAACAGTGACTTGCTATATAGTAAAAATACTCTATCACTAATTTACCTACTACTTCAACTAGATCCCCTCTTAAAAACCTTATATCAAATAGAAATATTAAACTGAAAGTTTACTTAAGGAATATTTAACTTTTCAACACAACTTTTCAGGTACAAATAAAACATTTACAAAGTATATTTCTAGAAGAACATCTACAAAATGTTTTAACCAAAACATTAGATGAAAAAGAATTTTGAGTGGTTGTTTTAGAGTAGTGAAGGAACTTTACAATCAAGTAGGTGGTGAAAAATGTGATTTCCCCAAATCGTCTCATAAATTTCAGCAGGAAAGAGTAAATTAAGTGATTAATGTTGAAATGTCAATACTTTGTTTGTATTTGAGGCCCAGTAACTTGCTTTTGAGATGTAATATTTCCCAAACGTTGTCTTGTGAACTAAAAAACCATACAAAAATTGTCATGGTCTTTATGGAGCGGTGTAACCACGTGATGAAAACTTAATCATTTTCCAAATTCAAAACTTATTTAATCATAAACGCTATTGTTCCTCTCATGAAACTATGTCTTGTCTGTCTGTCTGTCTTACCTATCATCTTTCATTGGTCCTTTCCCAGCTGACGCAAGCAAGATGTGCCCGGTAGGGAATGCCTCTAAGAACTATATCAACAACCTTTAACTCCTTCCTTCCCCCTTAATGGGAAGGAGGAGGGGGAAGGGGAGGAAATCTCTTCTTCCCTCTCGTCCGATGTCTCCTTCTTCCTCTCCTCTTCTTTCTTCTTCCTGCCAAGCGATAATTTCCTCCTCTTTGGCAGACGTCCCTGAAAGGGAGTATCTTAAAGGTTGTTGATACAGTTCTTAGAAGCATTCCATACTGGACACATCTTGCTCGCATCAGCTGGGAAAGGACGATTGAGAGACCATCGGACAGACAGACAGACGGACAAGACATAGTTTCATGAGAGGAACAATAGCGTTTATGATTTATTAAGTTTTGAATTTGGAAAATGATAGGGGTGTGCGAATAGTGATTTTTGAACTCGAGCCGAGCCGAGCCGAGCTTTTTAACAGCCACCAAATTATGAAGCTTGATTTTAATTTTAAAAGATACAATAGACTAATGTTTGCATACCTTAAGTGAATGCCAGCTCAAAACTAGAAAGCTTATCTCAAAAACAAGTTAATGATCTGATAGGTTCATCAATATTTTGTATTATATTACATAAAATTGATCAAACTGGCTCAAAAAATAATTTATGTAGAAAAATAAAAAATTTTAACTCTACATTTTTAATCTGACTTCCCAATTCCACAGTACTTTCCCTTTAAAATAAATAGTTAAACTTAAATAATCATTCTAGTTACATATAGGTACTACAAAATTAATTTTAAGTGTTGAATGGAAAGGTTTTAAATGGTTTTATCTTTAAAAAATAACATATTTACACTTAGTCAAAAACAAGATTGATTTTCTTAATGTTCACAAAGTAAAGACATTACAAATAGCAGTCCCAATTGTGGCATAATAAATAATTAAAAAAGGTTAAATTACCTTAATTCCGTCTTGTGATTTAATAGTAACTCAGGCTACCACGTGGTTTCGGTGATCATGCCACCATCTTCAGGCAGGTACAGAACGTAAAATCACTCTTGTCGAGGTCGTTACACATTAAAACAACGATTAAAACATTTAAAACACAAAACATATGTACGTACGAAAAACATTTTTGGCCAAATATTTAAATTAATTTACAGAAAACTACAAGATCTTTTGGTAAGAGGTTCAAAGAACACATTCCCTCAAGAAATTCAAAATCATCATTTGCTTCACACTTAATCAATAGCAATCATAACTACACAAGTTTTAATCAAAATTTGGAAGTTTTACATTCATACAGTAAAAGAGGCCGTTATCTGGACTGTTTGGAAGAGTTTGAGATCTATAAGGCGTCAAAATCAGAAAGTCACAATGTTTTGAACGAGCAAACCTCATTCAAATCAAATATAATATACGACACGGCAATAAAGTTGACCAATAAGAAAGGAGCGAGGAGTAAACAATAGACAAAGACAAGCCAGTGATAACGAGTAGGGCCAAGGTCACCTGCTGGAGCCTCAGTTCGAACTGCAATCTCGCCCGCGCCGGTCTTGTCTTTCTGTAAATTAAATTAAATATTTGGCCAAAAATGTTTTTCGTACATACATATGTTTTGTGTTTTAAATGTTTTAATCGTTGTTTTAATGTGTAACGACCTCGACAAGAGTGATTTTACGTTCTGTACCTGCCTGAAGATTGTGGCATGATCACCGAAACCACGTGGTAGCCTGAGTTACTATTAAATCACAAGACGGAATTAAGGTAATTTAACCTTTTTTAATAGTTCAAAATTGTGATTCTGAGCCAAAAACAACAAAATGAAGCATAATAAATATTGATGGTTAAACTTATTATTTCAGAATATGAATGAAATAATATTTAATAACAAAAATAATTTATTGTCATCCTAAAATTAATTGCATTTATAAGCTTTTGTTAAGAAAATTAAGTACGGTTTAAAAAAAATTAGAAAGAAGAAAGATCAGAAATTAGGATGGAATAAAGGGAAAGAAAGAAACAGCTATCTCACTCACTCTCCTTATCAGTGGCCAGGGAGGGGGAGGGGTGGAGGTTTGTTTACTCCAAGCCCCTCTGTCCCGGTTTTTTTGTCATTGTCTGACAGCGAGCGTGCGTGAGTTAATTAGGAGATAAGGAATCCTTACTACAACACGCAAAAATACAAACTACTTGGCATACAACTAAAATGACGGCTCATATTTTTTGTCTTATTTTTATAAATCAAATGCAACCAAAATGAAACTTGACCGTTAAAGAGATAAGCCGTGATAAAACAATAGACTTTATTGCTGTATTTTGGGTTCTCCAAGGTAAACTAAATATAGCTCCGATTTCCGTCTGAATGGAGATAATATTTCTTTTTACCTGTCAATGTCCTTTCCTTATCACTAGGGAATATTTTTTGTTTGTGTTTTTCTTGGGAGAGAAATTCTCTTCGGGTTTACGGTGTCCAAAAATAGACCGCAATAATTATCTTCCCGATAAGAACTCTCTCATCAAGCTCGGCTCGAATGTCGAGCTTTTTTGAAAAAAGTCGAGCCGAGCCAAATACTGGAAAGCTCGACCAAAAAGCTCGACCGGTCGAATACTCGCACACCCCTAGAAAATGATAAGTTTTCGTCACGCAGTTACACCGGATATCGGTTTTCTGTCGCAGTGGGTGTTCCTGCCGGAGCCGCCCATCCGGAGGAAGCTGGTGCTGCCGCCGCCGGTGAAGGTGGACTACCGAGCCGCCTGCTTCTGCCACCGCCAGCTCGTCGACATAGGCTACGTCTGCTCCATCTGCCTGTCCAGTGAGTTCCAAACACTGAGCTAGTCATGGCGACTTGTTTGGTTTTTATTTAGTCAATATGTGCCATTTGTGAATATTAATTTCTGTTGGTTATTATTAATATTTTGCAGGGTGCGGGAATATTCAAACTCGAGCCAAGCCAAGCTTTTTCAAAAGTTTTCGAGCTTGAGCTTTTTCGAGCTCGAGCTTTTTTGAGTTGAGCTTTTTTGACAATCATCAAACATTTGAATTGCTAAGCTTGATTTTAATTTTGAAAGATACAGTCGACTAATATTTTGTTTTAAAGTTAATTAGCTCAAAATAAAAAAGCTTATCTCCAAAGCAAGTAAATTAATAATCTGATAGTTTCATCAATATTTTTCATTATATTAGATGAAATAAAATTAATAAAACTGGCTTGAAAATAAAAATAAAATAAAATCAATAAAACTGGCTTGAAAATAAAAATAACTTACTTAAAATAATAATCAGTTAACAATCAGCATTTATTTGTAGTTTCCCCAAGTCCACAATACTTTCATATTAAAAGAAATAGGCTTGTCACCTGTAATGTCCTTTCCTTATCACCTCAGGGAATATTGTTTGTGCGTGTTTTCCATGGGAAAGAATCGCTCTTCCTATTTAACGTGTCCAAAAATAGATCGCAACAATTTCTTCCCGATAAGAACTCTTATAAAAAAACTCAGCTTGAACATCGGGCTTTTACAAAAAGATGTAAGCCGAGCAGAATAATGGAAAGCTCAAGTAAAAAAGCTCAATGGTTCGAATACACGCACACCCCTAATATTTTGTATTTATATTGTTGGATGGTTCTTAATATTGTTGTATTTTTTGTTTCAGTTTTTTGTAAATTCAGTCCCATCTGCACCACTTGTCAGTAAGTACCCCATTTTGTCTATTATTAGGATATTAATTAAGTTGCTGTAATCGTCGGACTTGCATAATACAGGATGTTTTTTTCAAACGCAACCCACAACTTTATTTTATCAGTGAAGGATTATTTCCCTCCAAGATCCCCGGATTTACCCCACCATTTTATTTTCTTTGGGGTTACATAAAAAGTAAGGCCTACAAAAACAATTCAAAGGATATTCAGCACCTCAAAACAAACATAACAAATTTAATATGAGAAATTCAAATAAGTACCTTGCAACACGTGTTCGAGAATTTGATGGAGAGAGCACAACTTTACACAAATGCCAATGGCGGATTGTTTGAACACTAGGGGTGTGCGAGTATTCGACCGGTCGAGCTTTTAGGTCGAGTTTTTCAGTATTCGGCTCGGCTCGATTTTTTTCAAAAAAACTCGACACTCGAGCCGAGCTTTTGATAAGAGAGTTCTTATCGGAAAGATAATTATTGCGATCTATTTTTGGACACGGCAAAAGGAAGAGCGTTTCCCTCCCACAAAAATTACAAACAAAAAATATTCTCTAGTGATAAGGAAAGGACATTGACAGGTAACAAGAAATATCATCTCCATTTAGACGGGAATCGTAGCTATATTTAGTTGACCTTGGAGAGCAAAATACAGCAAGAAAGTCTATTGTTTTATCATGGCTTATCTCTTTAACGGTATATCGTACAAGCTTCATTTTGGTTTCATTTTATTTATAAAAATTAGACAAAAAATATAAGCCGTAATTTATAATTGTATGACATGTAGTTTGTATTTTCGGATTTTGTAGCAGAGATTCCTTATCTCTTAATTAACTCACGCAGCTCGCACTGAGTCAGACAATGACAAAAAACCGGGACAGAGTTGTTTTAAACAACCTCCACCCCCCCCCCCCCTCTCTGGCCACTGACAAGGAGAGTGAGAGAGGTAGCTGTTTCTTTCTTTCTCTCTACTCCGTCCTAATTTCTGATTCTTTCTTCTTCCTGATTATCTTAACCCACGTTATTTTCTTCACAAAAGCTTATGAATGCAATCAATTTTAGGATTACAATAATTTATTTTTATATTATTTCATTCATATTCTGAAATAATTTAACCATCAATATTATGCTACAATTGGGACTGCTATTTGTAATGATCTTTATTTTGTGAACATTAAGAAAATCAATCTTGTGTTTGAGTTTGACTAAATGTAAATATGGTATTTTTTTTTAAGATACAACCATTTTAAAACCTTTCCAATTAACTCCTTTCTACTCTTGAAAGAAATGTTGTAGTATGTAACTAGAATGATTATGTAAGTTTCTATTTATTTTAAAGTGAAACTATTGTGGAATAATTGGGGAGTTAAATTATAAATTTAGATTTTAAATTGGTTATTTTTCTACATAAATTATTTTTTGAGCCAGTTTGATCAATTTTATATAACATAATACAAAATATTGATGAACCTATCAGATCATTAACTTGTTTCGAAGATAAGCTTTCTAGTTTTGAACTGACGTTAACTTAAGGGATGCAAACATTAGTCTATTGTATCTTTTAAAATTAAAATCAAGCTTCATAATTTTGTGGTTGTTAAAAAGCTCGGCTCGAAAAAGCTCGAGCTCGAAAACTTTTGAAAAAGCTCGGCTTGGCTCGGCTCGAGTTCAAAAATCACTATTCGCACACCCCTATTGAACACATAATATTATTTAAGTTTGATTACATTTAGCATATATTATGTTTAAAAAAATTTTTTATATTACCTTGTTCTGTCAAGTAATCCAAATTTACGTAGCTGTTGCTACGGCTGTTTCAATGCGCTAGGTGATGATACGGCCTGTGCGCTACGGCCTGATGATGATGCCTAGCGCATTGAAACGGCCGTAGCAACAGCTACGTAACTTTGGATTACTTGATGGAACAAGGTAATATAAACCATTTTTAGTTACATAATATAAGCTAAATGTGATCAAACTTAAATAATAGGTTATATAAAATGTAAAGATCAGCAAAACAATACTCATTTTATTTTTACATGTGCATTATTCAATCTTAAAAAGGGGTTGCGTTTAAAAAAAAAACACCCTGTATAACTAGTATTAACCCTTGACCTTGACGGTATGATTTTTTGGTGATGGTATTATTATTATTATTGTTATTTGATGATGTTTCGCTACTCATCACTAAAATAATACAAAAAACAAATAGTTTTTAAGAACGATATATTTCGGTTTTGTTTCGAAGACCATCATCAGTTTTATTCTGATAAGATATTCATAATATATCCACCAAATAAGACTGATGATGGTCTTTGAAACAAGACCGAAATATATCGTTCTTAATTAAAATTCATGTTCCTGCTCGTACCGCGGTCATGACGCGTGATAGGCCTATCAATGTTTTTATTCGTTTTTATTTCGTTGTGTGTGAAGTTTGTGGTTTAATGTTTTAATTGTATTGTGTTTGACAATGGCACTGTCGTGCCGAAACATGTAACACCTTTATTGTTACAAAATAGTATAGGACTGAAGACGGAGGTACGTACCCAGATTATCGTTCTTAAATTTGTTTTTTGTATTATTTTAGTGATGAGTAGCGAAAAATCAAATAATAATATTAACCCTTGAGCGGGGGCTTCACTGGTAAAACGGCAGAGGACGCATGTGGAGTTTTACCCCACAACACTAAATCGCACAAATGTAACCAATTTTACTTCAATTTAACCCTCCAGTACACGCCCGGCTAATAGTAATACCAGTACACGCGTGCGGACTGACAGTTCACATGTCACATTCTGGTGAATTCAAACTGTAAATTAATCAGTTAGGTATTAATTAACTTAAAAACACATAGTACTAAACAATAACAAATTTATATATAAAAATAAAATAATTACATGATGAAGTAATCAGTCATGTATGTAGAGAAGCTCTTCACAGAACACGAACGAACGCCTGCGGAGTGGGACTCCGCATTCAAGGGACACGAAAGAATGCCTGCGGAGTATGAGTCCGCGCCTAACTTTACGCCCTCGTAACTCAGGGCCAACTGATGCTAAGACGGTCAAACCCCCGCCATCGACCTTGGAAAGGTAGTGGGGAAAGGTAGATGGCGCGTCACGTCATTCGCTCGCGGATTCACGTATTTCGGAGCGCTTTTTCAAATGTGTGGACTGTGAGTCCGCGGTGCGTGTACTTGAGGGTTAATTCAAAACCACTTTATTCATGTCATGCATATAAATACATTGAACAGTGAAATCAGCTCGTAGTTTTTACTGATAGTTACATCTTATATGCATAAGAATTTAAAATTAATTCCTGATTAGGAATATAAAAACAAAAATAAAAAATTAATTATAACAAAACATATGAGAGGAAAAACAGTAAAAGGCCTAATACAAAAAGTTATTTGACTTTTAATAAATCAGGGTAGGATACGGGGATCAGTAGGCTTACCTTGTGGTTAAAACTGCTAAAGAGCATACAAAAAAGCATCAATTACAAAGTTAAAATGAATTTTCAAAGCCCCTGGCTCCCACAGAAAGTACGGAGTTCATTGTATGCTAGGAAGGAAGAAAAGAAGCTGCTTCCTTCCTTGTATACAGTGAACTGTACTATCCGAAGAAGGAGCCAGTGGCTTTGAAAATTAATTTTGATTTTGTGTTTTATGCTTTTTTGTGTGCTCTTCAGCAGTTTTAACCACCAGGTAAGCCCACTGATCACCCTATCCTACCCTGATTTCTTACAACTCGAGCCTAGAGCCCATACTTCACCAAAATGATATTGTTTGACTTTTAGTTTTTCTTAAAATGGAGCAAAGAAAAAAGGAACAAAATTTGTACATTTCAAATGTATAGTTGAAATATTTAAATACAAGGTGAATCAATGAAGATAAAAAAATAAATAAATAAGAAGAATGATAACTATAGGTCTTCAAAAGAGTATAAAGCTTTGTTGATGAGAATTTTTTTCAGTTTTGATTTAGATATACTTTTTGAAACTTCAGATTTAATTGTTATTGGGAGACAATTACAAAATTTTTAATTGGTACTAGCAGCCCGCGTCACTTCGTGACTTAAAAAACAACATATTGAATAGGCTTTATTTTCATGTTAACTATGGGATTTTGCAGTAAAACGCCTTATTAGCAAGGTAAAACGCCTTTCAATGAGAAAATGAGTGTATTATTATATTTTTTTTATTTTTTTGACAAAGTGTGTTACTGGAATAAAATGTTCAGAGGCCTATCAGGCAAACTGCCTATCAGACAAACTTTTAAAATTAACTTATTGCTTCATACTTGAAACTTCAACATGGAGAATAAATGAAATTCACCTATACTTTAAAAGAATTAATGTATATGGTATACAATTTGCAGCTTTGATAGTACATCCATTTTTATTTTCTATAATCTGAGGGGTTAGTTTACATGGATTGTCATAGCTTAGCGCATCTCCATACCACTGCTTTGTAGTTTTTTTAAGTAATGGATTTAAAAAAAATTATGCATCGACGCTTCAGTCTCTTGCATTCATCATATTAGATCTTAACAACAAACTGTAAGAAGATGCGCAAACCTCTGATCAACATAAATATTCTCTAAATAACATTGATGAAATGGTCATTCTCCATTTAAAACAAAAATTATTCAGCACACATGACTAAACGGCCGAGAAATCACATTTTTAAACTTGCCTGGTTTTTTGTTTCGTGTCAAGGAACTGTAAAGTACATGTTTGGCAGATTAATACCTAAGCAAATACCATAACTTTATGCGGAATACCTACGTTAAAAAGATGCATTGTTATTGATGTATTTAGAAATTTAGCAAAAATATGCAGGCTAACTGGAAAGACTTTAATATCCTTCTCATTCCAAGAACAAAGTCCCAGTTTTAAATTTATAATGGGTTTTTAACTTTGAATCTTTTATTAGATAAATCTCTAAAATCTTCAACTAATATTTATATTTTGAAATTCTCAACGTTAAAATATGAATTAATATTTTGTTAGAAAATTCCACCTCCAGAGCACCTCCTAAGTTGCATATATATATTTTTTAAGTTTAAAAAGTACAGGAAATTAACATGATTACAGACTGTTGGTCTTGGATTCAAAAGGGTGGATGCTCTTCCTTCTGGCGAGGATACATTATTTTCCGCAGTCTTATAAAAAGTCTGTAATTTAAGAACTCAAAATCATAATGTGGATGAATATTAACTGACTTTGGCCAGAACTGCATTCTGGAGGTTAATTGTTTAACTATTTCAAATCTTGACCATCTGTTTCGTTATAAACAAATGTTAATCGGAAAAATTTCACAGGTTTTACAATAGATAGTAGCAATTTCAAAAGCCTCCTGTATGAAGGCCCTTAATGGTATATTTTCCAAACCCGCAAAAGGAACATCTAGAGTGTAATAGCTTTAATTTGATACCAAATATGTGTAGAACAATTAATTTCTAGGGGTCGATTTGCTCTGTACAAAATCCCAGAAATTCTGCTTGTTTATTTTAATTTAAAAAAACGCGCAGAGAAAAATTCTGCATGCGCCCGCTCGAGGGTTAAGAGAGATATGTGAGGACTGTTCCTTATTAGGAAAAATTTGTTTACAGAATTGATTGTTAGGGTGGAAGTTTGTGTGCTATTATTAAGAGACAGTTGTAAATGAGCTTTGCAATGAATTATATCAATTTCATGCATAGTTAAGATTTTAGTAATTTAAAAAAACTGGTGGCCAAAAAGATAATTTTTGCAATTCAATTTCATCTTATAAAAAATGGATTCCAGATCCATTTAAACTTAGTTTTACTAATCAGTGAGGGCTAACGTCCGCAACAATCAAAATCAAAACAGAATGGGTATTATCTTTAGGCCCCTTTCACACGGCAGCTGCTGTCGTATAACAAGGCACCCCACTGCCAGCCAGCTGTTGTTTTTTAAGAGCTCTTTTTTTATTCAGCTATGCACCGCACGGCTCCTTGCCGTTTGTTCAGATTATACGCCATTGGATACCACTAAACAAATGAGCCTTGCGATCGTTCCTGAAGTGCTAGATGGTAAAAATTAACTTGCCGCGTTGTGTGAAAGCAACCTTAATACCGAATACAGCTACGAATCGCACTACTCCTTGTCGCACAACAGGAATCGCATCAAAATAACGTGTGTGAAAAAGCCCTTTCGTTCATAAGCTATAACTAACGAGTGTTTTCTTTCTCTTTTTCAGTGCTGTTTTTAAAACCCCAGGAGCATTACCAGTAAAACCAAAGAAAAAGAAATCTAAACTTATGTAATTTAAGTAGCATTTAATTCGTTTTGTTAGCATTAATAAAAAAAACTTTTTTACTATTAAAATTTTGAATCAACCATGTCTTTATTACCTAATTTCAACCTGTTGAAAGAACCTAGATTCTATTCAGATAACTCATTAGATGAGTATATTATATCTTTTTTCCCACGTTTTAGCGAATTTCCTTAAGGAATAAGCTATTACTGTAGGTCTCGTGGTAAGACCCAAGCCCTGAGACCATGATAAAAAAACGGCCCCCAGAAAAAAAAACACCCATTCGTTTGAATTTATGGATGTATATAGATGTTTGTCTGTTAACACGATAGTGGCCGAAAATATGGTCTGATCTTAAAGAAATTTGGTGCAGACTTGTAAAATGGTAATAACTCAGACAAGTTTGTAAACCAGTCCGATTGGACCACCGGAGGGGAGATAGAGGAGGGTAAACCCCCCAAAAATGGTTTTAAAATTTTTTTACATAGAAAACATAAGAAATGGAACCCTAGCCCCAAGTGTTGCCTTTACCTGGAGCTGGCTGAGGGCCAGTAGCCAAAGTGTTAACACATAGAACCCTAGCCCTGAGTGTGGCCTTTACCTGGAGCTGGCTGAGGGTCAGTAGTCAAAGTGTTAACACATAGAACCCTAGCCCCGAGTGTGGCATTTACCTGGAGCTGGCTGAGGGTCAGTAGTCATAGTGTTAACACATAGAAACCTAGCCCCGAGTGTGGCCTTTACCTGGAGCTGGCTGAGGGCCAGTAGCCAAAGTGTTAACACATAGAACCCTAGCCCTGAGTGTGGCCTTTACCTGGAGCTGGCTGAGGGTCAGTAGTCATAGTGTTAACACATAGAAACCTAGCCCCGAGTGTGGCCTTTACCTGGAGCTGGCTGAGGGCCAGTAGTCATAGTGTTAACACATAGAACCCTAGCCCTGAGTGTGGCCTTTACCTGGAGCTGGCTGAGGGGCAGTAGTCATAGTGTTAACACATAGAACCCTAGCCCTGAGTGTGGCCTTTACCTGGAGCTGGCTGAGGGCCAGTAGTCATAGTGTTAACACATAGAACCCTAGCACCGAGTGTGGCCATTACCTGGAGCTGGCTGAGGGTCAGTAGTCAGAGTGTTAACATATAGAACCCTAGCCCCGAGTGTGGCCTTTACCTGGAGCTGGCTGGGGGCCAGTAGTCATAGTGTTAACACATAGAACCCTAGCACCGAGTGTGGCCATTACCTGGAGCTGGCTGAGGGTCAGTAGTCAGAGTGTTAACATATAGAACCCTAGCCCCGAGTGTGGCCTTTACCTGGAGCTGGCTGAGGGCCAGTAGCCAAAGTGTTAACACATAGAACCCTAGCCCTGAGTGTGGCCTTTACCTGGAGCTGGCTGAGGGCCAGTAGCCAAAGTGTTAACACATAGAACCCTAGCCCTGAGTGTGGCCTTTACCTGGAGCTGGCTGAGGGTCAGTAGTCATAGTGTTAACACATAGAACCCTAGCCCCGAGTGTGGCCTTTACCTGGAGCTGGCTGAGGGGCAGTAGTCATAGTGTTAACACATAGAACCCTAGCCCTGAGTGTGGCCATTACCTGGAGCTGGCTGAGGGGCAGTAGTCATAGTGTTAACACATAGAACCCTAGCCCCGAGTGTGGCCTTTACCTGGAGCTGGCTGAGGGGCAGTAGTCATAGTGTTAACACATAGAACCCTAGCCCCGAGTGTGGCCTTTACCTGGAGCTGGCTGAGGGGCAGTAGTCATAGTGTTAACACATAGAACCCTAGCCCCGAGTGTGGCCTTTACCTGGAGCTGGCTGAGGGGCAGTAGTCATAGTGTTAACACATAGAACCCTAGCCCTGAGTGTGGCCTTTACCTGGAGCTGGCTGAGGGCCAGTAGTCATAGTGTTAACACATAGAACCCTAGCACCGAGTGTGGCCATTACCTGGAGCTGGCTGAGGGTCAGTAGTCAGAGTGTTAACATATAGAACCCTAGCCCCGAGTGTGGCCTTTACCTGGAGCTGGCTGGGGGCCAGTAGTCATAGTGTTAACACATAGAACCCTAACCTGGGGTGTGGCCTTTACCTGGAGCTGGCTGGGGGTCAGTAGTCATAGTGTTAACACATAGAACCCTAGCTCCGAGTGTGGCTCTTCAAATAATTGATGAGAAAGAACCTTTTAAAATTATTTTATTTGATTTATAAAATTGAGAAAGAACAAAAACCAATACGATCAAGAAGGTAAACAAAAATATGCAATTTAATTCAAATACTAAAATGTCATTTCTTGAGCCAGACTTTTAGTACTCACCTAAAAAGAATTTTCCACAGTTCTGATTCAAATAGAAGCTATTCTTAATTGAAGGGGTCCCCCGTAAAACGTTCTAAACGACAAAATTTCAAAATCTGAGATATTCAGTGAAAAAGGTTCTCTAGGACATGAGCTACATCGTGGTATATTTTGTTTTGAAGATATTTGTGTTGGTAGCCCTGATTTCGTCTGTCAAAGTTTGCATGCTTCGCGGGACTGCACGGACTTTCTGGGGAATAACGTTCTATTCGCCGAAAGATGGAATCTCTGCCGATCGTTGCGCTGTCACCCAAGGACCAAAATCGCGTAAATAAAAATAAAAGACGTGAAGTAAATATTGGAAAGTGGAAGGATTAGACCAGAAATAAAAATAGACAAGTTGGATTACCCTATATTTCTAAAACAAAGAAGCCAAGGCCTGGAAATTGCCCCCAAAAGAAGTAGGTAGAATAACATTTTAAGCGCCACATGTGGATAACTTTTATTAAAACGACTTATCACGTTTCAGTGTTAACATTACGTTTTTGTACTTTTACATCAATAAAATTGTTTTATATTCAGTTTTACTTTTGTTTCTGTTGGTATTCCTACACTCCCTGATGTTATAACCCCTAAAAACCACGTAAAATGTTTTAAAATGCTTAATGGCAAGTAAAAATTATATATACGGCTACATTATGATGTTATAAATAGGGTGTTAAAAAATTATACACGATTATAAGTTCCAACCTTAAAAAACCGTAAATTTTAGAATTCAACTTTCAACACTTGATTACTCGAAACTAGGTTTTTGTCGTTTAGAACGTTTTACAGGGGACCCTTTCAATTCTAGCCCCCTTTGCAAATTGACGGAAGATCCAGATGACCTCTCGATCCTGACCCCTGAACATTTTCTTGTTGGAGAACCCTTAACCACCATACCAGAACCGAATGTTTCTGATATGACAATATCTTGACTCAGCCGATGGAGATATTGGAGACTTTTAACAGTGGCCTTTACTTGGAGCTGGCTGAGGGTCCAGTAGTCATAGTGTTAACACATAGAACCCTAGCCCCGAGTGGCCTTTACTTGGAGCTGGCTGAGGGCCAGTAGTCATAGTGTTAACACATAGAACCCTAGTCCCGAGTGGCCTTTACTTGGAGCTGGCTGAGGGCCAGTAGTCAGTGTTAACACATAGAACCCTAGCCCCGAGTGGCCTTTACTTGGAGCTGGCTGAGGGTCAGTAGTCATAGTGTTAAAATAATCAAATTTTTGTTAGCACCATTGGATTCAGCTCGTAAAAACAAACCATTCAGAATTTAGAATCATTGATAAGATGGGCTGAAATATGTTCTTTTGCATTTGCAGGTCTGCTGCAACAAGCGCATTTCCTAATCCTTAAACCTTCGAGTTTAGGCTTGGGTACACAATTAGTCTCCGCTCAGTGGGGAAGAATGTTTACAGCAGCTAATGATAAATAAATTGGGATTATAGAGGGAACAACTGGCTTATCTGTAGTTAAGTAGGCCATCAGGACAAAAGACACACAAGTTCACAGAAAACAGTCCAATATTTCAGTCCAGCTTATTGGGAACCTTCTAAAGGTGGAGAAAGACTGATATTGTTGGAGTGATGAAATTTGAATTTAATTGGGGCAGTTTGCCAGCACACCACAGGGGAAAAAAGAGAAAGTTTGTCACTGACACACTTCACAGAATCATGCACCGCACAAAATAACATGTGATACTTTTTATCGTCACAAGCACATTATTCCACTTAGTAATTAAAAATCACTTAACTTCGCTATATACACATTATTTTTTGGAGCCTTCAAAACAAGGTTTTGTGGCCTGAGGTTTTTCCTACGCAAAATATAACCTAGTATTAAATAAATCACTAATTTTACAAATTTTTACAAGTTTTTACAAATTTTTACTAATTTACAAGTTTCTACGTACACTTAAGAGTTGACAAAGTGCAATATTTGCACAGTAACAGATTTATTGAAAATTGTCACTAACAAAATAAACATATTTTGTTGAAATTCTCAATTAATAGCAGATTAGCAGAATAATAACTCAATTATTATTTTCAACTATTAGATTTTTATCACAGATTAATGATAAGAAATTAACAATTATGATTAAATTTTTCAGGAACTTTAGGGTCAGAATTGAAAATGTGTTTAGCATACAAGGCCCTAAAATGTAAACGATTGCAAAGTTTTATTTATTTTGTTTTGATAAATCAACAGCAGTCTTTTTCCCTCCTGCAATGAATTTTCCTTATAAACTTACCCAAGAAAATTTTTAAGAGAGAAGTGAAAACAAGACATAAGCTGTGAGTGAGCTCTGTTAGTTTACGTTTTAACAGCCCTCAACCCACCACACCCAACGCCACCATTGTTTTTACATCGAGCTCTTTTACCATTTTATAAGTAAATCCCAAAAAGGATCTCACCAATAAAATAACTGGAAAACGCTCGCTGTCTACTCTACTAGAAAATTTTGAGTAATTAAAACTACTCAACTCATGCTAAAGGGGTGAGGGGAGTTGAGTTGAGTGCCTTTGCTACTCAATTCAAGGGGTGGGGAGTGCCCACTTCTTGTAAACTAAAACACGGTTGAAACGTAGCAGTACAACCACTATTGAGAGGACCTCTTTAAAATGAGGCAACCTCAATATTTTGATTTATACTTCTTAGGAATTTCCTAACTTTCCCAGACAATGGTATAAAAACTAAATAGAGAACTTTCAAGAAGGAAAATAATATAGGATATTAAAAAGAACAAACGATTTTTGGAAATATTTATTCAATGTTTACAGTAAAACACAGTCAATGTAAAAAATCTCACACATCAAACAACCAATTTGTACGAGATAAAAAGCCAATCAAAATGTTCATATTTCATTTACTTTTTCTAATAACTTTTTTCACATTCCTAGGACACTTATTTTTTATAATAGACAAAGTGTTTTGATAGTGTCATATTAAGTTTGTATTGCTATCTAAAGATTTTACAGTGGGCAGTATAAGTTGTGCTTCATACATTTTTTTACTTCTTTCATTTATCTTTACAACAGAACAACACCTAAACTTGGCAAATAAAAAAAGTATAGTTAAAACTATCAACATATTCATGCAAAAAAACTAGCTTCACAAAACTAAAATATATATAGTTTGTGCCCGAAACCAAAAAAACTTTAGCAGCAGTTAGGATGAAAGCAGTAATGCTCTACTATCAGTAATACTGACTTTGGTCTCAATTACAATATATAAAGAGCATAATATACGCTAAGTGACTACATATTTATTTACATATAATCATATAATTGGTACATTAGTATAATGGTAAATATCATTCTTACAGAACTGGGCTTGTATCACATTCATTCTCCCTTCATAGAAGGGACGACATCAACATAAGGAACTAGGCATTTTATTTCAACAACAAAAACACTTCTAAAATGGCCAAGATTTTAAGTTTATGGCCACTTAGTTCAAAAACCTGTTGAACTTTACATCAACTCTGTTACTAGTGTATCTAGTTCTAATGGACAGAAAAAAATTATAAAAACATTTTTTCTTGTGGTTTTAGAATTAAACGTGAAAAAGTACTTTAACATATAAACTTGATAATCTTATCATGACAAAAACACTCTGAACTTATTTTAACAAAATACCAAAATCACAAAACAAAATCTAAATCAAAATTATAAATTAATATTAGAATATAAATAAAACTAGAGGAAAAACATGTGCAAACTGATAACTATTGTCCAAGAAAAATACTATTTAAAATCATTTGATAAAACAAAAAATTCTGAGGTCTTTTGGTTAGAATAAAACCAGAGGGGAGTAGCAAAAGAAATTGTAGTAAAAGACATAAAAAGTTAAAACAGAACAACCATTCTAAAAAAGTAACAATTTAAGATTATTTTAATGCCTACACAATTATTATAAACAGTTTAAGATTTCAACATTAATTTGTCACCGGTGAGATGCTTGAGAATTTAATGACTAAGTTACATAATTAGGGCCAGTACGGCTCTTGAGTGTAACCTTAACTTAAATTTTGAACAGGATTTTTGTGGACATTTGCCATCACTGATTAGTAAAAAACAAGTTTCACGACGTTTCGGGATCTGGAATCTGAACCCGTCTTCAGGTGGAACAAAACCTAGAACATATTAAGATTAGTAACACATCTTGTTATGTTCTAGGTTTTGTTCCACCTGAAGACGGGTTCAGATTCCAGATCCCGAAACGTCGTGAAACTTGTTTTTTACTAATCAATCAGTGATAGCAAATGTCCGCAAAAATCCTATTCAAAATATAAAATCACCATCACCAACAATGAATTTCAAACAAAGAACTTAAACTCAAAGTCAATGAAAATTGTTCACATAAAAGACATAAATAACTATTTAAATTGAAAATTGAAAAAAAAAATACCAAAACTTAGTTGCTTTATGATTTTGATCAACAACACAGTAAAACTATCATAAGAAACCTTGTCTTGAACAATACCCTAATTGATATTAGACAGATAATAAATACAAAAACATCATACAAAGTATCTCAAAATTATTATAGCTAATTAAAACAATTAAAAACATATATTTTGATATGTTTCAATAAAATCATAAAATAATAAGTTCCTTATGTGGTTACTTACTTGTTATAAATAAGATCTTTAAACAAGTCATTTGGTGGACTGACAGTAAATATTGTTTAACAAACTTTCATAAATATCCACTACACAACATAACAATAACCTTAACAATAAGACTATACACTTCAAATAACAATAATATTAATATTGTTAAATTATTGTTTTAAGTTAAGGAATGAAGAAACTAAATATACAAAGAAAATCAATAGATATATAAGATAATGGACGCTAATCTAGAATGATGTTATGGTCAGTGGGATGTTGAGCAGTAGAGGAACCTGGAAACCACAAGGCATTAATCTATAGCTGAAAATAGAAGCTTCTCACTGACAAAGTATATTTTTGGAAACTTTAAAAATATAGTCTTTTTGTAAAATCTCTACTACTCTGTAAGAAAAGTTTTAAATGTATATAACAATATTCTAACTGTTAATTCCAATTAACAACTGATTTTACTATTTTTCAATATTGATGTTTTGTATTATTTTAACATTCGATTTCGGAGCTGTAATACAGATTAACCAAGCAATTTTAATTATTGAAGCACAAAATGACGATCAGCTTTTAAAAAAGAGGGTAAAATACTTTTCAATCCCGTTGGTTTCCTTCTTGTACCTCCACATTAACAGCAAATTCCTATTTATTCCACAGTGCTTACAAAAATGTTTTGTTGTTAAAGCGATTTGGAAACACAAAAATTAGGTACCAACGATAAAAACACCATACAGTGGATATGATAGAGTAAGTGATGAACGGAATGCAAAAAAGAATTCCAAAATTTGTAAGTTCAAAAAAACTGGGAACTAATAGACCTAAAATTGATAATAGTGAAGCATCAATGATTTATAATGAAAAATGTTATAGGTATACTTACCTAAAGGGTATTTTGTTTAGAAAATCCTTCCAAGGTAAATGGTGTCAGCTGATGTTCCTTGTGAGAGCTCAACAAAACCTAGCTTCGAGTAAAACTCCAACAATGGTCTATCTCGCGAACTGACTGCCACGTAGACTCCGAACGAACCTGTTGGCAAAACAGAACAAGACAAATCAGCTGAATATTTTTCACACAAGAACCAAGTGTAATTAATGCACCTTCCAACTAAACAGCAAGTGAGTGGTGATTCTTACTATAGCAGGTAGTAAAAAAAACTCTTAACTTTACAAGATCACTGAAAATAATTTTTTTCTTACTAGGGGCTGAAGTAAGGTTGCACAAGTTGAAAAAAGTTCAAAACTCAACTAAGTTTTGAATAAAATATTACATTATTTATGGTAAAAATGTCATCTTTCACTTTTTTGTCAGCCTTTAAAAAATCCTAAACCTTTATTTTTCACTGAAGTGCATATTCCTCCAGGGATTTCTAGCACCTATTCTTTAATCAAATAATGATGTTTACCATTGGCTCTGAGAGCAGCCAGTAGACAAATTATCAGTCGCTTGGCTACAGACTGGTCGAACACAGTGGGCAGGAGTGAGCAGGACATGACAGACGGATGCTGAGTGTGGATGGCGTCCGGCACATCCTCTAGCTTGGGCGAGTGGAACCAGTTGATCATCTCCTGGACAAGGCGACATAATTAGTATTCATGACTATTTTTTCATCTTCATGAAGTTAGGTTAACTATTCATAATATAAATTATTTAAGTATATAAATATATAAATAATATATTTAAATTTTCAAGATTTGAGGATTTAAAAGGTAGGCAATAAGCTTGTTTTTTCATTACTATTTATAAGCATATTAAAATTTAAAACTTTAACTATAAAGATCTCAAACGTTAAAAACAGCAAACCCTTGATTTACATGTTCGACTATTAACCCTTGCAATTCATTTTCAATTTCTACAACATCGAACAGCGCTCAGATTAAACTTGAGTCATTGCAAAATGCTCTATTCTAAAGAAAACTCACCTCCTCAGGAGTAGCCTTCTCGGACGGAGTGGTGGCCGGGTACTTGGCACACATCTCTGGCAGCCATGCCAGCTGCACCTTGCTGTAGAACTGCCGGGCGTCGAGGGCCGCCACCGCGTAGCCGACCACTCCCGTCTCGTCCTCCACCACCATGCTCAGCTCTGGGCTCAGCGTCAGGAACGCCCCCACCAACCTGCAATGACAGACACTGTGAGACTGGCACAACTGCACTCCCGTCTCGTTCTCATAAATAAGGGCGACATTGTACAGTTTTATACTGCTTCGGAACTAGTCACCAGTAGGTAGCACCACCACTCAAGACAGTCTAGGGTCATCAGTTTTGCTAATGGCGAGGGGGGGGGGGAGAATAATTGTCCAATAGGCATTTAGGAGGCCAATTTTGGCAGGTAAATCCCAGGAAATTTTAGTAGCAACTTAAACCAAATACAAGTTCAACAGGTATACAAAACAGAGACAACATATTTTCAAACTACTCAGTGTGGTGCCTTACAGCAAATGAATGAAATTGGTATGGACGCAGCGCCATATGGCACTCTTCCGAGCCCGGTGAAGATTGAAAAAAAAAAACAAGCAACATAATTTAAAACACTAGCCTCTTACCTGTCTGGGATGAGATTTGGTAGGGAGGGGCTGGAGAAGACGCAGGTCTTGCGACAGACGGAGTACACTCCGGGCTCATCCTCTAGCAGGTATGGCCGCACTGTATAGATCTTGCTGCACGGCACCTCAGGCGCCTTGTACACAAACAGGTCCGACCCAGCGTCTACTGGGATCAACCGCTACAACAAAACACCACAAAGCTACAAATCATCCTTAATACTGAGAAAGGAAATAAAATTATTGGTTGCATCCGTTTAACATAGTTGAAAAATATTACACTACCAACCTTACAGCAAACAAAATGTGTTTTCAAATTTGATAAAGATCTTCTTGTGAAACAATTTTTTAATCTAAAATTCAGCAAAATATCACTGTACATTGACTCACCATTACCATTGCTTCCAAGTTTTAAATCCTGTAATCTTTGCCACTCTCTTAACAAGCGCTCGGCAAATACGTCAAAGTCAACTGAATCTCTAGGTCAAGAATAATAGAGGTGGCATTACTAAAACATCACCTTCAACATCTACTTTCCTTTTGTGTGTGAAAGCTAAAGTGATCATTGTTTTGCTGGACACTTTTGCTTCCCTGATTGAACAGTGATAAGCAATTGGAATTTCTAATTTAGTGTTAAATAGGGGTGGGCGAGTAGTGGCTTTTGAATTCAAGTCAAGTATTGAGCCAACTTCTCGAGTATCGAGTCGAGTCGAGTAGTTGTTTTTGAAAATGAATGATGTATTCATACTGTTTTAAAGTAATTAGGTCATTTACTAACAATTAATTAAAATCTTCCATCAATTTTCATCAGTTTTACTGGTCGAATTGGTCTACTTTATTCAAGCTAATCTTTTTTGTTTTTCTTTGAAAAAAAAACTCTGAAATACAAATAAGTATATTTTAAAGCCTACCCCACCTCATTGCCTGACTGCTGATTTACTGGTTTTTTGACATCCAGTTGGTGGAGCATCGAGTGACACAATTGTGATCAGATAAGAATAAGGTATCCTCCAATACAAAAATTACAAAACCTAAACTAGTTGTCATAAACCAATGAACTCCGCAATTTTATTCTCATTTTTACAAATCAAATGAGGCAGAAATCTAAGGCTGTGTATCATTCAAAATATTAACTATGAATACAAATTTGATTGAAGTTGTATAAGTGCAAGGTCAGAGCTTAATATAGCTATAAGTTTCTAATTTCTGAATTCTGAGAGATGGTATTTCTAGATAACAGTCAAAATCCATTCTGCTATGAATTAATGCAATATTGTTGAGGCTTTTGTTTTGAAAACATTCGCAGAGCTGCAAAAAACGATAGCATGTATCTGTTGGTCGCGGATCAACGGCAGATGTAGCTTTTCGAAACTCGCGATCTGCTGCAAAATATGATTGCACATATTTATCACCGATAATCGGCAAATGTAACCTTGCGAAAGTCGCGGGCGGCCGTGTAAAACTATCGTGTTTAATCGCCAATCGCAAATATTCAAAATCAATCTTTGCAAAAACTCGCAGCGGCCACAAAAAACGACCCCGCGTGTTTGATGATGACAAATTTATAAGACGTTGTAGTAAGCTTAGGATACCCCGCAGTGAACTTTAGATTATAATGAACTGCTTTGATGTAAATGGTATTCATACTGAATCAAAGCATGTAAATAAAATAAAATAAAATAAAATAAATAAACGGAAATTTAGGTTTGTGAAATTAGCGAACAGCCGCGAAAAACGATCAGTCGATTGTGGTTAAATGGCAGTTGTGGCTTTGCAAAACTTTTGTTCAGCTGTTAAATTTTATTGCACGAACGTAAATCACATGTAAATTCTATCGCCGAGTAAACGGTGGGAGTTGATTCGTTTTTTCAAGAAGTTATTTCTACTTGACTCGTTTTTTCAAGTAGCTGTTGCTACTCAACGTGTTTTTTTTTTGAGTAGTTGTTACTACACGGCTCGAGATCAAGTAGTTGTTACTACTCGACTCCCGGTAGAGTAGTTGTAACTACTGGAGTAATTACTCGAAAGTCAAACACTCGCCTACCCCTAGTGTTAAAAATAAATTACTTTTAGCTATAATTTCAAAAAGAATTTATTTATGCCTTTTGAACTTCGCTTGATAACAAAATCATACTCTCAATCCATTTTTTAGCTGTTTTATGGGAGATCAAATGTCGAGATGTAAGACGATGAGGTTTGCGTTGATCAAAGGTACCTATTGAAACATTCTGAAGAAAACAGAAAATTTTCAAGTAATCCAAAGGTGACAGGAATCATGGTAATATAAAGAAGCTTTATTACAAGAATAACCACCAAAGGAATAATTAGCCATATTATTATTGCACTTGGAGCATTAAAAACACAATTAAAACACTTTCATAAAGTTTTGATTTGGAAAGAAAACCGACTGAAGAGGGAGGGTAATGCGGATTCTGCAGTGCCAAAAATCATTTGTAAAATATCTTAAATTTTTATACTTGCATTTGGCTTTGAAAAGGATTGTTGAATGAATTAAAAAAAAATAATAATTATATCTTTTAAAAATATTTTGGAGTAATATTTTATTTTTAAAATAGGTTAAATTTTATCACCGTTACTTGAAAAAAAGAGCTACAGAATCTATCAATTGAGAGGAATTAATAATACTATTATCGATTTTACACTAATCTTATAATGGTTTTAATTGAAGGGAAGAAATGATGATGAGAAATACATACATCATCTCACATTTGAAGCAATAAGTCAGCTGAATAATGTTTTTAAAACATACATTTAGTAACCTTGCTCAAAACAAAAATGAGCAGTGTGAAAGTGCTTTAGAACATTTCTTGAAAAGTGACAAATTGCGGATGATTATTACAAACTGAGAGACCCGGACACCCCATATTAAGCATGCTTCCCTAAAGAGTGGATGTTTTAAAGGCCTTGACAGAAGCAAAGAAAATACAAAATATTAATTAAGTTAAACAAACCTATGTGAAGAAATTCGTCGGCTATCCAATCTAAAACAGAGACAAAACAAAACATAGGTAGCAAGACAAAATTTGAAATAAAACCGCCATAGCTTTTTCAACGCTGCTGCTTTGTTTCTTGAATCAAAATAAAACATAATAATTACACAGCAAACAAGATAGTATCATTAATTAACATCAGAGCAACATGATCAATTAGTGCTGGCTTTTCCTCTAACATGACTGATATGGAAAAGTACATAGTCAAAGATTAGTTGTTGATGTTGGTTTGAATTTTTTCGACAACTAATCAACAACATGATTCGTTATACTTTTAATACTAAACAATATTAAGACACTATATAAAAGAAGCAATTGGCTGTTCTGAGAAAAATATGATTACATTCATGAGAGCAGATGCTAATCAATGTGACTCATCTTGTTTACTAACGCTTGCGAACTGCTGCGCATCTGAGCTTTTTCGCATTCGCAATTGCGTTCATATTGCTACCTACTTGCAGATCTGCAGTGAGGCCTCCCCTGAAAACCCAAGGTTCCTGATCGCCAGACATGAAGCTTTCTTTCCATCCTTTCGAGAACCCTGAATCATTGAACCAAACTTTAATTAAACAATCTCAACCACAGTACTCAAGCCCAGTTTTCAAAACATCTGAAATAGCACTGTTTTCGGTCAGCTAAAAATAAGTTTTACACTTGGATAAGATATCTAAAAAAATAGATTCAATTTTCTTTAGATTATTGAAAAAGAATTTTAGCAATGGTTTTTTAGGTAAAGTTGATGAACAGCAGTTTGCAGCTGTGCAAGGCTACAATGAGCTCTTAGGCATTCATTAGTTATTCTTCAACAACTTGTTTGAAAACTGGGTAAAACAATGTTTAAAGAGTATTACATAACTATTGCATGTTGAAATCCTCATATTTTAAGGCAAATGAAAGTATGTAACAGAATATATGTTTTTATAATTACTAAGTTGACATTCTCAATCACTATTTACTGAAATAAAGTATTTTTCAAAAACATTTTATAACACAAGGTATTCAATTGTAATAGTTGAATTCTTTAACTTCAGTAAACTCTGTTTCATTAAATTAGATTGCTTATTGTATTAAAGAGCTATGGATGTGAATCAATGGTTTTGGTCCAGGTAAAAAAAATTAAAATCGCCTACTCAAATATTTTTTGCGCAAGTTCACTAAAATCGCACATTGCAACCAATACGCAGCAGCGCCTTAAGTTACGCAGCACAAATCCAATTCGCAGCGATCAATAGTTTTTCAACAAAACAAACCTAAAAGACAGTTAAACAGCAAGATTACTTTACAGTAAGACTACTGGTCCGTAATCCCATTTAACTGTATAGCTTCCAACATAAGACAGTCCACCTGAAAACAGACACAAATAATTGAAAGGGCCTCTGGAATAAAACAAAATTAATATACACTGGCGCGCCACATGCAGAAATTTTACCAGAAGCAAGTGACTGGGCACTCCTTATCATCATGATTTAAAAACTCAGTATGTGGTTTGTTATAAAATACCATGTGCAAGAAATTTCTTCAAAAATACATTTTTCATAGCAAAATAAGCCAAAAAGTTCTAAAAAAATTAAGAAATTTATAAATGACACATGTGAGTTGTGAGAAAAAGCATTACTCTCAAATTAAAACTTCTGGTAAAACTTTTGCAAACAGAAAGAACAATTTTACGCTGTTGCCGCTTGCCGCATACTGCATTGCTGCTGGCCCAAAACCATTGCTTCCTATTTCAGTATAAGGTGTTTCATATTTTATACTGAAATAGTAATAAATACGCTGCGCTTATACTTAGGAAACAATATTAGCAGCCCGTACAGGTGTAGTTTCCTAGAGTGAAGTTGGACACCATCTGTGGGAATCGTCCTTTAGCTATAAACATAAAACATACACAATGGCATTAATATATTGTAAACAAAATTACACAGTTTGAGAAAACATGACAACAAGAGGAACAAAATACTTTAATTTGATTAAAAGCTACCTGATAGCTGGAAGCTACCTCTGGAAATTAAATTAAATTGAATGAAAACTCAAAAGAAACTGAGTTGTCAATTATTTAAATATAAGGAATCCAAATAGGTTCCAGGCTGCATGACCAATGTTTACAAAAAATTATTAGTAAACTCTGATTCATAATAATCACTTACCATCACAGTTGCAATAAATGTTGACAAACTAATCAAATCATTCTTACAGCAGCCAAAGAAATCAAAGATTACAAACAAAGAAGAATGAAATAACATTAATTGCTGATTTTTAGTTGAAATTTTTAACTTGACTTTCAGGTTTTACAAATAGAGAATTTTCAAAAGCTGAGTTTTCATCAAACAATTGAGGCTTAAATAGTTTTAATTGATGAAAAATTGAATATCCCCAAAACCAATTTAAAACAGGAATTTGGATTTACTGCTTAGAAGGCCTACATAATTCCATTTTCAAACATTTACCTCTTCTCAGGTAGTGATTGAAATTCAAATTATTAATTAAAAACTAAAAACTCAAGTATAAATTTGTATATATAAAATATCTTTGTCAAATGCTTTATATTAATTTTAAAACTACGCTTGTGAGCATCCTTCTCTATTACTGCTACAAGAAGAGCCCTTTACAAAAAAATGTACCCTTTCAAAAAATTGTTTAGATCATACACAAATCTTTTTTACAGAATATGTTTGTATAAAATAATAAAGATATTAAAAATTTCAATAAATATAAATCGCTGTCAAGCACTATTATTAAATTAGTGGCTATCAAGAGTGCCCTGCTAAATTTTCCATCTGAGATTACAACACATATATGCCATCAATCGGGAACTAAAATACCCCAATTACAGAAAAATCCCAGTGTTGAAAAACTGTCAAAAAAATATACATAAAAAACTTGGTTCAAATGGATACAGGAAGGTAGAAAAGGGTGAATAAAAATATTGGATAGGATGGAGTGTGTAATGAGGCAGCAGGTGTAGGTTGGGATTAACTTACCTAACCACTTGATGTACGAGTTAAGCAGTGATATGACACCTCTCATGTCCCACACATAAGGATACAAATCATACAGCAATTCTCTATTGCTGCAAAATGTCAGTCGTTGAAATAGACGATTGACGCTTTGGCTTATTTCTTCTAGTTTAGCTGCACGCTCATGCCATTCTTGGACCTATAAAATTTCAATGATTTCAATGAATAAAATTACTTAAAAATTAGTGATGATTTGACCGATAACTATTCAAAGTGCTGTAACTTTCTCGCAACACTTAGCTAATAGTTTTATTGTGCATGACTGATGACGTAAACTTTGTTAAATACTGTTTAAGGTCCTATAATTAAAACAGAAATCAATTCATACAAAATTATTTAAAGATTAGTGATCTAACATTAGGAACACTGGCCCACTGGCTCCATGTCCTGCCTGCGCTCGGGGCTAGCGTTCTAAGTGATAATGACACAAGAGGACTAAACCTATCTCTGACTAATTTTTTTTAACTAGGACTATCACTCTGATTATTTTTTACACTGTTTTGACCCAACATAAGGTGACAAAATAAGATAATAACATCAAAAAATCACTACCTAAGATTAATCTTAAAGTTGCATCACATAATAATCCAAAGATTGATCCTAAAGTTGTATTATAAAAGTATTCATTAGACAGTTTTTTTAACTTTAATGGTTCAAAGTTTAAATTAACAATTTAAACACATTCACAGCTCCTCTAATGATGAGGACCTACAAAAAAACAAAACTTGTAATTTACTGCAACATGTACAATCAATTGCCATAATTTAAATTGTTAATGCAATTATTCCATTTTCATTACAAATGCAACTCTTAGTTCTCTACTAAGGATAGGGTAGTTTTAAGGTTGCAAAAATTTTCTGGTTGTATTTGGAAAAAAGGACAATTTGAGCATTCATTGCTGATCGATAAGAACAATTTAATTGCAGACAATTACCTCGGGAGTTTTTTCAGTGCTCTTGGAGTTGTGGAGGGCGATGATATGAGCGTTGGACTTGAGCCAATTGAACTCCTGCAGCAGCTGAACGCCCTGGCTGCCGTGCTCGAAAGGCAAGTAGAACAAGTCACACAGCAGGGCAAGGTCTTCCAGCGTCAGTTCCTTGTCCACGTCCCTCGGCCTCCCCTCACTGCTGCGCCAATCAGGACAGATCATCACCTCAGTCATAAATATAAATAAGTATATTTTACAGAGGAAGTTTAAAGGATATAAGAATTGATTCTAGTAAAAATAAAAAATTGTGATACAGAATAAAAAAAGTATAAGTAAAACCAGGCTCACCTTTCAGGGACGGCTTCAGCAACAGGTTCCACTTGCATGGTCATACTGCTCGAGTTACTCAGTGCTCCAGAACTCTGAAATTTATGAATAAATCATACTTCACTAGATATATTTGAGATTTTAAAAATGATTAACTCATACGAGGATTTGTCAGTAAATTTATCAAAATCTTGAGCATTTAATAAGCTTATTGCTTCTTCAGTTGACTAAAGCTGGCTATGATACTTTTGAACGTCCTTTACTAATGTATATTCCTCAAAATTACAAGTAAAAAGGGCAGTCTTGGCACCTAAAAGTGATAACTTTGTATCTGTATTTGTGGACATTTGTTATTCCAAATATGTTGAACTGCTAGATTTGAGGTATTATTTTTTTTCTTCTTAGGTCTAATGTCAATGAAACCACAAAAGAATTTCTCAATTTGTTTACATCAGTTTTAACACGAGAAAATTTATAGAAATTCCTTTGAATTTAAAATTGGTGATTACAAATTTCAAATGTTTAACAACAATCTAAAATTATTTACTAACAAAGACCATACAACAGCTACTGAGGCAGGGGTACATACAGAATTAGTGTCAGCCATGGGCACATCCTGAGTGGGCGTGCTCTTGGCGTGGGCGGGGGAGTTGGTGGGGGTGGAGTTGCAGTCCATCGGCTCACTCAGCACTTTGCTCTCCGATATAAGCGAGTTCATCACCATCTGGCCGTTGCCCACCGGCTGCATCAAGCTCTCGTTGCCATTCACCTGTCGAGGTGCATCACGTTTGATAAATTAAATGTCATCGAAAATCTAGTCAACAATGAAAAATTTTAATTCAATTATTCTTATGGGACAAGGGGTACAGACTGCTTGTTTGGATACCAATCCCACCACTTAAAAGTTTTCTAACAGCCCAATCCGCATGGCTTTAAAAGTCCGTTATGATTTATCACCACCACAAATAAATAAGTTGTCCAACAATGAAATATTAAAAAAAGCTTTTACTTGCACCTTGTTTACATGGTATACTATAGTGTAAAAGAATTCCTAGTAGGTAAACAGATAGGCCCAAGTTTTAAATAGATTTACATTTTAAATTTTATTAAATATAGGTTACTATACCTTATTTTTCCGTCAGCAGTTCAATTTTCGTGTCAAATTATGTTGACATGTTTCGGTTTTCAAGGAACCATTATCAAAACACAGTAGCAGATAACATTCTGGTAGTTGTCGCAACAGTTAAATTAAACCAGAATGTTATCTGCTACTGTGTTTTGATAATGGTTCTTTGAAAACCGAAACATGTCAACATAATTTGACACGAAAATTGAACTGCTGACGGAGAAATAAGGTATAGTAACCTATATTTAGTCATATTCGCAGTTCAGGGGCTACAACATGAATTTTAATATATTTTATTGTAATAAAGTGACAATATATACCAGTCTTTTGTATCCACTCATGTGTACAAAAGTTGTATGCAATAAAGTAAGTCAATTAGAATTTGAAAATATGATTTTGAACTCCTCCAAACAATAACCAGGATTTGTAGTTTTATGAATTAAAAGTTCAAATCCATATTTGAATAGATAAGAGAGGACTGATTTTTTATAACAGAGATAAATATTCTTATAATTAAAACAAAAATTTTGCAAATTATGAAGAGATTATTTTTGATAAAGTATGTTTAAAAAACAAAATCTACCGTCAATCTATCATAACTATTTCTTCTTCTTCTTTAAATCTGAATTTGATTCCGAATCAGGAATCTTTTTTATCCCTAATTTTCAAGAATGAACTCATAAGTTTTAAGCAAAATTTACCATTAAATCATGTGTGTATTAAGAAAACATGCTGCAACTATTTGACTTTTTATAGTCTCTGAATACCCTGGCAAACTTGTTTAATCGCTTAAACCTGGTATTTCGATATTTCTACCAATTTTGTGATTCCTTCTTAAACTACTAACTTTTTTATCAACAAACTTCCACAAAACACGACACTGATTTCTCAGCCGGAACCTACCGTGGAGCAGACCTCGGCAAGGGCCTGCAGCTGGTTGGTGTTCTGGCCGGCCGAAGCGGAGGTGTTGGTCGTCGTCGTCACGGACATGCAGGTGTTGACCGACGGTATGATCACCGGCAGCGGCAGTGGCAGCGGCAACGCGGGCTGGGGCTTGGTGATCGGCCCCCACGCCTGCTTCACCCGCGCGAACTCCGGCAGCCACTCCTCGATGGCGTTGCGCAGCGCCCGGCGCGGGTGGTACATGTTGGCCGGCAGCGACGTCGGCACGTCCTCCCCCACCCCTCCGTCCTCCGTCTCCGTCTCCAGCTTTATATCGGCCGACACGCTGTCATCTGCAATATTATTGAGGGTTTAAATATCTTTCACCTACACTCCTAAGCATGATCTTTGCATTCAATGTAAATTTAATTTGCACTGAATGCTTACCTATCATTTTTTTATAAAAGGTTAGGCTATACTACTTTATGTAGTTTGCAGTTTTTAAATTAATTTAACATTGTATTACTCTTTCCAGAATATATCTTTAGACTTGGCTATTTGGTTTGTTGGGAAAGTATGAAAATTAAGATTTTTCTAGCTTAATAAGATAAGGTTGATTTTAATTAAGCGTTTAAAATAATTGTCTTTTAAATTAAAGGGGAATTTTTTAAATTTTTTCTTTTTAAAGGAAACGAGTACGTCTTTAAGATTTGTTAACAGAACAACACAAAATATTATGAATTTGTAGAATAACTTGTTTATAGGCTACAATAACTGTTTTAAGAAACAATTTTAGAAAATGTTAAGTAGTAAACTTACTGATATCACGTTTGCCATCCACGTTGCATCTAGACCACTGAGCCAGAGTATGTATTGCTACAAAGTTGGCTCCGAATTCACAGTTGGGGTTTGTGAGTACACCACGCAGTTTGGGGATGAGATCAGGCGACCGGCCCTGGTAAGGACCAAGAAATACTCTCTTCTGATCGTAATCATTGGCATGCAAGTTGTCCCAGATAAGTGGTGGTCGCTTCAGCACTTCCGTAATCTCTTCAATTGATTCCACACTTATCACTCTTGAAATTACTTTGTTGCCTGAAAAAGATAATCAATTACCATAACTCTTGCAAATTTATTCAAAGACAATAATATATGATCAGGCGTGAATAATTGATATCATTAACGCTACATTGATAAGGCATATCTCAAAGAAAATCTTGCTCACATTTTATAACTAGGTGAACATTTATTTATTATTTATGGTTGAACGCAAATGCAAGCGAAGATGCTGATTCTTATCTACTAAATTTTTGGATTTGAATGAATGAATCTGTATTAAGAAATATAAAATATGTAATTAGGAAAACAATAATTACAGTGGAACCTCGATATATCGAGGTTCGATATATCGAAAACCTTGATATATCAAACATTTTTCATTCCCCTTGAATTTCCCTATACTTACAATGCTTTTTTTACCTCAATAAATCGAAGAAGTCGCCGTGAAAACCTCGATATTTCGAAATTTCAAAGCTCATTTTAACAGATTGTTACCTCTATATATCGAAGTTTTCGTTGGGCAACCTCTATATATCGAATTATTGTTTTCCCACGATCAACGCATAAAGTCAATGACCTGAGCACGTCCGTACTTATTTCACCCTAAACTTCGCGAATTCAGTACCCGCTGCACATCAGTCTCGTGTTTTTCTTTGCATGGTAAAGATCTGCGAGTTTAAGACTGTGACAAACGGCGTGTGCGTGCGTAAGTGCGTTAGTCTGTACCATATAAAATCGTGTGCGTGTGAACGTGAGTGAACGGTGTGGCTGACTTCCCTCCCTAGTGCAATGGCAAAACGGAAAACTCTATCTTACGAACAAAAAGTTAAGTTAATAGAGGCCGTAAACGCCGGAGGCAAGAATAAAAATGACATCGCAAAGGAATTTGGTGTTCCAGCCAGTACTCTTTCAACCATAATAAAAAACAAAGAAAAGTACGAGAGCCAGCCATCTTCGTCCAAGAGAGTTAAGGGCCCAGAATGCAGAGAAATAGAAGAGTGTATTCTTCAGTGGTTAAAACAGTGCCGAGATAAAAACCTTCCCGTTAGTGGACCAATTCTTCAAGAAAAAGCGACAGAATTTGCGGTTCAACTAGGGAAAACTAACTTCCGCGCAAGAAACGGCTGGCTTCAAAACTTTAAGAAAAGAAACGAAATCGTATTTAAGAAGATTACTGGTGAAAGTGCTAGTGTAGACGACCAGGTGTGCACCCAGTGGTGTGAGAAGCTACCCGATTTAACTAAGGGATACAAACCCGAAGATATCTTCAACGCAGATGAAACCGGCCTGTACTATCAGTGCCTCCCCGATAAAACGTTAACGTTGAAAGGAGACCCATGCCACTGTGGGAAAAATGGCAAACAGCGTGTCACAGTGCTACTGGGCGCTAATCAGACTGGTACCATTAAACTAAAGCCGCTCATGATTGGAAAGGCGATGAATCCTCGATGTTTTAAGGGGATTAAAAGTTTTCCCATGGAATATACGGCGAATCCAAAGTCATGGATGAAGTCGGAAATCTTTGGAAAATGGTTAAGCGACCTCAATAAACAAATGAAGAAAAAGAAAAAGAAAATTCTTATGTTTATCGATAACTGCACGGCCCACGGGGATATCCCAAAACTTAAGAATATAAAAATTGAGTTCTTACCAGCTCATACGACCTCAAAGCTACAGCCGTTGGACCAAGGCATAATAAAAAACTTTAAAGTTATGTACAGGAAAGAAGTCGTCCGTCAGTTTCTTCAAGATTTAGAAGCGAAAAATCCAACGAAAATCAACGTCCTAGATGCAATGTGGATGGCCACGAAGGCGTGGGAAAACGTTAGTGAAAAAGCTATTAAAACCTGTTTCAAGAAGAGTGGATTCAAGGAGGAAACAGAAGAAGATGAGGACTGTAGAGTTGTAGGTGAGCCGTCAAATGACAATACGCCATCTAACGACACTCCAGGACGGTGGAATGAGGTCACGAGATCATTGGATGTCGAGGGACTCACTTTTGAGGAGTTCGTTAACTTTGACGACGATCTGGCAGTTTGTGGAGAACTGACAGACCAAGATATAATCGCATCAGTTTCTCAAGAAACACAAGAAGGAGCCGTCGACGAAGATGATGACAGCGAGGCCGAGTTACCCGACCCACAGCCGGACCCCACCCTCCGTGAAGCACGAGGCGCAATCAACCTTCTACGGAACTTTTTCCAAAAGAAGACCTCCATGTGTGACCGAGTAGTACAGTCGATTTCTGTTTTAGATGACGCTTTGGATAAGGCAACAATGTCATGTAGACAAACTGAAATTTCTGAGTTTTTTCCAAAGTGCTCTTAATTTTTATAATGCGGTAGTAAGAAACACGTTTTAATTGAGCATTTTAAATTCCATTTTAGTGAGCAGTTTCCGTTCATTTTTCGTAAGTACATTTCTTGTCAGGAATTTTTTCATATTCTTAGAAGTCCCGTTTTTTTATTTCATACCTATTGTGAGAGAATTTTGTTTATTTTTCGTTCGTTTATTATTTTCGTCTATACTTCTTATGTAGCCACTATTTGTTATAAAAGATTTTTTCTAGAATAACTCTAGTTTTAATTTTAAGTTAGGTTAAAGTACAGTAGAACTCAATTCTCTTTGTTTTTCAGCGTGTTCGGCTATCTGAATTTAATTTAACTTTAGAAGTATGCAGTACAAAAAGTGAATACAGTAGCGCTGTTGTCCATTTTCACTTCGCACTCGTTTTTTATCTAGATTAGAGCTCAGGCGGTCATAAGCCACCCGTTTGTTTTATTGTCATATTCTTAATTTTCGTTCTTCCATTTTACTTTCATTCTTTCTGTCTCACTCTCCCCCCCTCCACACTGTTATCACAGAGCGTCCACACCGGTTGCCATGGTAACCAAACCTCCAACCAATCATGAGCTCGCAAGGCAGTGTCGTCATTCTTATTTTTCGTGGACCAATGACTTGCGCAGTAAATACTTTTCGCTACGTCGCGTGGCGGCTGCGTAACCTTGACTTTCGATCGATATTCGTTTGCCCTATACCTTATTCACTCAAAAATGAACTCGGAAGGGATCGACTGTATTTTTAGCTTGACTTCTTTACTTTTACCTTTAATACTGTACATTTACAATTATTTTAAAATATAATTTGTAATTTATTCGTTGAATTAATAAAAGTAATTGTTAATTTTACGTTGGCGCCTTTATTCTCCTGTTTATTCCAAGTAATTTGCAAACCTCGATATATCGAAGTCAGGCAGAAATCACCTTGATATATCGAACCTCGTTAAATCAAAATCCTTGATATATCGAAGTTTTTTCTTTCCCCCTCAGGTTCGATATATCGAGGTTCCACTGTACCAAAATTTTATTAAGTTTAGAAGCTATAGTGGAAATTTAACCTGATGGTTGGGATTATCACAAGATTGGAAGCTTACGGATTTTAACTAAAGTAGGGAGAAGTGTGCTAAGTGTACCCGCCAGGTTGGTGTAACCTTGTGTTTCCAATCCAATTGCAAGTGCCAAGGTCAAACTTTATGACAATTTTTCATATACATTTTTGGAATGTAAATCTGATCGTTAAACTAACTTTTGTACGTAGATCCAGAATACAACTTCATATTGGTTTTCTTATTGTTCAAGTGTGACCACCACCTGTGGTTAGACCCACCCTGAAATTTTGCAGTTGAATAGTGAATTTATTGTCATGGGGCAAGTATAACCGGGGGTGTCAAACTTAAAAAGTGAGAAATAGAACAAATCTTAAGTTATATTCTGAATCTACATGCAAAAATTAGCTGCCTAGGCCCACTTTGGTCACAAGCGAGATCTAACAATCAGTGTAGTGTTTGGATATAAGTAATATCCAGTCAAGTAAAAAAATACTTAGTTGTAAATGTAGAATTAGGAATTTAGAGGATAAGACATCATTTTACTAGACGGTTTGAGAAGAAAAACATAAAATTAGGGAGTGAACTGCTTCAGTTCTTTTCATTTGACGCGAGACTAGTATTGAAGCATTTTCTTCCCCACATGTAAATAGAAAAAAAACTTAACTGTGGGAGTTAGTCTACACATGTTATACACTCAAAATGCCATGTATTATGTTTTGTATATGTTTAATGTTTTAACTCTCATTTTTACATTTAACATGTCTTGCACTTTTCACAAAATGAGAGCAAAGGTTCACAAAAAATATGGTAACTCGCGTAAAAATTAAGATATATTTTTTTTAATTCAGAAAGTTCTAGAGTCAGCAAAGATTTGGAGTCTGGCCACGTACGATACCCCATGTATCTTTTACGATGCTTTACTGGCTTTAACAGGCCAGGGTACGCTTACCCCAAACCCTGAGGCAAGTGCAACCTCAAAACACAAAATTGTTAACAATTTTTCTGGACCACAAATTTTTTTAACAATGAATAAGTTTTTAATTAGTCAAAGTTTATACAGAAGATATTTGAAAATTACATCACTTAATTACAAGTAGGCCATTTGGGGTAAAGTCGAACTATGACAAAAAGTCATTCCCCCCTTCGCCCTAATGACATTTAATTATTGATTATGACATAAAATTGAAACAATGTGAACGTAGGTTACAAACAACCAGGATTTAAATAAAGTTGCTGTCTACCTGTCCACATGATATCAATTTCCGGTGCCAGCTTTGATCCTAGAGTGTTCAGGTACTCAGAGTTTGAGACGTTGGGCATCGCTCGAGCCGCACAATACTGGGTCGGACATATCATAAAACGTGGCTGACCTAAGTGCTGGTAGATCTCATTGGTGACTGACACCTACAAATAATTAGTTGTAATGAAAAAAAACCTGTGAAATTTTACAGTACTGACTAAAAAACTGAGATTAATAGTTCCATAGATGTAATGATATTTCAAAGATGATCACCATCATGGATAAAAATATTAATGTTGCATCAGAAATAATCAAGTTTCAAATCAATAGCTAGCCTCTAAACACATGTTTTCAATAATAAGTTAGTATCAAATGTAAATCAATTCCATTAATAAATAGTCTCATCCTAGAATAAGTTAGAGGTGCTCAGAAAAAAGTGCTGCATTTTGAAAAGTTGAAATAATTTGGGATGAAGGCCTATATTGGTTAAGGTACTTGCATTGCATTAAGGTAGGAGAAAATCTATATATTTTGGACCTCACTCACCAAACTCAAACATTTTATCTAAAACTTTTTCACTTGCACAATATTTAATTTTCGAAATCAACATAAATAAAAAAAATATAGGTCACAGATTTTAATATAATCTGATGACCGAGTTCGGTGCAGGTTTGTATACAAACTAACAGTGCCTATGTTAAATAATCATTAAATAAATATTAATAACCTAACATAAATATCTAAATATACCTGAGCATGAGCAAAAGACTGAAAGACTTCCTTGTCAGCTTCTGACATTTCCGGTTCAATATCGTCAAACAGGAGGGCAAATGCGTTGCAACCAAACTGAGAGACCTGCTCCAGCTTGCGTTTGAGAGCAGCCAGCTCCTTGGCGCTGGAGTAGGTGATGTCGAGGCCGGGCGAGAGCGCGTAGTAGAAGTGAATCCCGTTCTCCCTGGCCGCGCTGATCAGCCCGGTGAGGTGCTCTGCTTCTTCCACCGTGTAAAGCTCTCGCCAGTAGGCTCGGTGTTTGTAGTCGTCTTTTGGAGCATAAAGGTAAGAGTCCATGCCCCATTTCTTCATTCTGCAATATTAAACATATTCAATTATTATATCTTTTAACCTTTTAAAATATAACAAGCACACTTCAATTTTGGACGAGAACTGAACTATATTGAAGTAGGCTACCTAAGTATAATCTTAGTATAATAGCTCAGATGCAGTAGCCTACTTACAGCAGACTCCCTCTTACTCAACCACCTTTCAAATGGCCATCACTTTAACCAGTCTTCATACCAAGACCACGGTTAACTATATTGAAGTAGGCTACCTAAGTATAATCTTAGTATAATAGCTCAGATGCAGTAGCCTACTTACAGCAGACTCCCTCTTACTCAACCACCTTTCAAATGACAATCACTTTAACCGGTCTACATACCAACACCTCGGTAGAGATTTACTTTTAACAAAGTGATATACCGGTAGTGAGTTATTTTTAACCACAATGAGTTTTATTTTCCACAATGATTTGAGTAGGCTTTCGGGTCATTCCATATCAAATCAACCAATGGTCTGGAACTTTATATCTCAAAATTCAATGAAATTTTTTTTTATAAGTAATACTTATAAGAAAAAAGAAAAATACCAGAGTTTCAGATTTTTCTACATATCGTTTCTGAGTTATAATTATTTTAAAATTGAAAAACGGCAGATTTTTGACATGTTTCTAAACCTTTAAATAGCTCTAACTCCAAAACTATTTAACCTAGAGAGTTCACCATTCTCTTTAGAATTTCTAGACCTTCAACTTGATATGCCACTTGACTATATTGGCTTAGTAATTAATTTTTCAAATAATCCAAAAAAGTTTTTTTGAAAAATAAAAAAATCACAATAGCCTATATTATTTTAGTGGAAAAAATATATGTTCTTTGAAATTCTCATTAGAGTACATGTGCTAAATTGTATTATGGTATTCCTATGGGAACATATTTAAATAAAAAAAGTTACTAAGCCAACAGTGGTTCAGTTACCATACTAAACATGTTATACAGTGTATAAAAAAAGTCCGTTCCCCCCTCCTTAATTTTTTTGTTAGTTAAGACAAGCAATTAACCTTTGGGGAATGAAACTAACTCAACCCAAATTATTTTTTGACGTTACCAAAATTTTTGAGTCTCCCCCCAAAGTGGGGGATTTTGGGGGCAACTCAAAATTTTCAAATGCAAACCCCTTTTGAGTGACCTCTCATTTTAAAGAGCTTTCGGAAAGTAAATGAATGGTGAAAATTGGAGGTTTCTAACGTGTTTCCAAATGTCCTAGACGCCAGGTTTCAAGGATGTGTTGTATTCAAATCTTTGTCAAGCTGTCAATTTGGATGAAAACACGTTCAGATAATCAATCTAGCCTAACACTATAATTTTACGAACACTATAATTTTATGGGTGCCATTGGTTTTAATGGCAAAATCGTCATTTGACTGGGTCTAGGTCCCAAGAAAAAGAGATTCTACTATCCTCCATACATGCAGCTTAGATAGCTAATTTAAGTAAATTTATCTGTACTGAATATTTTTCTTACTTTTGAAAAAGGTCTTTTCTCTGATCAGTTGTCCATGGTCTTCCATAAAAACCTGCAAACAAAATGGTGAATTTAAGACATTAAAATGCAATGCTCTCTCCCACTATCACAGAAACTTCTCTGTAGGTACATAAGGTATGAGCAGGGCTGGATTTACATATGGGCTTAAAGGGCTATAGCCCAGGGCGGCAGATTTTGGAGGGCGGCAAATTTTTGAGGGAAGAAAAATTTAAAAAGTGCAAACAAAAAATTCATTATTGCACTGACATTAGTACTTGTAAAAAATGTATTTTTTGTCACAAGTACTCCCGAAAACAGATCGCGGGATTCCGAGACGCAATCGAGTTTTCCCCCAAATTGTCAGCCCTCAGCTCTGGGGGTAGTGGCGTTCGTAGCTTGGCGAGAACGCCTTGTGCACCTAGCGCGGCGCTGCTAGGTACGATACTAGGAAAATCAAAAAAGACAGAGCGGTAAAGGCCCGTTTACACCAGGCGGGTTGCTCGCGCGTGTGATCACGTGTTTTCTAGTAGTAGCGGCTTGCAGCAGCGCTGCAGAAACAACAAAGTGTCTGTATCAGCGATGAATTTAGTGTCCGCACTAAGCAGTCGGTCGCGGCTTCCTCGCAACACCTGATCGCCCGCGCGAGGAACCCGCCAAATGCAAACAGGCTAAGGACTGGTGGAGTAAGACAGACTTGCCGTGCAGCTTGCTAAAAGTCAAGGAAACAAATCCCTCTTTTCAGCTAGTGCTCTCTTGCCTTGCGGTGTCTGTCCAAAATTTCGTTTTGATGAGAATGCAATTGGCTGCAAAATATGGCGTGTGTTCGTGGAGGGGGGGCGGCAAAATCTGGATAGCCAGGGGCGGCAAATTTCCAAATCCGCCTCTGGGTATGAGACTATTTGTATGGCGACTTTATGTTCTACAGTAGAACCTCGGTTATCCGGCTCTCCGGTTTATCCGGATCAATAATCTTGTCCAATATTACCGTAATAAATTAAACTTTTCAACGCAAAATTAAAATTTTAGACACAGCATTCACATTGTTTTACAATAAACTTAAATATAAATGTTTTGTAAATCGCGATAATTGTATTTTATATAATAACTGAGTTTGTTTTGTGCCGTGTTTGTATGTTGACTAATTGGGACGCGAGTACTGTATGTGAAGCTATAGCCGCCCGCCACAGCCGATGCGTGATGACTCATTGTGGGCCGAGCGACTGCACCTGCACCTGCACAGGAGGAAATGACCTTGAGGCATCTCCTACCCTGCCCGTTTGCTAAAAATAGCCCCCCCCCCCTCCACGTCGATGCATCCCTCACCCTTCGCGTTGACAGGTGTTAGGCCTATTGTTGCTCAGTATGAGTAAAGAAGATAGACAATTTTTTACAGGCCTTAATAAAAACTGAATATACTGTACTGTACATTACTCCCGTGTGTGTACATTACTATTGTTTGGTGTACAGTACTAAAGTGAATCGTGTTTTTAGACGTTGTCATGATAAACAAATAGTAAGTTTTTCCATTATGTATTGTTTTATTGATATTCCTATTATGTCCGTTTTATCCGGATTTTCGTTTATCCGGATCGTGTCCGGTCCCAGTAAATCCGGATAAACGAGGTTCTACTGTATAAGCATAAATAAGTTTTAAATCTATGGTGATAGGCCAAAAAGACTTTTATATGAAATTTAAAGGTAAGTGTTACCATTGACTTTGAATCTGAAGCAGACCTTCCGTCGCATTATCAAATGTGTACCAGGTTTTGAGTGACCCAGGGTTAATAGAGCTACTAGTTATAGTGAATCGAGTGTAGGGGATACCCACAGAGTGTCAGGCGAGTACTCGAAGATCGCGCAGTTACCAGAAATCTTACAACTACTCGAGCACGAGTCGAGTAGCTCCTACTACCCAAAAAAAAAGAGTCAAGTGGTTAACCCTTTTAGTGCCGGAACAAAAAGTAAAAATTGTTGCATAAAGTGCCGCGCCATTTTTCACTGTTACCTGCATAAAGTGCCGTGGCTTTTTTGGCAAATTTGTAAGCGTTCAGAAAAAAATTCACCAAAAATGTATTAATATATTTTAATGATTTTTTTTACTTTTCAGCTGAATATCTGTGCTTTTTGAAAGTGACAACATAAAGAGAAAATAAAAATTTTTGGTAGACATATATAAAAATAAATATAGGTAAAAAAAATTTTACCCAAAATTTTTTTCCTGTTTAACCTACAAAATCTAGGTTATATTTTATAGTTGGGTAATTTCCAATATTTTTATGTAAAAGTACATTTAAAAACAAATAAAAACCATATATAAAACATCAATTTACTCCCATGGGTTATGAATAGAAAAACAAAAACCAAAACCTTACATTTCGGCCTTACTAACCTAACCTAACCTAAACTTCGGATTGCATAAGTTGGTGGTAGAGTATCATTGGCACTTGTACCGTAGCCTAAATGGCCGAAACTAGTCTCCACTTCATTACTGTCTATTCCTTGATAGGCAATTCCTTCATTTATTGCTACATTACTTACATTGCAACAATTTTCGTATTCCAGATTCATTCATATTACTGTCACAAAACGCACAAAACACATCTTTAACGTAGCTATAACAATTAAGTTTTAATAAAATTTCAATAACTGTAACCACAACAACGCGAATACAATTACAACACCGGCACAATAATTGCGAGGTTATATGAAACTGACGACAGCTGACTGCAATTTCAGAATGATGTTTTAGCTGGTGCTAAAGACAGGACAGGAGAAAAGTCATATGAAACGAAAGACTGGTTAGTAGAGAGGCGTTCGGCACGATTTGCAGCCATTAAAGTAAGAAATAAATATTATATGTATAAAATGTAGAGTGGTCCGCTACGGTCCCGCGGTAAATTAGTGACCGAAATGTGGTGGCCCGCTCCGGGCCCTACGGCACTAAAAGGGTTAATTACTCCCGCCGTTAAAGTGTGATCGAAATTATGTGCGATTTACGTGTGTGTGATCGAATTTTAAAGCCGATTGCGAGTTACGCAAAGCTACATCTGCCATTTATCCTCAATCGACAGATTCTTTATCGCGGCCGCTCGCTAGTTTCACAAATATTCAGCATTTTCTGTTCATTTGTAGCCGGCAAATATGCGCGACTGTTTTTAATGGCCAATCGCTAGTGTCGCTAAGATGCATTTTGTTTATTTACGATCAGAAAATACACGCGGTCGTTTTTCGCGGCGATTGTTCCCCACCCAACAACCACGGTTCCCACCGACTCCCTTAGTTATGCAAAAGAAATCGGTGATAGGCCTATCTCGATTGCTCGGTGATATATCGATTGTCAATATCAATATATCGTTCATATGGATATCTGAATATCGACTGTTCCCCAACCAATTCCCCGATTCCCACCGGGTCCCCTAGATAGTGAGGCAAAGCGTGCCCCTTCTGCAGAACTATAACCATCCACTCAGCTATCCAGTCAATACTAACGAGGGTATTCTTCTTAGAAGGGTGCTCCAATCACAAAAATATTGAAATGTAATTTCCAGATACTTCTCTCACAGGGCCAGTCTTTACAGGGCAAAGTCAATAGAGATAATTATGAGGATTCGATTAATATTGGCATAGCCCCTGACCTGATAGGCCTAGTCAAAAATTATGAAATTGAAAAACCAAATATAAATTAAGACTGGAGACTGGGGAGGAAGGCAACAGATAAAATCCAAAATGGATATCTCTACCCAAGTGTTCTACTCCATCATGGATCACAGAAAGAAGGAAGGTCAGGGGGTCAGGCTTCGAGAATGTATAGGCTTTTTGAGGACAGAACCCACCTCCCAAAAGCTGTAAGACTCACATACCTACAGTTTTGAAGACAGACATCCTAGCAATAAAACATTATGCAAGGGCACAGCTGGATATGAGGCTAAAAAGAGGAAGAGTCCTCAACACCTCTCTGATAATCAGCTGTCCTTAGTGCGATAGATGCCTGAATACAATAGTATCAAGGGTAGTGCACAAATGCAAGAACATAGGCTGAATGCTCTCTAGGCAAGCAGAACCTGGTCTATCTTGGATCCCAGGGCAGTCAGGTCATGGGGGCAAGGAAAAGACCAATGACCCTCATTGGAGTTTGACCAGACTACAAGTTTCTCTAAAATGATGGCCACTGCTGCAGCCTTATGTGGCACCACTGCTGCAGCAGTCGGCCACAAAAGTTTGAAACACTCGGCCACTGGCTGGTGATGCCCACCGAGGGCGTCAGCAACCCTGGTACAACCAAATAAACAGGGACTAACAACAGGCCGTGAAAATAATAAAAAAATTGATGTGAATATTACATATGTTTAACTTACACTAATCTATCCGCAGGCGGGCCCGTCATCGTGTATTACAATCACTCTTTAACTCGATATAACTTACTAGTATACAGCAAGTTATTCATTCAATGAAACTATCAATATGATGAACTAATAAATTCAATTAACGGCTATCGATAGTTACTTCTCCACCCGACAACCCTGGTTCCCATTGTGCCTCCTAGATTGACTGGAACAAATGTCAGGTGACTTGTAAAGTGGAACCGTACAAAGTTAGCATAGAAATGTCAGGTGACTTGTAAAGTGGAACCATATAAAGTTAGCATAGCCAAACAGAATATAATGAAAGGTTTCAAACAACAAGAAATCTGCATGGATATGGCTGGAGTGTCCAGTAATGGCGCAAAGACCTAAAGACCAAGGGAAAGCAGTCATGGAGCCCAAGGAAATAAAATAGGTGTTGGTCAGCCAACCAGTCGGGGAATAAAAGGGTGCTTCAAAAAATCTTTTGAAATACCGCCCCTTGAAATAAAACCCTATTCTATGGGGGGTTGCAGAGTCAAATCTCAAAAGAATTTTTGTTTGACAAAAAAAAGCGCTCAGGAGCTTGTTTAAGGCTTCCTTACAATGCTCATTGCATAGATCATTTCATTAGGTTAGGTTTACTTACTGTTCCATCTTTGTACATTTTTGAAGTTGCCATTTAAATTAAATTAGCCTATATACCGTAAAATATGTTAATACAGTCCATAGATATAATACTCGATTCAAACACAGCTTTTCCATTCAACATAACTTGTCTTTGTTTGAAAGAATGCCAAAATATTCCGGTTTAAAGATTTTTCAACTCTTGCCAACAAACATTAAGCTACAGGGAAACTTTAATAAATTTAAGAGGGATTAAAAAAAATTTTCTTGTACAAAATAGTTTTTATAGCTTGAGTGAGTTTTTTGAACTCTGTAGCCCTAACCTACGTTTTTCCCCCTCAAAAACCTAAAGCCTAAATTCACCAACTTCTAAATGTTGGCCTACGGCCACATTATGACGACGCCTCATGCTACTTGCTAACGAGGCAAATCTCCAAGTATCCAAGTAAGTACCCAAAACAGGCCAGGTCAAATCAGTATGAGGGCTCTCATTTTACAGGCCACACTTGTACTTATTCTGGCCCTTTCGGGAAGTCGCCCGTGCTCTGTGAGCACTTGCTATCTTTGAGCCCATCTTCAGGCTAAGATGGACATTTTAACATCAAATGAATTTTAGTTTATAGGCCTAAGATAACTTAAAGGATTTCATCTACAATGAACATGTTTAATGGTTGAAAGATGGTACTAGGTTTAACTCAGGGTTATTTTCCAATAAAAAGATTTCAAGCTTGAAAAAATGTTACCTTGTAATTAATTATTTCAAAACTGATTGTGCAAACTGCAAAATGGCCGCTACTCCATTTAGCCCACCCTTTCAATGAAATTTGAGGAATTTAAAGCAATATTGCTTACCTTCAACGACCCCACAGATGAAGTTACCGTTTTTGGTATTTAAATTATCGATCGCTGCACCGTTCTCTGCCATTTTATCACTACTGTTTAGGCAAGAACACTGATATCGATGAGCACTAATAAAACGATTGCAGCTTCTAATAAACAAAGTTTTAATTTGAAATATGGTTACATTTACAGAACACCATATAAAAACAATACCCCTACGAATATTATTAACAAACAACAAACTAATCTGTTCTCGTAAAACACTAGAATTTAGGCAAAATACACTCATACAACTATTCCATCAATCCACTAGAACTGAACAAGATTTTCAAGATGGCGTGACGGACGACGCGACGGCCGACGACGACGGACGGCGGTGATGACGATGACGGCAGTGTTTTCATCCGGGAGAAAAAATATCCCTTGTCTCAAGTTAAAAATCCCTATTTATCCCTCGTCCGTGTCTTAATAATCCCTCTGTTTATCCCTCTATTCCCTCTTCAACAAATCTGAATTATTGCTTTCCCAGCCATATACCAATGGATATCATCGCGTGTAGCAACTTTATGTACTAACCTGTCGCTTTAATACCTCAATATCCCTATTTATTGGGAAAGAATAACACGTTATTATTTGTAACTACCTATCTTTTCACCGTTGCATCTTTCCACCTACAAATAAATATGGGTGGTATGAAACTAGATTAATTAAAATTAAGCAATGAAAGTATATAGATGGTTATACTCCTTTCAAGATTAATAATTTAAATTTAAAAGTAGATTAAAGGCTCGTTCGAAAGTTGTTTCAAAATATTATTCAAATCTCCAAATTTCAAACCAAATCATTCATTTAACCAACTTTTAATAGATTTAGAACAAAAAAGATTACTAGCAATGAAGTACAAACCTTATAATAATGTTTATTTTGAAACAATACCACCCACTATCGTTCCATACCAGAACATTGTATATTATGGTATTTTTAAAGAAAAATGTCATTCATATTTTTATTTCATTATCTTATTAAAATAGGCGCTAAATGTTGCTGAGTCAAAAGCCATTATTACAGCAATATTTCAATTTCATATTGGGAAGGTCCGAAATACACCTAATACACCTAGAAGATAAAATAAATCCCTCAATCTCGCTGATTATCCCTAGTTTCCCCAATCCCTAAAAAGGGATTTTTATCCCTCAAATGGAAACACTGGATGACGGGTGGAGTGGGAGGGACTGAGGGAGGGGTGATGGTAGTGATGATGAAATAAGTGTTTTCATCTCGACAATCTCGACTGGTCGAATGGTCGATTGTTACAACATGGCTGGATCGTTTTGACTATTCGATATTTCATTATTTTAATTCACTAGTTGACAAAATAATTAATCCGAATAGAGATTGATGGGTATTTATAGTTTACTGGTTTTTGTTCGACTGATTAACTAGTCGATGTTGAGGTGACGACTGATCGACTACTGTGAACAACTTGACTACATTCTATGTTCAAGTATAATATACAGTGAATAACACAATAAAAACTGTGAAAACTGTTCCCATGAGGCCGGAGACACACGGGGCGATTTTTATCGCCGCGGCGAAACTGCCGCTCGCCCGTAGTGCATATAGATTTAAATTGCACTCACAGAAATTTAAATTGCACTCAAGCACAGGGCGGTACCGTAGGGATACCGAGCGGCGATAATCCCGCGGTCAATTTAAATCTTTGCACTACGGGCGAGCGGCAGTTTTGCCGCGGCGATAAAAGTCTCCGGCCTGATAGTTCAGTAAATCTACACAAAAACACTATTAGCATGTAGAGCAGTGTCACCACTTGAACACACTAAAAGGATATTTTTATCTATGGTTTCGGCTTTGTTGAGACTAATGCGCCTGAAAAAGTACGACTCTCCACTTCAAGGCCGCACTGAATCAGTATATTTTATTTCTAGGGGTCAAAGTGACCCTTTTTGAGCGATGTCAAGTTTACCCTCATAACTTTATAAATAATTTTAGAAAAACTCACGTACTATGGCATCTCAGAGCAATCAATCAGACTGATCTCTTCCTATTTATTAGGTAGAAAATAATATGTCCCTATAAGGGGTGTCAATTCAAAGGACGTTGCAATGGGAATGCCGCGAAGGCTCATCGGTGCTTGGGCCCTTCTTTTTCACCATTGTAATAAATGACTTGCCAAGAAATCTAGAAGTTAGGTCTCTATTGCCTATGCTGATGAAACTTCAATTTTTTCAAAAAGCAGGAATATAGGTGAGCTCATGGAAACTGGCCGGTCAGCACAGGGTGATGCTCTGAAGTGGTTTTCTTCTAAAAAGTTGATGTGACACCAAGGTAAGACAGAGAATCTTGTTTTAAGTTTGCCTCAAAACGACCCCGATGTTCAATCAGTCAAGCTCTTAGGGATTTTCATAGACTCAAAACTATCCTGGAGTGAACATATCAGTAAGCTTTGTAAAAGAATTTCGCGTGTTAGTTATCTGTTCTGGAAATTGAGGGATATTGTGTCTATCGATACTGTACCTTCGGATATCTTATTTTAGGTTTTTACAATCACATATAGCTTATGGTCTCATGCTGTGGCGTCATGCAGCTTCCATTTCAGACAATATCTTGAAACAGAAAGGTCTTAAGAACAATGTGTAGAGCAAATCGATTGGACCACTGCAGACCTCTGTTTAAGCAAATAAATGAACATAGATTCACGTAAGTTGGCCAAAACGAAAGTAAACAAACTATCAGTGCATGGAACAAACAACATAATTCTAAATGGCTTCTTCTAATTCAGATCAACTAAATATTGAATTAAAACCACCCAGTTTTAATATACCCGTACCAGCAAACCTGCATACTCATTTCCCATGTTATTCTTATGGAGCTTACAAAAACATGTCAAATCTCGCTATGTTGGATTGAAGTATTTCGTTTTGCATTTGAAATTCGCTGAGTATGCAGGTCTGCTGCAACGGGGGTATTTTATTGCTCTATGTTCTCTTCATCCCACTTGCTGTATTTTTCCTTGATGGCTGTAGATTCCAAACAGATGTTATGATTAATTTATTTGTTTACACTTTCCTTGTTTATTTTCGTTGCCATTACGGCAACCCATAAGGCCAACGTTAAAATTTTACAACTTTTAAATTCGATTTATTATAGACCAAGAGATAGACCACTTTTATTTACCCCAAATTTACCATCAAATTTGTTGTTAATTTAGGGTTAGTCATAACATATAGTCTTCAGAATTGCAATTCTTAAGGTTGGTGAGTGGTGGGTGTCCGAGAAATGACGTCATCAATATGGCTGCCGCGCAAAAATGTAACACTTTACAAAAACGAACGTAACTTTGCAACAGAGTAACGTAGAGCAATGATCTTTTTTTTTTAAATTGTTGGTAATAAAATTGCCTTTATTTTATGTCATGACAATATATATCGTAAGTCTAACGGTTTTCCTTATATTTAACCTAAACTTTACTTTTTGTGAATTTTTAGTATAAAAGTAAATGTTTAAGGCCCAATAACTCCTTAACTGTGAAGAAATAGACAAAATATATAAGATTAAAAAAGGTAGATAATGTTATAAGGGTTTTGAAAATACCATTTATGTGGGCTTTTGATGGTGGCTTGTACGATAAATGTGTTAATGTTTAACACTCAACAAATTTATTTAGAGCAAGGGAAAAACGATCAGCTGCTTTTCCCTTACCAATTAGTTGCTCTCAATTAGTTTTTCATTTGCCCGCTACGCGCTCTGACGTCGCTTTGCCGTTTATTCTTACAATTGAAATCAGCTGTTCTTATTGTTCAACAATGTAAACCGAAAACAGGAATAAATAAAAGTAAACAGGAATATAAATGAGTTTTGCTGTGTTGTTATTATAGCGCATGTTTAAAATCTCTCAACCAATACCAACTGCACAATAAACATAACCTTGAACTTCTAATTTTTACGTTGTTATGTAGGCTTATTATAGTAAATTTGTTATTATAAAAAAATGTTAATTGAGAAATATAATATAGTTTGGATTTTACTGAGGTATTTTCTTCAGCATTGTGTGTATTTTTGCATCGTGATGAAAAGTACCGTTCATAACTTGTACCGAAAGTGATATTCCGGCACTTGCTCCAATTATTCCCGTACTCGGCGTCGCCTCGTACGTGAAACACACTTTCACATGCTCGGCTTCGCCTCACACGTGAAATTCGATATTCCTTGGGCGCGCACCAGAAAGTGCCACTTTCGGTACTAGTAATGAAATATACTATTGCCCTGCAACTTCTGTATACATTGTGCAGTAAAATTAAGTGATAAAATAGGTGGAGGTAGAAATAATTGAAACAAAAATTATTCTTGTTGTAAATGGTAGGTAATATGCTCCTAATCGGCATACATCCGTAATGTCGCGGGAAACCCCTCAAAATCACGTTTAAAAATGGCGGCTTTTCCCGCCATAAAAAATCTTGAAAATAGTCTGTCGACTGCATTTTTTTCAAGATATTGACTTTGGACTACCACCAACTATTGTTGGGTGATTGGTTCTTAATTTTGTCAGGGTACTCATTTTTGGCCGCCATCTTGGATCCGCCATATTGGATATAAATTATTTTTTCTCTTCTAAAGATGGTGTTGTGACACATCATTATAGACTAGATTTTAACTCTGTGAACTCAATGCTGAAATCCGTTTAAAAAAATCTCGATTCGTTGAAAAGGTGTGTTAAAAAAACGGCACATAATATACAACCCTATTAAAAAAAATCAGCCCTATGCATTTCTTATGGAACTTCACAGTTAATGAGTTATTGGGCCTTAAACATTTACTTTTATACTAAAAATTCACAAAAAGTAAAGTTTAGGTTAAATATAATGAAAACCGTTAGACTTACGATATATATTGACATGACATAAAATAAAGGCAATTTTATTACCAACAATTTAAAAAAAGATCATTGCTCTACGTTACTCTGTTGCAAAGTTACGTTCGTTTTTGTAAAGTGTTACACTTTTGCGCGGCAGCCATATTGATGACGTCATTACTCGGACACCCACCATTCACCAACCTTAAGAATTGCCTTTTTGTTGTCTCAAGATTATGGGTTTACTTAAGAACATAACAAAGATCATGGTAAACTCGGGTAAATAAAATGTGTCCTAGCTCTTGGTCTATTACGTAAATAGATTTTCTCTGGCCAAGTAATCTGCATGAAAGACGTTTTTGAGCCAAAAATAACTTATTTTCAAAATTCGAAGGAAATCCTCGGAGCCGTTTTAGAGACAATTGTGCAAGCACGCAATCAAGCAAGCAAGCATACAAGCATACAAGCACGATAACATTACTCATATAAGAGTATAGGATACGCTCATTTATAAAGTGAAAAATCAGTGAACAAACAAAGCTAGAAGGCATATTAGAAAATAATAGGATATATTCTTAAAAAATCTATCAAAAGCATTTTTTTGGATGAAGAGAGTTTCTCATACCACTTTTATTAACGTTCAAGGTAATTGTGTAGGTAATTAACCATAAAAAACTAAAAGATTTGTTTCTGGAGTCTCTTGGTCATGGTCACTTGTATGGAGACTCTTGGACTGGGACGGTGGCGTGTTCTGTAATCCAGCTACTTGGATGAGCGATGGCTTGTGGACGCGGTGTTCCTTAGTGGGGATTAACGTTCGCACTATTGAGTACTCGTTCATGGGACCATCCTCATAATTAGACCAGTTCGTAAATTGTTAACCGAGGCGAAATCGTGGTTCGGATCCGACGTTAAAATGTAGGTCCCTTATAGTTGCCATTGGCTGTTGGGCTATTAATTAACAGTCCTGTCTAAGGAATATGTCGGCCTTAGTCAGTAACAAGACTACAAGATCGCGCCACAATCATCCTTCATTCATCTGCCATTCATACCTGGCTTAAAATACCTACCTGGGTAGGTCGCCATTTCAACTAATGTACCTATTGTATTTAATTTGGTTGTATAAGCAGGGTCATATTTTATATTTGGGCGTCCCTAGGCCCAAATTTTTTCCGACCTTATGTTTTGAGGGAGTTAGTACGTAAATCCTTCCTAAAAAATCGTGTTATATGTCTCTAGGCAGGGAATCAAATTACACCTAATCTTTGTTATTCTACAAGGTTGCCTGGGCGCCGACAATTTACCTTAAAAACACACCTTTTGCAGTTTGAATACTTAATAAGTGAACCACGAGTTCCGGGAAACTCTGACAAAACACTCGGTTTGCACTTTGAATACTTTGAAAATATTCCACGAGTGCCGGCAAACCAGCAAAACACGTATTTTATGTTGAACAATTTCAAAAGGCTCCCAATTTAAAGTTGGAATTTAAATTATCGGGCGATCTTAGTAAAAGGGAAATAAAAATATTCAAAATCAAAAATTATCCTCTGTCCTGAAAAATAAACTGTAGGCTAATGTCTGGTAGTTAATAAGTTGAAGTGGAATCTAATACAATTTTGGTATTGGCCATTTTGAGGCCTTAATTATAGTAATAGCACAAACAATAGATTATAAAAATACCCCCGTCGCAGCAGACCTGCGTACTCAGCGAATTTCCATAGGATTTATTTTGTATATGTGAGCATTCAACTTATTTGAAGGAAAGTATTGTTTGAATACGTAATAATAATATACTAAAAATACCCCCGTTGCAGCAGACCTGCATACTCAGCGAATTTCAAAGGCAAAAGAACATATTTCAATCCAAGATAGTGAGATTTAACATGTTTTTGTAAGCTCTATAACATGGAGAATGAGTGTGCAGGTTTGCTGCAACAGGTCCGTTAAAACTGGGTGGTTTTAATTCAAAATTTCGTAGATCTGAACTAGGAGAAACCATATAGCAACTTTTATCAAGATTTGTCAAAAAATAAGGAAGATATAGAATTTTTTATTTCCCATAAGGATAATATGGGGAATTAGTATGCAGGTTTGCTGCCACAAAAATGGAAATTTCGGGGGTTTTTGACTGAAATACATTAGATCTTATCTAGATGAAGCCAAAACCAAGTTTTATTAAGATATTTTGAGAAATAAGCGAGATATAGAATTTTAACTTATTTCCCATAAGGTTAACATTGGGACAACGTTCTGTGTTTACCACTTACAATATCTCGGTAACCAATGGACATAAAGAAATAATTCAAATTACTATATTGTTGTTTGTTTTTTCGAGCTGAATTCAACGGTGCTAATTAAAATTGGATTATTTTGATTTTTCAATGTGAAAACCCCCAAAAAACCCATTTTTGGGGGGTTTATCCCCCTTTACCCCCCCTTCCAGTGGTCCGATCGGGCTGGTTTTCGAACTCATCCGAATAATTGCTACTTTACACGCCTATGCCAAATTTCATTCCGATCGGACCATTTTTGCGAGCGCTATCGTGCTTACAGACACATCTATATATTAATACGCATGCGGTTTTCTTTTCACAGTCCAACCGCAACAACGGCTGGACCGATTTTAACGTTTGACGTATCAAATTAAAGGGAATTTTATGTAGATTTGTCAACAAGTCTCAGAATTTTAAAAAAGGGTGTCACTTAAGTACAGTAAAGGGCTGAAGTTTCGGAACAGTGGCGCTATTCATCGACATTTAAGCAAGCTCAGTTTACTTTGTTTACAAACTGAACAATATGGCCAAGCTCTGAAATAGTTCTATAGGTAAACCACAGATAGCAGCAATTAATTACAATTAATTTTTCTAAAAGAGCAGTTTTTATTTGTACAGTTGGTTTGGCTTTGTTTTCAACAGTTTTCTTTTTTTAAGATTTATTATGTAATTTAGGTTATGTTATGAAGTTTTTAAAGCTCTTATACATTGCAGTACCAGTTTTACAATGTAGTTTACGATATATCATAGTGTTTTTTGAAGTTATATTAACCTGAGCAAATCTATTTTTGGATTTGGTGCATTTATAATGCCACCGATAAGAAGAAGACGAACATAGACCGGTCGGAGGAGTCGGAAAGAACACGATCGCAACCGCTGGCATCACCCTCCCGATGTAACATTTTACGCTCCTTCCTACCTCAGACCAAGGAACTAAAAATGTTTTTATTGCGGTGGGTTGCATTTCAAGATTGAAAAGACTGGTAGAGTAATGGGTCATTTACGCGTTTTTACCACAAAGGAAATGTTGCCTATAAAGACAGCCGTTCCCTATAATATCTGTTTTGGCGATAATTATCAATAAACTGCAGCGGCAATCCCTAAACAAAGGAAGTCATTGCTCACGGCGCCAGTGTTTGCTCTTGGTCAGCTACATGTTGCTGTAAGCAGAGCTTGATCTTTTGCCGGTGTTAAAATATACATTTCAGAAAAAAGAGGACATGGAGAAATGAAGGTGTTCCCTAAAAAATCGTTTACGTTTACCACAAACTCCTGCGGTAGATCAAATTAATTTTAATAGTTTCAGAAATTAAGCCATAATATTGTTAATGAAGTTAATTGTATTAAAGTTTGATTAAACTTTAAAAGTATATAAGGAGGCTGATAATTCTTCATTATTTTACCACATGATTTTTGCTCGATTTCGAGCTACGTGTTATCTAGTATATATATAGCATTTGGGTTTCTTTTCAAAATTTAGTTGTTGGTTTTGTAAGTGTTGTGCTAAGTTAAAGAGGCATGTTTGTTTTAAAATTTACTTTTCATAGATTTGACCTTTTTTAAAAATGTTTTTTTGTGAAGCCCCTTCGGTCCCCTCCCCCCAAAGGCTAGGATGTTCTGGTTAGGCCACAGGGTTTAGAAGGTAGGATGTATGTTTATCTTTTTTGAGGGGTAACATATGTGTAGTGAGTGGCATACGAGTGTGTTTTTTTTTTCACGCGATGTTTGAGTGACGCGTGTGCGTTAATTTGAGATATGATGTGTAGCGTTAATCTTGTTGTGCGACAAGATTTTTTGTGATTCTTCTAGTGCAGAAAGACTATGATTGTGTTCGACGAGTGTCGAGTTATTTTGTTCGACGAGTATCGAGTTATTGAGTTCAACAAGTGTTGAGTTGGCTGTTATTATGTTTGACGAGTATTGAGCCGTGTATTCTTGTGTTTTTTTCGACTTGTGGTCGAGATGGGGAATCGTGTTCGACGTGTCGTCGAGTTTGGCGATTTTATTGTGCGCTGCTTTATTCGAATGTGAGGATGTTGTGTTTGTTCTGCGTTTTCGACTCGAGGTCGGATATGTGTTTCTTGTGCATTTTGGACTCGAGGTCCAGCGGCTATAAGAAATGTTTTTTCGACATGGAGTCGAGTTGGTGTTCTTGTGCGTTTTGGACTCGAGGTCCAGTATAGCTAGGCGAATTGTGTTTATTTCTCGACTCGAGGTTGACAGTGTGAATTGTGGATTTTCGACTCGAGGTCGGATATGTGTTTCTTGTGCGTTTTGGACTCGAGGTCCAGTACCTGTGTGGATTGTGTTTTTCAACTCGAGGTAGTGTTTGTGAATTGTGTTTTTTGGCTCGAGGCCAAGTGTGAATTGTGAGTTTTGGACTCGAGGTCCAGTAGCTATGCGAATTGTGTTTTTTTTTCGACTCGAGATTGAAAGTGTTAACTGTGCTTTTTCGGCTCGAGGTCGGGTTGTGTTTCCGGTGCTTTTGATGAGTTTTCGGGAGTGTTTTTTTAGTTTCGAGGAGCGGTCGAGTTTGTCGACGGTTGAGCGGCACGTGACAGGCACTGGAGTTGTATTCCCACGGTGGGATGTACGCCTAAGATTGATGTTTTTTCAGGTTTGGACTGAGAGGTACTCAGTTGGTCTTAATGTTTAATGTTTATGGTATTAATGGAGGTAAGATTTACCAGGGATGCCGGTCCCCTAGTGAAGTGCTGCAAAGGTATTGTATGACTACTGTACAATTTTGTATGTTTTTCAGTTGAGGTTTTAATTTAGTATATACATGGGTACACCCATGTGTTGTGATGTACTAATGGAGGCAAAGTGATGTGTTTGGTAGCTCTGTCAGTTTATGAGCCAAGGAGGGTGTTTAGAGACAGTGTTTGTTTCAGACATATTTCAAATGGGAAGCGCGGATGCGTTGTTGCAGAGGCATAATTGATAAGTTAGTTAAGGGGATAGATTATTGGGTTTTGTTTAGCAGTTTTTGGTTTACAAGTGTTAGTGGTTTATAACCTGTATGTTTAAGATTTCTTAGTGGTAATGTTTTTGGAAGGTAGTTTAGAATAAGGATATTTGATTATGATACAGGTGGTTCGTATGAGGAAAGTTGCAGTGAGTGTTTTGAATGCGGTCAGCTGTTTACAGTTTGCAGATTGAAGAATGCTGATACCAGACAGAGACTGGCCACCTGACCTTGCTGACTGTCTGAAATTGCTTGGGTCATTGCATGTGCTGTTCTAGTTTGTAAATATGGGTGTGGTGAATGGATGGGAGATTTGGCCATTGCTTCCTTGATCATGATCCGGGTTATTTGGGTTTTTTTTTGTAACAAAAATTTAGTTTTAAAGTGGTTTGGGCCCAAACCTAAATTTAAAGGGTATTTCTTAGTTTTTGATGAAGTTAATTAATTGAGGGAAGTTAGGGATTTAAAGTTAAATTAAGATTACTCAGAATTATATGTGTTTGTTAATTTTTCTTACATCAAATATTAGATTGAACAAAGTGATTTTCTCAAGGGTTTTTGTGATTATTTTTTAATCGGTTTTCTTACATACAAATGGTAACTAAAGATTTTTTGTTAGATAGTACTGCTTATTAAATTTGGAAAACTGAAGTTTTCAATGTAATTTCTTGTGAATAAAGTTAATTTTCGGGCTGACTATGGATTTCTTGGTAAAATAAATTGAAAATTTATGTTAGGAATGATACTGATTTTTAATAATGTTAAGTTTTCCTCTGAACACTTTAAGATTGATTTTGGTTTGTCTGAGCAGGGAAAAAGAATGTCTTTTTACAGAAAATATTGTGACTGTTTTTGTATTTGAAAACTAGATTGAATAATCTATATTTACTTTTAGTAGACTCTTCAATAAGAATGAATTAAAACAAACAAGTTTTGGATAATTTGGTCGTGTAAAGGATAACTGTTCGTAAAATTATTTTTTATATGTTGGTTTTGAAAGAAAAGTTTGATAGAGGATTGGTTAATGTTTTTAACATTTAAAATGTATTGAGAAATGATTGTATGTAACACACATTTGGTATCAATTTTTTTACAATTTTTTTTATAAATTGTACTTAAAGGAAAATCAACAGCCAAATACTTCTTCTCGTAGCATGGAACGTTTTTGTAATTTGCGGAATTTTATTAAGTGGGTTTTTTAGAAAATTTAGTGGCAAATTTAGAAAGGGGTTTAATACAAAATTTGTTAACTAATTCGATTGAAATGAGTGTTGTATTTGTTGTAGCCGTACCACCTTTTCCATTCTTTCTTCAACCTTATGGACTGACCAATAGAATCTGACTTCTCCGGGATCCAGTCTGCTGCGTACTTTGGACCTCATCTGTGGAACTTGGCTGAATGGGTGTCTACAATGGTGAAACGGGACTTCATCATACCGAGCAAGGGTCATCACGCTTTGAGGGGCCACCATCATGGTGACACGGTGGTGAGAAGGGATTCCAGCATCTGGTTGCTACCAACGACTACACTCTCGGTTTCGTCTATGGAGGATTGCCACCCTTCTCTGCCGGTGGTGCCGCTTCACTTCAAATGGACTGTCAAAAGGTTTTGGGGGACACACGCATCAGGCCCTTTGCTACGTCGCATCATGGTTCTACACTACTTCACGGCATGGCGACGTAGAAGATTCATCGGCAACAATTGGTCAGTCCGTTCCTCACTATCCATACAATTCAAATCAACCTTTTTTCCCTTTTCCCTTTTTTTGATCACCTAAAAGTTTTTTTGATTGTTAAAGTAACTTGGGGGTTCATTGTTCTTTGGGTTATTGTCAAGTAGATTGCAGGTTTTTGGGGGGGGGGCAAGATTGTTTGTTTCAAAGACGCTGAGGACATCGTCTCCCGTAGATGGGGGGATGTGATGGTTGGGTGGTTTGTCCTTTGTAAAGGGGAAGTATTTGAACATGATGTGTGAGTAGACTGGAATTGTTATTAAACAGACTCTTGTTATGCTGACTGACTGACAGTTCAGGCTTTAAGTAGGTCAGGTAACGAGAGGATGGGGTTATTTGCTTAGGAGGGGTTTTTGGGTGTGTGTTGGAGGACCGAGGGGCCTCAGGGCTCGTGGCCCGTCAGGCCAGGGCCCACGTAAGTAATCTTAGTGTTTTTCCAAATTTAAAAGATAGGTCTTTTTAAATCATACAAGTTCCAGGCTGCTCACCCTTTGTTTTCTTTAATTCATTTCAAACCTTTGATATAACAATAAAAGTAATGAGTAATGTTAGTTTGGTTTTGAGTTTTAATTGTACTAGAATCTTAGTTTTTATAGAGTATTTCAGTTGTTTGAGCACTTTGTCGTTAGCCTTTGAATAAACGTATTTCTTTGTCAAGCATGTCTCTTTATTTAATAGAGCTACGCTCCCAATGTGGTCGTGTACGGGGCTCCTTAGTTAACAGCCAACAGAGGGGTTTCGTACACGTCACATATATACAAATTTGAACGAATGGTGTTTTTGGTATCTGGGGGCACCAAAACGAAAAGTTATCGCGCTTAGGTCTTACCATGAGACCTACGGTAATAGCTTCTTCCCTATGGGAAATTCGCTAAAACGTATATTTAGTCATTCATGAGCTTTAAACATGAGGAAAATTAACAAGGAGACCATATTGGTTTTCATTTGTAACACATACAATTTTGTATTTTATATAATTCTTAGTCTTTTAATTAAAAAAAGTAATCTTGTTATAGTATATAAATGTCAACAAAAATATAATAAATGAACTCAAAACACTCAAAACAAACAAATAACTTAATCTCATGAACAAATTAAATGGTTGTGCCACGGAGCCAATTCAATCATAGGGTCAGTTTTATAATTAAACACCCGTGTTATAGCAGACCTGCATCTCCAGCCAAATTCAATAAAACATATTATCAATCCTCATCATTGTAAACATACCATATATTATACTACATTTTCGGGCAGTTTAGACCAAGACATCCCCCCCCCCCCGCCAAATGCTCATACTTTCCTTATCAAATTTAAAAATAATTTGTATTTTTTGATATAGTATAATATATTTTCTGCAAAATCTTGATCAATGAACTCTAACTATTCAAAATAAATACAAATAAAACATTCAGCACCTGAAAATTCAATCATATGTTCAGAATTGTATTTTTTATCTGTCAAATCAGGGAAACTATACTTTTAGCGAATTTCCCCTATAGGGAAGAAGCTATTACCGTAGGTCTCATGGTAAGACCTAAGCCCGAGACTATGATAACTTTTCATTTTGGGGCCACTAGAAGTAAAAAACACTATTCGTTCGAATTTTTATATATATATATATCTATATATATATTTGTCTGTTAGCACGATAGCGGCCGTAAAAATGGTCCAATCTTAATGAAAATCGGTACATACGTGTAAAGTGATAATCACTCGGACGAGTTCGTGAACCAGCCTGATCGGACCACCAGAAGGGGGGGTAAAAGGGGGATAAACCCCCCAAAAATGGGTTTTATGAGTTTTTTACATAGAAAAATCAAATTTATCGAATTTTCGTTGGCACCATTGAATTCAGCTCAAAAAAACAAACAATTTAGTAACTTGAATCATTGCTCTATGTCCATTGGTTACTGAGATATTGAAAGTGGTAAACACAGTACGTTGTCCCAATGTTAACCTTATGGGAAATAAGTAAAATTCTATATCTCGGTTATTTCTCAACATATATTGATAAAATTTGGTAAATAGCCTCTTCTAGTTCAGATCTACTAAATAATGAATTAAAACCACCCAGTTTTAATATACCTGTAGCAGCAAACCTGCATACTCATTCCCCATGTTATTCTTATGGGGCTTACAAAAACATGTCAAATCTCGCTACGTTGGATCGAAATTTGTTGTTTAGCATTTGAAATTCGCTGAGCATGCAGGTCTGCTGCAACGGGGGTATTTGGAGGATATAATTAAAAATAATATTGGACAACGTACTGTGTTTAGCACTTTCAATATCTCAGCAACAGATTGACGTAGAATAATAATTCAAAATGCTAAATTGTTCATTTTTTAAGCTGAATCAAATTTTGACACTTACGTTTACAAGAAAATAATATAAAGATATTAAATCCTAAAAATAAATTTTATTTTGTCAAATAACCCTCCTTAGAGTTAACTTATCGTGCTGGTTTTCGAACTCGAAGTAATAAATGTCACTCTAGACGTATGTACCAAATTTCATCGCGATCAGACCTTTTTTACGAAAGTTATCGCGCCTACGGATAGGTATATATATATATGAAAATGAACGAACGGTGTTTTTGAGGTCTGGGGACATAAAAATGAAAAGTTACGGTGGTCCCGTGCTTAAGTCTTACCATGCCGCCTACAATAATAGCTACTTCCCTATAGGAGGTGTTGTAAAGTAAAATCTAAAGGTCTGTAAATTAAATGTAACACATGTTATGAAACAACATGTGATAATTAATCAATATAGATGAAGGAAGTTTTTGTTTTGTTTAAGGAATGAGATTTTTAAAAAGTTATATGTTTCTATCAGTTCCTAATTAAATGTTAATAAAATAATTAAAAGTATTAATTTGTGTGATTATGAAAACTTGGCGACGAAATGGTGATAACCATATTCAGAGAAATTGTAAACCAGTGATGTAAAATATTGAGTAAATACAAGTTTATTTCTTGGTAAACAAAAAAAAAGAATTATGGCTGCCAAAACAATAATAGGTAAGTTGTCTGAGTTTGACCCGGAGGTTGAATCATTCGAAAACTTTTCTGAAAGACTTGAGAATTTCTTTATGGTCAATGCTATTAATGACACTGATAAAAAGGGCTATTTCATATCATTGATGGGTCCTAAAATGTACGGAACATTAAAGAATCTGTTAATTCCTGCTGTTCCTAAAGATAAAAGTTTTAATGAATTGTTGACTGTTCTGAAATCACATTATGCTCCCAGGAAAAATGTTATTTACGAAAGGTTTGTATTTAATAAAAGGAATCAGAAGGAGAATGAATCAATTTATGATTATAGCGTTGAACTCAGGAAGTTGGCTACAACTTGTAAATTTGATTCATTTTTGGATCAAGCACTCAGAGACAGATTTTTGTGTGGGTTAAGATCTACTCATATTCAAAGTAAACTTTTATCAGAGGGGGAAAAATTGACGTTTGATAAAGCCATTGAGGGTGCCTTGTTAATAGAAAATGCTGATCATAATATAAGGTCTCTACATACTGAAAGTTTCCAGCATTCTGGTGATATTAGTTTAGTAAGGGGGAAGCCTAAGAAGTTCATGTCGAATACTAGATCCAAATCTTGTTTTCGTTGTGGTAAGGATCATGACGGTAGAAGCTGCCCTTACAAAGAATATAGTTGTAATTTATGTAAGCGCAAGGGACATTTGTTTGTGATGTGTTCTCAAAACAAAAATAGGCAAGGTCAAGTAAATCATAGACATGATTCCAGAGTGAATTTCTGTGGAGGAGAGGGTGATCAAGAAGAGGATCGCTCACCAGAGGATGATAAGTTTATTACGAAGGATTTGGAGTTGTTTACTATAGCTTATTCGAATGATAAAAGTAGGTCTAATAATTTTGTTGCAAATATGGTTATAAATGATGTTCCATTACAGATGGTAATAGACACAGGTGCTGTTGTTAGTGTTTTACCGGACACAGTTTATTTTGAAAAATTTCAGAAATCTGTTCCGCAGCTGGAAAAAAGTAAGTTATGTTTAAAAACATATACTGGTGAAAAGATAAACGTTTTGGGAGAGTTTCAGGCCAGTGTATACAACATCGATGGAAAAAGAAAATGTTTGCCTTTAGTAGTCGTTCAAAGCTCAACGGCTAATCAACCAGCACTCATGGGAAGAAACTGGATGGAAGCTATAAAGCTTGATTGGAATAAGGTTACGAAAGGAGGATACAATTCTACTCTCAATGAAGAAAACGGTAAGACGGTTCAGAATTCTAGTCTAAGCGTAGAAGAGTTGAAGAAACAATATTCTAGTATATTTGAAACATCTTTTGGGGAAATTAAAAACGTAGAAGTTGAATTAGTACTTAAGGAAAATGTGACTCCTGTGTTCTGCAAACCGCATAGTGTGCCATTTTCGTTACGTCCAGCAGTGGAAAGAGAATTGAATAATTTAGTAAATAATGGTGTTATCTACCCTGTGACACAAACTGAATGGAGCACACCTATTGTTGTAGTTCCAAAAAAGGACAATTCAGTAAGAATTTGTGGTAATTATAAAATCACACTGAATCAGGTAATCAGAACGGACCACTATCCATTGCCTAACCCGGATGAAATTTTTGCTCAAATTTCAGGTGCAAAATATTTTTGTAAGCTTGATTTGGCTTCAGCTTACAATCAGGTTAAGGTTAAGAAATCTTCACAGCCCTTGTTGACTATAAATACTTTCAAGGGATTATATCGATATACACGTTTACCTTTTGGGATTTCAAGTGCGGGTCCATTGTTTCAATCTGTGATGGACAAAATTCTGTCAGGAATACATAACACTTTTTGCTACCTTGATGACATTCTGTTAGTTGCTCGAACTCAAGAAGAAATGGTAAGCTTGGTTCATAGGGTGTTGACTAGGCTAAGTGAATATGGGGTTAAATTGAATGAAGCAAAAAGTGAGTTTTTCAAGACAAAAGTTTCATTTTTGGGACATCTTCTGGATGGAAGTGGAATTCATCCTAGTCCAGATTTGACTAAAGCTATTGTTACTGCTCCTAGGCCTAAAGACATCACACAGTTGCGTTCTTTCCTTGGGTTATTGAACTATTATGGTAAATTTTTACCAAATTTGTCGTCTTTACTCTATCCTCTTCATCGGTTGCTTAATAAAGGAGTAAAATGGGTATGGGATACTCAGTGTGAGGAATCTTTTAAGAAGAGTAAAAATCTGTTAGTGCAAAACAATGTGTTGATGCCTTTTGACCAAAATTTGGAACTTTTGGTGACTTGTGATAGTTCACAATATGGAGTTGGAGCCGTAATGGCTCATGTGTTGCCAGATGGTTCAGAAAGGCCTATCGCCTTTGCGTCCAGAACTTTGTCAAAATGTGAAATGAAGTATGCACAAGTAGAAAGAGAAGCTCTGGCAATAATTTTTGCAGTTAAAAAATTTCATATATTTCTATATGGTCGTAGATTTAAGTTAGTGACTGACCACAAAGCTTTAACTTTTATATTAGGTCCCACTAAAGCAGTACCTACGTTATCAGCTGCTCGCATACAAAGATGGGCGCTGATTCTTGCGGCTTATCAATACGATCTTGTCTATCGAAAAGGGTCGGATATATCAAATGCTGATGCACTTTCCCGTTTGCCCTGTAATGAAGTAACAGCTGAAGATGCTGATGCAATTTCCCGTTTGCCCTGTGATGATGTAACAGCTGAAGCTGAAGAAATAAATTTCTTCTCTAGCACATACAGTTTACCTATTACCTACAAAGAGATAGGTTTAGCAACAAAATGTGATCCAGTTTTATCAAGGGCCCTTGAATATACGCTATATGGGTGGCCTAGTCATGTAAGTGATGATTTAAAGCCATTTTCAGATAAAGTTCATCAGCTGTCTGTTGAACAAGACTGCCTCTTGTGGGGTACGAGGGTAGTCATCCCGCCGACACATCGAAAAGAAGTATTATTACTTCTACATTCAGAACATCCAGGTGAATCACGCATGAAATCGCTGGGCAGAAGTTACGTGTGGTGGCCTAACATGGACAAAGACATTGAAAAATTTGTTTCAGAATGTAATATCTGTCAATCGACTCGGAAGTTTATGCCAGTAGTGCCATTACAGCCTTGGGTGTGGCCTAGTCAAAATTGGCAACGGTTACATTTAGATTTTGCACACTTTGAAGGAAATGATTTTCTCATCCTAGTTGATAGCCGTTCAAAATGGGTGGAATTGTTTCACATGACCAATACGACTTCTCTGAAAACTATCGAGAAGTTAAGATCCTGTTTTGCTGCATATGGCCTTCCACAAACAATTGTAACTGATGGGGGACCGCAGTTCACTTCAAGTGAATTTGATGCATTTTTGACTGCCAACGGAGTACATCATGTTCTAACTCCACCATATCATCCGGCTTCGAATGGTCTGGCAGAGAGGATGGTTCAGACGGTGAAAGATATTTTCCTTAAACAGCTTCTTCATGACAAGAAAAACCAACATAGGCGGACACTTCAACACAAAATAGACAGTTTCCTGTTTGCTTATAGGAACACGCCACATACTTTCACTGGATGTACCCCTTCTGAAATGTTTTTAAAGATGAAGCCCCGGACTTTAATGAGTCTTTTGAAACCGAATTTGTCGAGGGAGATGGAAATGAAACAACAAGATATCAAAAGGAAGGTTGACGTTCACAGAGGTTCCCCCAGAGTTTTTCAAGCTGGAGATAAGATTTTTGTTCGTTCTGTCAGACAAGAAAAGGTAAATTGGTTGCCTGGAACTGTAGTTAAGGTAGTAAGTCCAGTGACTTATTTGATTAAAGAAGGAAACCGGACTAGGTTCGTTCATGCTGATCATTTAAAACAAAATAAATCATGTATTGAAGATGATGGTGAAGTACAAATATCTAGACCAAATATGATGGAGCAAGAACCATTGTTAGGGCCAGAATTAACCATGACATCTCCATCAAGAACCAAACAACAATCACCAGGCATAGGTATCCCCACACCTGAACGGATTTCAAATAATTTGCCAAATCAAGAAATTGGTATTCATGAAGGACAACTGCAAAGAAATGGAGGACAAGAAAATCAAGAAACAATTCTCAGACGTTCTCAAAGGACAAGAAGGGCGCCTGAAAAAATTGTGTTTGTAAACAAGAATTCTCCACTTTTCATGAAGGCATTTGTTTCTAAAAAAAAATTTTTTTATTTTTGGAAGAGAGAGAGTAAATAAGAGAAAGAGTTAAAATGTTAAATTTGTAAAAAAAGTGTTTAAGAAGAATTTGTTTTATATAACTCGAAGGGAGATGTTGTAAAGTAAAATCTAAAGGTCTGTAAATTAAATGTAACACATGTTATGAAACAACATGTGATAATTAATCAATATAGATGAAGGAAGTTTTTGTTTTGTTTAAGGAATGAGATTTTTAAAAAGTTATATGTTTCTATCAGTTCCTAATTAAATGTTAATAAAATAATTAAAAGTATTAATTTGTGTGATTATGAAAGGAGGAAATTCGCTAAAACGTAGAACTATGAACGTAAATATAATAACTAACTAGAAAAATAAATATTGAAACACGAAAAGTGGTTGATAAAAGGGAACATCGGCATATAAAACGTTTAATCAAATAGTTATCTGAATGCGTTGAGGCGCGCGGCGGCGGCGTCTGCCTATCCCGAGTGCCGCGGAAATTTTTTCATATCTGGATTTTTTACCTGGATTTACTCGTTGACGGCTGGTCGTAGAGTTTTCAAAAAATATATACGTTACATTTCAACTATTTTTCTGAAACGTGGTAACAATCAAAAATTTCCCGACCAAAAAATAGAACATTTCCTCGCTTACTAACTTTTTCGTGTCATGAATATAAATTTAACTCATTTTCAATGATTTAATTACTTTTTGCAATTACAGTATACTTTTTGTCGACTTAAAAATCATACCGTTACTGAGCAGCACTAACAGACATTCTCTCTGCCAAATTTGGTAATTTTAGTTGATTGTAAGTGTCTCAAACCGCAGTTTATTTGGAAAGCGCGCATTACAATTTTGTAGCAATTCTATGAATGAATTTTTCTCTAATATTCCTAAGCAGCTTCATTTGAACCTTGAATCTACTTGTTTGTCAGGCTTTCGGCTCAGAACCCACTCAATCCTTTCTGAATTTAGGGAGATCAGTCCTGAACAGGTTATCTCTATCATATCTAATTTCAAAGCTAAAACATCTTGTGGTCTAGATGGTATTTCCATGAAAGTCATTAAATTCTGTAAGGAGGAGTTGGCTTTGCCTCTTACTCATCTCATTAACTCTTCTCTCAGATCTGGGATCTTCCCAAAAATATTCAAGACTGCCAAAATAAAACCTATCTTCAAAAAAGGAGATAAATTGGACATCTCCAACTATCGACCGATTGCTCTTCTCTCATCTATTTCTAAGATTCTTGAGAAGGTTATTGCAAATCAAATCTATGATTACATTGAATCGAACAATCTGTTTTTCGAAAAACAATTTGGCTTTAGACCTCACAAGTCCACCAAGTTAGCTCTTGTTAGTTTCATCAGCGACGCTCTCGGGGCCTTGGACGGGGGCTGCAGCATCCTCAGATGTTTTGCGGACCTGTCCAAGGCCTTCGACTGCGTCGATTTGCAAATTCTAGTCGAAAAGCTGGCAGCTCTTGGTATCATAGGGACCCCTTTGTCCTGGCTCAGTTCTTACCTTTCTGACCGGAAACAGGTAACTGAAATTTCAGTTACTCGTAGTAATGGAATCAAAACATCTCACACTTCTAATGTTCAAAATATCACCTGCGGTGTACCGCAGGGCTCGATCATTGGTCCGCTCCTGTTCATTATATACGTTAATGATATTTCTGATCATGTCCCTGGTAACAGTCTTGTCACATACGCAGACGACACAACACTCTTTGTTTCACACAAAGACATTGAGCTTCTTGAAATTTCTGCCTTCACTGACATTAATCAACTGGCTCAGTTTTTCTCAGATTCAAAGTTAGCACTCAATACAGGGAAGACTAACTCGATTTTCATCCAAACTAAACTAAGACTCAACTCTAGATTGAACTCCACTCCTAGTGTCTTCATTGGGGACCAACAGTTGGAACTTGTTCAATCAGCTAGGCTCCTGGGTGTGAAGCTTGATGCAAACCTAACTTGGAATGCTCATATGTCTCCCTCCTTTGTAGTAGGATATCCGCTGGCTTATTTGTCTTGAGGTATATGTCGCGGCTGAACTGCATAAATCTTTGTTTGCTCGTGTATTACAGCCTCATAGAATCCCATGTAACGTATTCAATAATTCTCTGGGGAATGTCTTCTAAAGCTAACTTGGAAAAAGTTTTCAAGCTTCAAAAACGAGCTGTAAGATTAATGGGTAAATTAAAACCTAGAGATCTTGTTCCGACTCTTTTAAGAACTTGGGCATTTTAACTATTCCCAGCCTATACATCTATGAGACTGTAATGTACGCTAGATGGCATGGCCAATTGTATGTACAACCAACACATCATTATAATACTAGAAATAGAAATATTAGTACTTCTGTAATGCACAACTTAAAGCTTTTTGAGTCAAAACCTGAATATGCAGGGGCAAAATTTTTCCAAAAGCTTCCGAATGAAATTAAGCAAATTGGAAATAAAAATAGATTTAAGCTCAAACTTAGACTATCTCGTTGAAAGGTGTTTATATACTCTTGAGGAATTGTAAGGCCCCGGAGTATTTATAGGGAAATCCCTAACCTATTAATTTCCTTTTTGACTGGTCTCATGCCACTACGTGGTCAATCGGGACGACTCTTCAGAAGTAAGTAAGTAGCGTTTTGAGCGACGATCCGTGGCTGTTGCCCACAGTCGGGCCGCGAACCGGCTTCAACGCCAACAATCAGATTTCCTCTCTATTATTTTTCTGTGGTCACTGTTTACCAGTAAGTTTAGTCAATACAGAATTTGGTGTTAGGTAAATTTTGTAAATGTTGAGTTCAACCAGATCATAACTTCCCATGTAGCACACATCGCGGGTGGTCATGACCGGTCGCCGACGGTGGGTCCACAGTTGGGGATGTCCACCTTCCCATTGGCCCAACCCACAATTCACCAACAATTTGCCAACCAATTTTTTTTTTATTTAACTGTCATAATACTAAAATATGTTGAGTAAACCAATACATAAACAAATAATATTGGCTTTACATTAGGTTTTCATGAAGAAAAGATAATACTCCTACCGAGATTTGAACCCAGTACCTTCACTTTACCACACTCACGCCTCATTTACTTAACCCGCTCGGCCAATTTGACCCATGTATGAAGAGGTAACACCTTAGATTTGAAAGTGATCGGGAGAGCATTTTCCTCATGGACTTGAAGTTTCAATGGTTATTTTTTGTATTAATTAGGAAATTTTAAAGAGGATGTTAATACCAAAAAGATTGTATCAAAAAGGTTTGTTTGCATTTTTAACGAGAGTGTGTTTTTTTTTTAGTGTGTTGGCTCATTGTTAAAAAACCACCATTTCCCAACGTTGGGCCAACAGACTCACGATCGGTTGGGCCAACCCACCATTTTTCACTGTTGGGCCAACAGACTCATAATCGGTTGGGCCAACTAACCACTCAATATGTCGGGCCCACATTGGCAGATCGTTGGCAAAGCCACCAACCAATTCCCACCGTCGGACCATTTCCCAACGTTGGCCCAACGGTGAGTGCTACATGGGTTCTTTTTCTCCATAGAAATAAAAGGAGCTCATTTAGCCCTATATCACTTGCAATAAAAAAACTACCTTTTTCGTATCAGTATATTGAAAACGATTTGGCCTGGCCTCGTACTTTTGCTCCTTGTGATGAAAACTGTTATTTCAGCCCAATGCCTAATAATAGAATTTTCGTTGCCTACGGCAAACCACAAGTTAAATAAAACAGCTGATTTTCTACAACTAGCGCAGTTAGCAAATTCAGCTTTTTACAGTGTTTATTTCTTTTCATTACTCTACACACGAAAGTACACTTTCTAAACGTGAAATGAGCTAAGAAAATAAGTTATTCCCGCTACTGAACGACAAAATTACCTAACGTTAACTTTCTGTGCATATGTGGTGGACGGAAAGTAACCCAGTAACCGTTATGGGATTTTGCGGTGCAGACCGATCAGCTGTTGCATTACTGTACCTACAGCTACTACACGGCAAAATTACACAACGTTAACTTTCTGTGCATATGTGGTGGACGAAAAGTAACCGTTATGGGATTTTGCGGTGGAGACCGATCAGCTATTGCATTACCGTACCTCGACATAAGTATGGAAACTCAGCGTTATGAATTCAGTTTTTTCTTGATACTAAGTTGAATAAACTAAAATATTCATGTTGTTTACGAGTTTTTCGATATCGTGTAATGAAAACTGTTCAATACTCGTCTCAAAAGTGCTTTTGCGGGGCTCGATTTGTAATGAAAACTACTATTACAGTACTATATTAAAGCTAATAAGATTATAGCAGGCAAAACCAGAGCCATCTCTAGTAGTATTACTCTTTTACTATAGTATGATGCAATTGTATTCATCGCTTGTTTCCATTAAAACCTCTATGAAAAAAGTAAAGCGCAGTAGTTGAGCCCTAACCTCTTTCGCCTTTGCCCTCATCCAAAAATCGTCTGTTATTTCTTCCCTTGGTGATCACTGTCACACTGTCCTTCGTTCCTAATGGTGTTGTGAAAAGTATTAAAAAATTTAATCAGTTTACATAATTCGGTTATTTGCATATCAATCATGGATCCACCATCTTACCCTGGTAAAAATGAGGATTTCAATTTGTCAGGTAATAACTATATTTTCTGATCACTTGAGAGTATCTTAAAATCATAAATTGACCGCAAGGGCCTGATAATAGGTTTCATCACATTTCTGCCGTTCATTTAATAAATCTCTATTTATTTTGATTTAAGTCCTTACTTGATTTAATTTCCTGAATCGTAAGAGATTTCATTAGGCCTAATACAATTTCAACTGTAACCAGGTCTAGGTAAATCTATTATAGGCCTAGGTAGGCCTATACCTATTCACTATATTTTGTGACTTGTCACTAAAAATCCCTTATTTTTGCTACAAAAACCTTTTTTTATTTTTGCCATGCTCTTAAGTTTAAATTGAAAAATCAAATTGATTCAGCTAAGGGTAAGGATTTGTGAAATATATACAACTTCCTATGAAGTCAAGATCTATTTCTAATATAGGGTTGCTTCATATGTTGCTGTACATTTTTTATGTTTTGGGACAGCCTAGGTTCTTCTTTGATCTTTTTCTTTCCTGTGAAGTCTCAAGATTACTATTTTACAAATAAAAGGTTATGTTACCTGTTGTGTTAAGTCATACAAATTTCCAAAATTGGGTACCGTACGACAAGTTACAGTTCACGCATTGTAACGTTATCTCCGGCTATGGCTACTATAATAGTAACTGTATTATGAGATATTTAAAACATATTATATTGGTAAACACAACATATGATATTGGTAAACACAACGTTTGACAAACAGCGGGAATATAGAACAATGTTTTCAGAATAGTACGCCCTCTCCCCCCCCCCCCCCGCGCCTTGCAACCAGCTGACTCTGCCCGTCTGCCGTAGCCGGAGATATAATGCGCGAACTGTACCTTTTTCACATTACTGCTGGAAATGCTTATTGGCGAATCAAAAAAATGCTTGAAAAAATATCATTGTATTAGACCAGTAAAATATAATTATCCATGCTTATAGCCCCTGAGCTAATTAAGATTAGACTGACTGACTTACTAATTATTAATATAAGACTGAATTACTTACTTTGAATCCGTCAACCAGCTCAACAATTACGGTAGAAACATGTATTAATTCAGGACATGTTTCAACACAATAGTGTCATCTTCACCAAGAGTGAGTAAAGTTCATAATCCATCAATTGGCTTCATTAATAAATTATAAAACACAAACACCAAGAACAGTCATACATACACACAGACACGAAGACATTAAAAAAATTTAAAAAACGGACAGGCCTGTACTGCATTATAACCAAGGATCACGACACGCCGGCAGTAGTAGACAGACTGAGGCTCATTTAATTATCCATCAGGTGTGTTTTGGTTATCAGAGGAGCAAAGGTCAACAGCTGGGCTCTGGTATTGATTGTAGGCAAAAAGGGAATTGAAGACAGAGTTTGAGCCAAATTGGAGCTTGTCATTTACAGTATTATTAGCCTATTTCATTTTGGTTGTTTTAAAAATGTTTGTAAATTTCATATTCTTCTAGCGTGTTCATCTTTTTCCCTTGACCTGAACATGGATTTCTGTTATTCCAGCTTATGATTGGGACGGTGTTCCTTAAACCTAGTATTAAATAGTGATTACTGTTTATTTTTACTACGTTCCGGGATCTGGAATCTGATTCTGTCTACAGGACAAAATTAGTAACGAAGTTAGGAGAACTGGATAAAAACATAGCTAAAACGAGTACTGTTGTCCTGGCTGTATGTTACTAATCTTTTTAGCTTATGCTCTAGGTTTTCATTTTCATGGCTACTTCTAGGTTACAAGACAGTATCAGATTCCATGTCCCTAAATGTTGCGAAATTGTTATGTTCTAGGTATAGGCTAGCCAGTAGATAGGCCATGTGCCACAACAGTAAAATTGATGGCCGATCCGGTACTGAACTCACCAAAAGTTGAAGTAACCTCAATCAATATGCATGTTACAACTAAGAAAACCTTTCCATACACAGCTGAAGCCATGAAAAAATACAATAGGTACATTATATTAGTAGGCTACAAAGTGGGTGTTTACTGAACACTACATCCACCATGCAAACCATTCATGGATTGCTTCAAACCGAAATGGTGGATTTAGGAAAGAATCATGTCCATATCGAACTAAAGTCATGTCCATAGAGTCGAGTCCAATAAAACTGACCGGCTAAGGTCAAGCTTTTAAACAGGCCAGCTGATTTTTAAGTATTAGGCATATGTTAAATGAGTATCAGCTGATTTTTTTAAATCTTGACCTGCCAGTTATATTGGACCTGATGTTAGGAGTCTTGCCCTTCGTGTTACTGCAAATCTATTTGGATTAAAATGCCCATCCCCCATCCTTTTGTAGAATGGGAGGGCTTCATACAAGAGTCCTTATAGGCCACCCACCACTGCTTAAGACTAATTCTGTTCTGTTTTGAGCCATATTGACTTGCTTTTAATAGAACATTTTTTCTTTCAGTTCCACCACGTACACAAATATCTTCGCCTTATTTAAATTTTGATCCAACATTCATCCCTACGTCACAACCAGAGTACATTCTATTAGAAGGAGCAAACAAACAACGTGGTCGATTTGAACTGGCATTTTCACAAATAGGAGGTTCTTGTATGATTGGAGCTATGGTTGGTGGAAGTGGTGGATTATATAACGGTTTAAAGAATACAGCATTGGCAGGTCAAACTGGAAAGCTGAGGAGAACACAGTAAGTTGTTGCTGTTTGCATGTTTTGAAACAATTAAATTATTAAAAATTGTTTTTAGGCCTACTGCTCTCATGGGCTTTATTGCAAAAAAATTTACCTCAAATGCTACATACAATTCAAAATGATAAGGTGTTGGGGTCTGTAGATAGCCCCAGAACTTTCCATTTACTACCGAGGTGATTAAAATATGGAGTTTTGGTTTTTTAGATAAAATAAACTGTGGTCGTAGTTATAAATGCAGTAGGCTCTATACTGGTTTTAAATTTATTAGATACCGGTACTCAAATTTACATCTTTTACTAACAATTCCAAATTTGACTACTCTTAAAACCTTTAAAACTGTTACTGAGGATCGACCCATGAATCTTATATTTATACCACATATAAGTTAGTATTACAGAACATAATCAGCCTATAGGAATGCCAGTCAACCTTCACTGTTGATCTAAGAGCAAAACATCTGTCATAACTCTTTGTTAGCAAGGTTGACCCCAAAACCAAGATGTATGATTCTGGTAGCACCTGAAGCATATGGATGAAGGTTGTTTGTTTTTATTGTTTACTAGCAGTTGCCCGTGGCTTCGCTCACGATAAAAATTACAGCTGATCTAACCTCTGCTCTTTGAACTGTAAAATTTTAGTACCGACAGCTGTTTAAATTTCAGTATTTGAATATTTATATTGCTTTAAAATGTAAACATTAAAACTGAGGACGTTTACGGAGCGTAGCCCGAGGGGATTTTAAGGAAGTGAATAGGCCCATGTGTTTCCCAGGTTCAAGATCTACCTCTGTGTGAAATTTCAACCCAGTCGGTTCAGTATTTTTCGCATTCACTTGCCCCATACATACATACATACATACAGAAACCGCCTCTTCTTTATAATAGTATAGATAACTTAGGCTTTAAAAACGTTAACTTAGAATGCAAATTTATTATGCCTTGATACCAATGTAGGTCTACTAATCTCTGTTTCTGACAAAAGTTGTAAGGATAGTTGAATAATGACTTACAGTGGAAAAATTTAACTGTTATCTTTAGGATACTAAACCACGTAATGAAGCAAGGAGCCGCTCGAGCCAATACCCTGGGTTCTATCGCGGTCATGTACAGTGGCTTTGGCGTAATCCTTGCATGGCTGAGAGGGACTGAAGACGAACTAAACACAATGGCTGCTGCTGCCACGACAGGAATGTTGTTCCGTTCTACAGGTCAGTGGTTTGCCTATATCATTGTAAAAGGTTTAGACAAATATGTTAGGGATAGCAATTAACTACCTTATGTGTGTTTCCACATTTGGATTTAATTAAAATGTAGACTTAGGTCAAATTCATGTCAGCTACTCTGTTTAAAATTCTATTGTAGAACCTATCCTCTTAGTTTTGTGTGAAGTATTGAGCTGCAAATAGCCCATAGTAGAACATTTTTAAAATCTAAACAATTTTGGACAGAACATGGTTGGTTACTAAAGTGCTCTGATTGTCGGGGCGCAGAAAAATAAAACCTGCTGATCATGCACGATCATGTTCTTCAGTAAAATGGTGCCCTCCCATCTTGTGCAAACATCATTTTGATTAAATTATGTCTATCGATGACGTGCGATCGTCATTTTTGTGAAGGGTAATAATTTTGACACTCATGTGCGTTCATATTTTGCTGGCATAGGCCAACTTAAAAAAAAGGTTACGTACCTTAAAAACTGTTATCAATTAATTCAATCTTGAGTATTGTGATTTACTCGAGTTTCAACATTCAAGCTGCCATTTTCGAAATTTGTTTTTCAAGAATATTTCTTTCTTCAGGTCGTCATTAATAAAAAACTACATACACACTCAGGGTTTAAGCTGCGGTCGCATTTGTCGCAAAATGCGACATGCTCCACGAAAATGCGACAATATTCGGACAGGCTGTCGCCTTTTTGCTACAAAGTAAAGAGTGGAAATTATTTAACTTTATTGCAGAAAATAAAGTTAACCAATAACAATGTTAACCAATACAAATCTCAATAAAAGTCCATTTACTTCCACAAATTACTTTTGTATGACTTCAAAATAAAATAAGAGTTAATCATAGAATGTAGTCGTCAACGTAACCCTCGATCAGATGCCGCGTCATTAAGATCCACTGTCAAAAAGAAGACTATTAATTGACACAGAGAACGTGTAGACGTCTTTCGTTCTCTGTGCTAAAGAGCAGTTGGGGCGCACTCTCTAGTGGCCGAGTCACCAAATCTAGCCGAGCGGTGGCGAATGTGAGAATGTGCGGGGCTAGTTCGCCTCCGCTTGGAATGATATGGAGTCGAATAATCAATACAGTCATTCGATAATTTCAGTTTCAAGTCATGAATACCCTATTTAAGGTGCAAGAAACGGTGCCGTGGATTATGCGGGGATTTTTAAAGAAACTGCCGTGTAAAAGCGGGTTTTTTCGAAACTCACGGTGGGTAAATCTTATGGCCAGTCTGGCAACACTGGCGAAAACAGACGTCTCGAAAACGGTGATGCGAAGTATAGTTTGAGGTTATGTTGTTGTGGTTTGATGACATGTGCTATAACTTAATGACATGCGATAAAAATGCTAAAAGGAAAATCATTTTGCTACAAGTCTCAAAGAGCTTGTAGCATTTTTGCTCAAAGAATTTTTTCCCAGCTTAAACCCTGCTTACACTTAACACAAAACACGAAGATAACACAAAACATAACCCGCCGTTACGAACGCAGACTAGTTGTTACTTGTTAATGAACATGTAACATAACTACATATTACATGTTGTAACATCCTGGTAGTTAACATTTGTAGATTCTTGAATGTACAAATAGTATTTGGTCACGTACTATGAGATTTGGAAATAAAGTTTATTATTGCTGTGTTTATAAAAGCATTTGCCCTGACCTGGTGAGCGTTTACTTGAGCCATTATTAAATGGGACAACTGCGTCTTTGGATGAGTTATATTTTTTTCTATATAGCATTGATTTATTTATAACAAATGGCATAATTGATGTTATTTTTTCAATCTTTTTCTCAGTAGTTAGGATAGACATGGAGGTTTACATTACTAAATTAAAAAAAAGATGCTCTGGCATTTTTCAATTCTTCACTTAAGTTCTATTAGGTAGATCTTCTGTTGGAAATGATTACTCAATACATGAGAATAAGCTCCATGAGAATTATTTTTAAGTCTGCCAAGTGGAAAGAAAAAGTTAACTCCAGAATACATCTTTTTTGGACTGAACTGGATTGAAGTTTTAACTAGGAATCATTTTAGGATTCAGTAAATGGCGACAGCGTCTAGCCATGGTTTATCAAACAGTGAGTGATATCAAACCAAGTAGGTCTAAGTTAATTAGGGATATTCATTAATAATTGAACCTTTTGAATAATTTTTTTAAATAATCAGATTCAAGTTCATTTCTGATTCTTGAACGAGACCTGTAATAATGCCAAAAGAGATGTAAACAGACGGAATCTTCCTCACAGCCGTTTGATGTTGGGGAGTCGAAATTCAATGTTACAGCAGACGGTGTTCGATGTTAGGCATTTGGCCTGATTATGCAGGGTGATGAAAATATATAAAAATATATTCACAGGTTTTCATGAAATTACTAATTTAATTTATTACAGGATTGATCAAGGCAGGGCTGGATTTAGCATTTTGGCGCCCATAGGCCCAATCACTTTTTCCACCCCCTAGTCTAGTTAAAGTTACTTTTTCCTCACGTTTTTTCTAAATTCCGCACCACTTGGCTTTTGGTTTTTGACTCATTATACAATAAGACTTGACCAACTACCATAGTAAAAATAATTGATGCAATAAAAATACTTAAAGCCGGTGGCACGCACAATGAAATGCGCACAACACATCAACTATCCTCGGCCGTTGACACGAGCGACACTGATAAGAAGACGCCAGGTGATTTATTGTGAGGTGAGGGTGGTAAACAGTGTCTCGACAATAACAAGCTAGTGTCTCGAAATAAAATTGCCAAGCGAATGCGCCCCTTATCACTCCGAGTACTTGAGCGGTGGCGCTGAGCCAGTATAGTAGTGGAAATACAATGCGTACCGCTCGACGACATCCTTACAGCCAGTTCTCCCTTGTTTGATATCAATGCTATAACGAAGTTGATGCGTAATGTTGAAAAACAATAAAACTTTACCAACAATTATTTGTTGCAATGATATTAAAAATCAGAATATTTTTGCCTGATGATTTGCTTTTAAATCAATTTAAAAAATATGTTCAGTTATGGCTATTTATTTTTATTTCTAGATTTTTTATATATTTATTTCTCTCGGCCGTGCGCCCCCTGGAAGCTTGTGCCCATAGGCCCAAGCCTACTGGGCCTATTGGGAAATCTGGCACTGGATCAGGGATTAAAAATATAAAGTTTTCATTACAAAAATTACATATCTAAAGCTACTAAAAGAAAAATAAACCTTATTTAGCCCTTTAGTGTTCGGGTTTTGGTAGGTTTACCTTAGTGCAGATTAATAAGAAATTTGTATTACCAGGATTCGGATTAATAAGGTTCTTTTGTAAAAGGTAAAAAAAGTCGTTTCATTTTATTGCATTAATTATACTTTTCCAACTTTTTTACTCTATTTCTTTGATATGACTGACGATTGGTATTAGATTTATTAGACCCTATTAATTATTGTATCCTACTGCTTGAAAATTAATGGTTTTCCTTTTGTATTGCTTTACAGTATTTAGAAGAGGAACAATTGGCTAAAATAAAATAAAATAAAATAAAATAGGAAAGTATGCTTTCTCAAATATAATCTTTGTTTTTCAGCGGGACTGCGAGCATCAGCTATTGGTGGAGCGGTAGGTCTAGGGATTGCCTCACTTTACTGCTTGTGGACTTCGAAAGATAGGATATCAGCCTTTACACCACAGAGAAGCAACAGCTATCCATCTCTGTAAGCTCTCCTCAAATAATCTAATGATTATTTTAACCTACTAAAACATGTTTGTTAATCAGTCTTATCACGATTTGTAGGATGACATTTGGCAGTACAAATAGATGATTTTTTCCTCTTTTTAAAGAGGCAGTTTGTATATATTATTTTGTTACTTTTTGGTGAATCATTTTATTTACAGTTACAATTATTAGACTGTTGTGTATGAGCTTAAAATGATATCATGGTTGAAAATAAACAGTAGTGATAAAAATTACTTGTTTTTTATTTACCATGTTGTCTTTGTAGTTGACATTACTTGATATCTCTAAAAGAGTTCATAAAACTTCAACCAAACCATCACATTACTTAATTGTGATAAACATAAGTGTTGAAAATAAGGCACGAATGCTGTGGACGTAGGTTTAAAAACTGAACAAAAACCACTTTCTTTATTATTAAACTTATTATTGAGTTAAAGAGTGTTGTTAGTAAAAGTGTGACACAGATAAGTGGATTTGAGATGTAACCTCACTTGTTAATTATTGATTTTCCTTTATAATAATTAGGAATAAAATGACAAATCAGTATGGTTTCTAAAGTCCATTGTAGAAGTAAGTTTATTGTCAACAAAAATAATAAACATAGCAAACACATGACATACATGACAGTTGTTATAAACTTGATAGGCCTACCAAGAAGTCAATGAGGAACAAGATTACAAATTCCAACACCCCTCCTTAATCTTGATCCTTCATTGAGGTAATATCAAGGTCGGTCAAGAAACCATCATGCTTGATTTTGCCAAGTGATTTGGTTAAAATGTCAGCCACCATCCTGGAAGTTGGAACGTAATTCAGCACAATTAGTTTTCTCTTGATTATGTCTCTGACAAATAACTGTTTACAAATTATATGTTTGGTCTTGTCATTCACGGTTCTCTTCTGTAAAATCTTCATTGCTGGCATGTTGTCACAATACAAATTTACATGCTCAAGAAATATTCCCAGCTCTTCCAACAAGTGCTTCAGAAACATTGCTTGCTTGCATACCTGAACCATTGCTATATACTCTGACTCTGTTGAGGAATCAGTCATGCATCTCTGTTTCTTACTTCTCCAAGACACAGGTCCTCCACACAGTTTAAAAACATATCCGGTAATCGAAGTTGTTTCCATGACTGGCATCAACAAAACCATGTAGAGGTTCTTCATCAGCTGTGAACGTAATGCAATAAGATTTGGTTCCCTTTAAGTATCTTAAAACTCGTTTGGCATACAGTAAAGAATGACAGGTCTCTTCAGAATGACAGGTGTTATACTGACTCAATTTCGTCACACTAAAAGTAATATCAGGTCTTGTACACACTGACAAATTCATAAGACTGCCTATCAGCTCCTGATACTGCAAGTTGTTACTGTTTACCTCTGTTTTTTTAGGGTCTAGCCCTTCTTCCATAGGTGTGTTGGCAGGATTACAATCAATCATATCAAATCGTGCCAAATTCTTCTCAATGTAAGCTGTTTGATCAATTCCCAGGATATCATTTTCCCTAGTTATTCTCATGCCTAGTACATTTTTAGCATCACCATGATCCTTGATTTCAAAATATCCTTTTAACTGTAGTTTTACATTTGATTTTAAGTCATCGTCATTGCTGAACAGAAGAAAGTCATCTACATACAAAGCTATAATAGTAAGTTTGCCTTCTGTAAACAGTGCAAAGATACATGGTTCTAACTCTAGTTGTGTAAACCCCATTTCTTGCAACACAATTTCACATTTTTCATTCCAGACTTTCGATGCCTGCTTTAAACCGTATATGGCCTTGTTTAGTTTGCAAACTTTTGTTTCTGAGTCAATTTTTACAAAACCCTCAGGCTGACGCATATATATCTCTTCCTTCAACTCTCCATTTAAAAAAGCGCAAGTTACATCTAAGTGATCAATGGATAAGTCAAACTTAACAGCTAATGCAAACACAAAACTCTCAAACTTTCAAATCTTACCACTGGCGAGAAAGTATCCTCATAGTCAACGCCATATTTTTGAGTAAAACCCTTTGCTACCAGTCTTGTCATATGCTTAACAATCTCTCCATTACAGTCTTTTTAATTTTACTCACCCACTTACATTTTACAACATTTTTACCTTGAGGTAGATCAACAAGAGTCCAGGTGTTATTCTTAATTAACGAGGCATACTCTTCCTCCATAGCATGCTGCCACAAATCTTTATTCGGATCTTCTATTGCCTCTTGATAACTACTTGGCTCTTGATCCTCACGGGTAACCATGTAGGTAAAAAATCAGCAAACATTTTAGGTTTTCTTACTCTTAGAGGGTACCTACCACCAACATTAACTTCAACGCCTTCCTCTTCATTTCCCGAATCTCCTTCAGTGGCTTCTTCAGTTCCAATATCGCCATCATCTTGCTCAATGTTGATACCATCAAGAGTGAAGCTCTCCTCTTCTGCCTCAGGATTCCTGTAAGGTTCATCGAGTTTGGTGGTCTGGATGCTTACTATGGTCTCGGCTGGTTGTATAGTTTCACCACCGTTATTTCCTTCCCGCCCATTATAAAACATGTTTTCAAAAAACTTTACATCTCTAGAATAAATCACTCTATTGGGAGATTTAGAGTCGACCAATTTGTAGCCTTTGACATCCTCACTGTAACCTACAAAAATGTGAGGAACACTCTTAAAGTCCAATTTGGTCCTCCTCTCCTTAGGTACATGCACATAGCCTATGCACACAAAAACTCTAAGGTGACTGAGGTCCACTTTCGATCCAGTCCATTTCTCCTGTGGAGTGACTCCGAAAATAGCTTTTGTAGAACTTCGGTTCTTAAGATAAATAGCTACCTCCACAGCATACTGCCAGTAACCCTTGCTTAAATTTGAGTCACTTAGCATGCTTCTAGCTTTTTCAATAATAGTTGTATTTGCACGCTCAGCTACCCCATTCTGCTCAGGGCTGTAACGAGTAGTAACCTGGTGCCTTATTCCAAATCTATTACACACTCCTTCTAGTCTCGCATCCATGTACTCCCCGCCTTCATCTGACCTAACAGTTTTTATTGTCAGGTTGGTCCGATTTTCAACTAAAGTCTTAAACTTCAGAAAATAATCAACTACTTGATCCTTTGATTTCAAGAAATAATCAAAAGTCATTCTGGTGAAGTCATCAATAAATATTAACATGAAGCGATTACCTTGAAGCGACTGAATATTCATAGGCCCACAGACATCCATATGAATTAACTCTAGTTTTGCCTCAGCTCTCTTACTTGGAGTGGTTGGAAAAGATTCTCTGGAGTGTTTCCCCTCCACACAGGGAATGCACGGTTCTGGCCTCTGACTAGGAAAATCAACACCCAAAGCCATCCCTTTTTCCAAAATACCCATGCTAACTTTATTCAAATGACCCAACCTCCTGTGCCATAAATTTTGAAGGTCCATACTACTGACTGATCAACTTGAGTAGACATAGCTAAATTACCAACATTTGGATCAATGTTACATTTACTCTCTGTATCCAAACGATACAGTCCGTTTACATTTGTTCCAGTTCCACAGATTTCACCTCTTACTGAAAACCCATCTTTGATGTAAATATTACACCCTTTGCCATCAAAAACTATAACTTGTCCTTTACTAGCTATTTTGCTCACAGATAGCAAATTTGTAGACAAATCTGGTACATATGTTACATCCGATATCACTCTCTCACCAAAGTTTTTAAGGTTCACAGAAACTTTCCCAGAACCTGTAGAGTAAATTTTGGTATTGTTGGCGACTGTGACCTCTTTAACTCCCTCATTTGAGTTAAACGTTTGAAAACTTTCTTTACTCTTAGAAAGATTGTCAGAACAACACGAGTCTATGTACCAGCTTTGTGGTTCTACCTTTACATTCAAGGCAGTTATCCAACTTACATTTTTATTTTTATTTTTACCATCTGACCTAACAATTTTTGGAATTGACCCTACCTTTGAGCTATTACTAATATTAGCTTGATTATTTTCAGGACAATCTCTTATCATATGGCCTGCCTTTTTACATTTGTAACATGTAGGAATAAAAGGCTTCCTCGTCTTTGAGCTATTATTAGAGTTAGCTTATTTTAGTTATTTGATTTTGTTAGAAAAGGCTTACCATTAGTGCTTTTAAAAGTTGAAAATACTACTGAGGACTCAGTGGTATCCTTTTTAGCCATGCTATTTAATTTTTCTAGTACTTTACTATATTCTACTTTATCTGAACTCTCGACTGCCATCCTAAATGCCCTGTAAGACTCAGGCAAAGAAGTAGACACGCCTTCATTTCATCGTCCACAGGTTTCTCTGTGTCAGCGAGTTGAGCACTGAGGTCAAGAAATTTAGAAATATACTCACTCATGTTGTTGCATACTTCCAACTTTAAATCTAAAAGCTGGTCCAGCAGGAATATTCTCCTGTTTGTGCTCTTGACTTCATACTGCTGTGCTAAGATGTCCCACGCTTCCTTCGCTGATGTGGCCATCCAGACATGTAGTCTTGGTGCTGCCTCCAGGTGCATGGCAATCTTGGCGAGTGCCCTCTCATCTTTGTCCGGATCCATAGTTAGCGGTGTCGTCTCTGTAGTAGTTTTTCGTGGTTCAATGCAATTCCACAATCCATCGTACTTTAGAGCCATCTTCATATCAAACTTCCAACTTGCATAGTTGGTTGACCCTTTCAACTTAGAAATTCCAGGGGCTGATGTGTGTATACAATTTTGTCTCCCATCATAGTAATTAATAAGCGTTCATACAATGAAATTTACTATAATATTTCTTAAAACACTTCCCTCAAAAAACGTACAGTTCAAAATATGCCACAGAGATCATTTATTACAATAAAAACGAAACTGGGCAACATAACCACTTGTTAATTATTGATTTTCCTTTATAATAATTAGGAATAAAATGCCAAATCAGTATGGTTTCTATAGTCCATAGTGGAAGTAAGTTTATTATCAACAAAAATAATAAACATAGCAAACACATGACATACATGACAGCTGTTATAAACTTGATACCAAGAAGTCAATGAGGAACAAGATTACAAATTCCAACAACCTCCCCCACTAATGATTAAAAATGGGATATTTTAAAGGAGGGATTCACTTAAAGATGATATGTAGGTCTCCGTACGATCTCTCTTCATTCTGACTGTCAGAGTTTAGTCTCCCAATGCACAAAAAAATTATTACCTAAAAGCTTTAGTATGAACGATCTTGGAGAAAAATCCTCATTTTGATGCTACCTTTGGGTATCTCCTTTCTTCTCGCTTTGTCATCATTTAAACAAAATCAGCAAGGCTCAGAACAAGTTTTATGCGTTCAAAAAACGTAAGGTTTTTCTCAGTCTGTTCAGTGTTGCTGCTTGTAGTCAAGTCATTAAAGGGATCTAACCCCTGGGTCTCAGTTACACAGCACAGCTGAGATAATCCACTTAACATTGCTGGGTAGTAGTTTTATATAAATTGAATTTTATTGTACCCTCACCGAATTAAAACTTGAAATCATCAATAAATTTGACTTGGACTGAGAATAACTAACTATTTTGTGATTGGTCCTTTGTAACAGATTTTCATTAGGAAGAAGCTAATATAATTGGGAGCAATAACCAAGGTGGTTGAGTAAGAGTCTGCTGGAAAAATTTGTGTTTATTATATCTTTTTGGGTAGTTAACCAACTATGATTATATGTTATAATAAACACAAATTTATGTGTGTAAGCCCTGAAAACACTAACTTGATAGTTCAACAAAAACATTTTATTCAATAATTTCAGGTTGAATAATTTCAATAATTTCTCGGTTGAAAATTGTTGGTTTATCATCAAATGATTCTGTACTTCTCATTTGGTTCACTAACATCATCACTGCTGTACTGGGGATTGTGTTGATTTTTATAGTTGACTAGCAGATGTACCCGCAGCTTCGCCCGCTGAAAGGATAGCTCATTTTAATTCAATTATATTATGCCTTGTGCAATTTTTAGGAATAATTAACAAAATGGACTGATTTATTTGGGTCATGTGCATGCAATTAAACCCTTAAGATGCAGCTCATGATTCCACTCTAGATTAAAATGAGAAAGTGTAACGCTTCCTCTAAACATGTTCCCCTCATGATTAGCAAATGGTATAAATTAACTTCCTCCAATTTCCCAATACAGAGAATGAGGATAACCTGGAATATTAAACAAAGAGGGCGACACTAAGGATGGATTTTCGACTTGACATCAATCTGAATTTAGCATGTTTTTGAAAATAAACCGAAAACTGTAAGAAAAAGTAGGAGGTGAATATCTTGGCCAAAAAACTATTTCCCCAAAAAGTTTCTCATTAAAATTTAAATTTTATTCTTTCAGTAGATTAGTTCTCGTACCTTTTCTGGTCACTGAAAATATTCTACAGGACTCCCATCCATAGTTAGGAAAAACTAAAATGGCCGCAATTTTACTTTTTTCAAATAATCTATTTTAGCCATCTGAGAAAGAATATTTTTAAAACCTTTCTTTTTTTCACATCTAAAACCTATAAAGAATAATTGTGCAAAGTTTCATGGCCCAAAGTCCTGTAGTTTTTGAGAAATTAAGCCTTGAAAGCTAAAAGTGGCCGCCATATTGTATTTTATAATATACCATATTTAGGCCTTTAGAGACAAAATATTGCAAAATCCTTTCTTAGTAAGCATCTAGAGCCTGTGAGGAATATTTGTGCCGAGTTTCATTTAAGCCATATAATTTTTGAGAAACTGTGATCAGTCAGTCAGTCAATGGGTTTTGGATTTTATATATATATATATATATATATAAGTGGTGATGAAGAACTAAAGGTAGAAGTCATGCCTCAATATCTTAAGCATTAAAACATTCAATATAAAATATTTTCTTTACCAAGAGTCCAAATTAAACTAGGCTAATCAAGTTCTCAAAACCCGTCATAAATAACTTATTTCTTAAATCTAATATGTTTCACTAATAGTAGTTTGGTCGTGGGTAACTATCCGTTTTAACAGTTTGGCATACGTAGGCCTACATGGCTAAAAAATTGTTTTATTTTTTAGTTTATGGTAAAAAACACTTGCAGCATTTTGAAACTTAATTTTGGTTTTTACAGAGGAGATAGATGAAGCTATCGGTTGTCTGAAGTTGACCAAGAGCCTGACTTCAGCCAAATGTTCTGTGATTTAGAAATAATGATTTTAAAGTGTTGCATATTGCAATTGTAAGTACTTCACAATATTTGTAGTGTTAATTAAACAATCTCCAACAAACACTTTTAGTTATTAAAAATCCTTTCCTTTACTGAAATATACCATTTTATTTTTTAAAGGAAAAAGACAGCTGATGGAATTCAAATTCTTATTAGAACATTTTTTTGGATGTTAAACATTTTGCAGGAATATGCAGGGTTCACAAAAATATGGAGTACAAGTACACATATTAGTGAACACACACTGCTCAACGGCATTTAACTTTTGGTTCATACCTTTTTCAGATTGTTTTCCTTTTTTTTCCTTTTTTCATGATTGTTTTTCAGTTGTTCTGCTGATAAAACAATGTTTATTATAAACTTTACTCTCATGTTAAATCTTATGGACAGATTCCAAAATTTATGTGCTTCTTGGGCTCTTCCCTTAAGCACTAGTATGATTCTAGTGCAATTAATGCAAACCAGTAATCAATTTATACATTTAACAGATTCCACTGTATACTGAAATGAACTTAAATAAATTTAATAATATACAAGATTTTCATCCTCATAATACAAGAACAAAACTTCAATTATATACTCGCAGACTTCAAAAAAGGAGTATTAGCCATAAATTGAATTGTATACGTTTCTTCTGCATTTTGTTTTTGTTCTGTGTTTCCTTATGGTTTTTTACCTTTGATGGTAGCCTTAAGGTGTCGATGATAATTCCTGGGCAATATGCGTTTCGCGTCAATGACGACGCATCTTCAGTTGCATAGCTCGCAGGTTAACACAGCTCACATGAGTGTTTGTCAAAGTTTATGATAAAACCACGAACACGAATGCGGACATATACACGACGACGGACACAACAGTTAACACCTAAAATTGACATTAAAAACAGACGACATATTACACGACAAATAAATAATTTACATTTACGTGGAGATGACTAGCACCGCTACCGCACAAAGTTTGTAGGCCTGCTGATCATTCTTTCTTTTCGCATGACGTCACTGATCAGCGCCCTCTGCCTCCAGTTTATTTAATAGACGATATGTACTTTTATCCGGGAAATCCTCTTTAACGTTTAAGTTTTTCACTTCCTTTGGATGTTACATATTATTAAATGAAATATTCTTCCCATATTTTTGACTTTGGTGCATCGTTACAAACCTTTAATATTTCCAGTGAATTTTCAAAATTTATGTCATGGGATGGACTTTCTTCTAAATTTTGGGCCTCTTTGTAAAACCCTACCTCAAAAGGGGCTCAACATTTAAAAGAAAATCTATTCCATGACATCATAAGTAAAAAACCATAAGTCATTGATATAGGTGTCTAGGCTTCAATTCTTTTTTTCTGTATTTGTTTCTGTTTACGTTCAGGCTGTTGGCCTGTTTCAGCCAGAATTGTTCCCTTCAAGGTGTTTAAATAAAAAATATGTGAATTAACAATTCTTTTAATGACACTCCAAAATTTCTAGAAACCAATATAAATATTAAATTTTAATGTATAACTAATAATTAATTCTTTATAATTTTATTCCATTTACTTGTAATTATCTTGTTTTTTATTTTTTTTTTAATTGTATTTTAATGCTTGTATATTGACAATGTCTATTCCTTAGTAAACAAAAAGGTCAACGACAATAAAACTCTTGATTTTTTATTAATTTTATTTTTAAAATTCATGTAAGCGAAGGATTTGACGTTAATATTTAATAATTTGGTCTTTTCCATTCGCTTCCAGTTTTCAAATTACTCTACGTTTTGTGAGGTAAGGAAATTCCTCTCATTATCAAGTGACCCTACTTAAAATTACATCGAACCTACTTATTACTAATTAAACCTAAAATATTTTAGGGGTTTCTGGTTTTCAGTAAAAACTTAGGTTTGGAAAATATGGGTGATTAAAGTAGTCACTATCCGATGTACGGACAACAATCCATCTAAGTTTGACATAAAATATGAAAGAGAAATGGTAGTGTGGCAACATGAGGTATACATAGGGTGATAGAATAGGAGCAGGACTTTAGTATTATACCACTCAAGTTACCGTCAAAACTTAGGTTTGGGAAATGTGGGTGATTAAAGTAGTCAATAAGCGATGTGCGGACAGCGATCCATCTAAGTTTGACATACAATATAATAGAAAAACGGAATTGTGGCAGCATGAGGTATACATAGGGTGATAGAATAGGACCAGAACTTTAGTATTATACCACTCATGTTACCGTCAAAACTTACGTTTGGGAAATATGGGTGATTAATATAGTCGATAAGCGATGTGCGGACAGAGATCCATCTAGGTTTGTCATAAAATATAAAAGAAAAACGGAGGTGTGGCAACATGAGGTATACATAAAGTGATAGAATAGGACCAGAACTTTAGTATTATACCACTCAAGTTACCGTCAAAACTTACGTTTGGGAAATATGGGTGATTAAAGTAGTCACTATGCGATGTACGGACAGCGATCCATCTAAGTTTGACATACAATATAATAGAAAAACGGAATTGTGGCAGCATGAGGTATACACAGGGTGATAGAATAAGACCAGGACTATTGTATTATACCACTCAAGTTACCGTCAAAACTTAGATTTGGGAAATATGGTTGATTTAAGTAGTCACTATGCGATATACGGACAGTGATTTATCTAAGTTTGACATGAAATATAATAGAAAAACGGAAGTGTGGCAACATGAGGTATACATATGGTGATAGAATAGGACCAGGACTTTAGTATTATACCACTCAAGTTACCGTCAAAACTTAGGTTTGGAAAATGTGGGTGATTAAAGTAGTCACTATCCGATGTATGGACAGCGATCCATCTAAGTTTGACATGAAATCTATATATATATAAGCCAAAACCCATTGACTGACTGACTGATCACAGTTTCTAAAAAACTATAGGCTTAGAGCCATGAAACTTGGCACAAATATTCTTTACAGGCTCTAGATGAGTACTAAGAAAGGATTTTGCAATATTTTTTCTAAAAATCCCTAAATATAATATATTGTAAAACTCAAAATGGCGACCTTTTTTAGCTTTCAAATCTTACTTTTTCAAGAACTACAACAATTTGGGCCATGAAACTTGGCAATATTATTCTTTATAGGCCTTAGATATAAAAAAAGAAAGGATTTAAAAATATTTTTTCTCAGATGGCTAATTTAGAGTATTTAAAAAAATAATAATATGGCGGCCATTTCAGTTTTTAAAACTACGGATTGGAGTACTGTAAAATATTTTCAGGGGATAGAAAATGTACAAGATCCAATCTAAGAAAAAAATAAAATGTTGACAAATTTTAAATAAGAAACTTTCTGGGGAAGTAGGTTTTTGGCCAAGTTTACTGTCTACTTTTTCTTACAGTTTTCGGGTTATTTTCAAAATGTGTTAAATTCAGATTGACATTAAGTCGAAAATCCATCCTTTGCGTCTTTTTTCTTTTAAATTCTGGGTTATCCTCATTCTCTGTATTGGGAAATGGGAGGAAGCTAATTAATACCATTTGCTAATCATAAGGGAACATTTTTTAAAGGAAACGTTACACCTTCTCAACACCATCTAGGGCGGAAGTAACATGTACACCTAAAGGGTGTATTGCATGCCCATGACCCAAATAAATCAGTCTATTTGTTTATTATTCCTCAAATTTGCACATGGAAATCATGGGATAGTATGATTTAACTAAAATTAGTTATCCTTTCAGCGGGCGAAACTGCGGGTATATCTGCTAGTATCATAGAAAAACGGAAGTCTGGCAACATGAGGTATACATAGGGTGATAGAATAGGACCAGAACTTTAGTACTATACCACTCAAGTTACCGTCAAAACTTAGGTTTTGCAAATATGGGTGATTAAAGTAGTCGCTATGCGATTTACAGTCAGCAATTTATCTAATTTTGACATGTAATATAATAAAAATACGAAGTGTGGCAACATGAGGTATACATAGGGTGATAGAATAGGACCAGGAGTTTAGTATTATACTACTCAAGTTACCGTCAAAACTTACGTTTGGGAAATATGGGTGATTAAAGTATTCACTATGCGAAGTACGGGCAGCGGTTTATCTAAGTTTGACATGAAATATAAAAGAGAAACAGAAGTGTGGCAACATGAGGTATACATAGGGTGATAATAAGACCAGAACTTTAGTATTATACCACTCAAGTTACCGTCAAAACTTAGGTTTGGAAAATATGGGTGATTAAAGTAGTCACTAACCGATGTACGGACAGCGATCCATCTAAGTTTGACATAAAATATGAAAGAGAAATGGTAGTGTGGCAACATGAGGTATACATAGGGCGATAGAATAGGACCAGGAAATTTAGAGGGTTCAAATTAAAGGTCTCCATTCTGTGATGGCGGGAAAAGTAACAAAATTGCTTGAAATTCACCAGAAAACGAGAAATAATGTAAAATATCTGCCATTTAAAAAGCATTGGGGTCTAAAAACGTCTGCTTTCTTTACATAAAACATGTGGTGCTGATACTTGCTTGAAAACCATGTGGTAGGCTAGATATCAATATAAGGTTGGTTGAGATTGCTATGAAGTTATTCTGTACTATAATAAAGGAGCGTTTGAGTTTTCCCTCATTAGGGACTTTAAGCCCCTTCGAGCCACTAGTTAATATTTATTCATGCATTTAAAAACATGAAAATATAATTCATTCACATTTAATTGAAGACAGAACATGAAAAAAACGTTAACACATTCCTCATGAATAACACTACAAATTTAAGAAACAAAAACATATACCTTAACTGACGACAACACCTCAATCCGGCAATGGAACAGAACACAAACGCACCACCACAAACACTCACGCTCGCTCCTCATCCTCAATTGACTAGACCAGCACACGGAGTGCAAGTAGAGGGGGAGTGGGGAGTGGCCGCCCCCCTCTAGGGAAGGCGGGTCTGACACCAGCCGGCATAAAAAAATAGATCATGAAACTGCCCAAAATATCAAAACCGTACCTCTCAAAGAAGACTTATCAATCACTTTCATCGTCCAAAACGGCCAAGATTGACTTGTAGTTCTAAGTACAGTCCAAAAAACACATTAGTAAATAAAACACATGTTCAAAATTGAAAACACATTGTGTAGAAAACTATAATACTGCTAAACTTTCGCATGTAGGGCAGATTCAACACTAGGCCAACCAAGGCCACACCCTAAGAAGGAGGCCGCTCTAGGTAAGAAGTGCAAGTGAAAGAATTTGTAAGGGTATCAAGGCTCTGAAACATTATTTAGTAAGAACAAAGTTCACCTTTTTGAGAGGGAGGGAGCTACACGAATCTGGGCCTAGGGTGTCAGCACCTGTATATCAGCCACTGAAGACATGGCATCAGTGTGAGAAGCAGACAGCGTTTGATTTGCCCACATTAAGAGCTGAGTCATACCGAAGCATTGTAAGTGCAGTCTCAGATGGACTCGAGTGCGAGCCATCCGCTTTGTGGATTAGAGTCACGAGACTTAAACGCGATTCATCCACACACAATAACATCAGCAAATTAAACAGCGATTTTATGACCACTTAATGGTAAGTTAACTCCTGACTACAAGATGTTAACAGCCTACTAAGTTACATGTGAATTGAACTAAAACAAAGTATAGTAGAACCCAAATCAATTGGGAATCAACCTTATTTGAAAAACCAAAAATTCAGATTTATTGGATAGTTCTCGGAAATCAAGAAAATAATACATACACTGAAACAAACTTTGAAATTTATAGTTGCAGCAAATAATTAGAAATGCTTTACTGTAACCACAATGCAAACAACATCCAGAATATATTACAAACACTACAGTACATAAAATGTTAAACGATGTTACATACATATTATAAAAATGAGTATTAATTATTTTGCCAAAAATCAATTCAGATAATGGGGATGCGGTTAATTGGGGTTCAGATAATTGGAGTTCTACTGTAATAATAATATCAGCTAATTAAAAAATAGACGATACAAAACTATTAATTAATAATCCTGACAAAATTCAGTAATAGGGCTTTTATACCATCCATCTTCAGTCATCATCATTCATATATATTCCAGTTAAAATATGCAGCCAGTGGTACATTCTGGTTTTAAAGAAGGTAAAGAAAAAACAAACTAAGTTTATTAAAATTATTGAAAAAGGTTTGCACATAAACTGTTTTACAAGAAGTTAAAGTTTTTATTTAGTAGTGCCTGCTGGGAGCCTTAATGACTCTAGTTGCCTTAAGCGAACTGGATTAAAATACAAAAAAGAAGCAAATCCTTCTAATTTTGCATATTTGTTATGCATACAAATTTAATGAAGAGTAATCAATCTTAAAACCAACCAATTCTTAGAGAAAAAAATTATTGATTAATTAATGAAATCAACCGTGAACCTGAGCTTAATTGAGTAGCTCATTGACTTAATCCAGAGCAGCTCCATGGGAGCTTTGTTTTTTCTTATTTATATAAATAACATACCAAAATTAAGTATCAAAAGAAATATATCTTTTCCGGGCCGGTCAAGATCGGCCTTATTCGCTTAAAGAATGGCCTGGATAAATGGCCTGGACCCTTCCAGTTGCCCTCTCCCTGGAGCATAACTCTAATGATGGTCTTTGGAGTTGCGACGGCACTGATCTCACCAAAGAGCGAAGCTGGATGAGCGTTCCATCTGTCGCACTCAAAAAAAGGTATGCTCGGATGTGTCAGCAATGCCGGTACAGTACAGGAAGTTCGAGCAAGTGACTTTTCCCATCCTGTGAAAATGGGCTCGGAAATACCCGTGACCCGAAAGAAACTGGGTCACGAATTAGTCGACCTCAACGGGCAGCAGTTGTTCAACCCATGGTCAGACGGTGGGAATGAGCCTGACGGTCCAGAGTTTCCTCAAGTTCGCTTCCCAGTTGCGCTGCCAGCAGTCAAAACTCCGGTCGTGCTCTTTGGTTGCAGTTGTTTCCCTGCCAACCTCAGCCCTCCTGCGATAAGTCGCCTGTCACTCCTTTGTGAGAAAGAAGATGAGGGTTTTACCATAACCCTTTCTTTGAATGTCAATAAATCTAAATTTCTACAAACTTATTTTGAAAACTATTTTAGCCCCAGTTGGAAGTTACTGAAAATCCACTTCTGCAGCGAGCTGCACTCACTAGCCTATGGAGGCAACCATTGATGATAAACCACAACTTCAATATTTTATAAAAAAGTTGAGAAAATGATTGATGCATTCAAGCAGTTAAGTCACTCAGCACACTTGTTGACTGTGGATTGCTGCCTGAATGTGAACTATACCTGTGCAAAGTGTTTTGTTGTGCGGAGTTTTGGCAAATATGCCTCTGTCCTAGAGTGCTATGTTGAAATATACATAACTTATACATACAACTTACCATAAAATGTTTATTTTATAATCTGATTTATCCTGTAAAAGTAATATCAGCTGTACTAGTTTTATGTTGTTGTTATAAAAGGAATTAATTCTTGTTTCTTTGCTAAATTGTTTAAACTTTTCTTTGAATAAATTAATGATTATTTCGTTGTGTAAATGGCAGTATTATTTAATATGGTTGTTAAAGTCCCTTAGCTTAAAATCCACTGCCATCATCAGGTTATGGGCCCAGGACAAATCAAATTTAGGTAAAGGAAGTATTTATTGGAAAGTAGCTGGAATTATGGCTGAAGAGGATAAATACAAAATTCCTTTATTTGATGGGACGAATTTTAGCAACTGGAAATTCCGTATGAGAATACTGCTGGAAGAACATGGTCTAGAAGAGTGTATAGAAGAACCATACTACAACAAAATAACATTGGAAGAAAACGATCCGAAAAAAAGAGAAAGAATCCAAAGAAAAGGAACTAGCTGATCTGAAGAAGAAGGACAGCAAATGTAAGAGCAAAATAATACAAAGAATTGCTGATTCACATCTGGAATATGTTAAGGATGCGAAAACATCATTCGATATATGGAAATCGCTGAATGATACTTTTGAAAGGAAGGGAATTGCAAATCAGTTGTTACTGAGGAAGGCACTTCTAACAATGAAATTTAACTCGTCTACTGATAGCATGGAATCCCATTTCCTGAAGTTTGACAAACTTATAAGAGAATTAAGGTCGACTGGAGCAACCCTAGAGGAAACTGATGTGGTATGTCATCTACTGTTGACAATGCCAAGTGAGTACAATGTAGTAGTTACTGCTTTGGAAACTTTATCTTGTGACAAATTAACACTAGGATTTGTTAAGAACCGTTTATTAGATGAAGAAACCAAAAGGAAATGTGATGTTCAGGGCAAAAGTAAAGAACTTAAGTCATCTGAAGTGTTTGTTGTTAAGGAAAGTAGGCCTAGATCAAATAATGGAAATTATCAATCTGAAGTTTCGACTAAAGTTAAAAACCAAAATCATTTTAACTTTAAATGTTACAATTGTGGTTTAGTTGGACACAAGCGCTCTGAATGTACTCGAAGGGTTCCACAGCGGGAAGGGAAGTTCAAGCCTTCTAAAGGGAACATTGCCGCTGCAGAACCGGAAAGAGCGGAAGAAGAGGAAACAGCCTTTATGGGGAACACAGTCGAGCAGATTGAAAGGTCTGTTGAATGGTGCTTAGATTCAGGGGCTACAGAACATATGGTAAGTGACTTGAGTTTACTAACTAACATTCAGATGTTGCATACTCCAATTAAAATTAAAGTTGCCAAAAATGGCGAGACTCTGGAGTCCAAACAATTTGGAGAAATACGTTGTAACACTTTAGTTGGGGAAAAAGAAATGAAAATTAAAATCAATGATGTTCTTTATGTTCCTGGTTTATCTATGAATCTCTTGTCAGTTTCTAAGCTAGATTCTATTGGTCTTAAAGTTACATTTGTAAGTGGTAAAGCAATAATATCTAAGAATAGTAAGGAAGTTGCTGTAGCTTGCAAGGTGAACAAGTTGTATAATTTAGTAATGAACCACTTTGAGATTTGTAATGTTTCTGGTACTTCATATGAAAATATGGGGGAACTGTGGCACAAGCGGTTAGGCCACATTAGTAACAACGGATTGAAGAAGTTGCAAGGTTTGGTAGATGGAGTAAACTTGCCAAATAAAGTTGTACTTTCTGAAATTTGTCAAAGTTGTGTAGAGGGGAAACAAACCAGTCTCCCTCACAATCAAATAAGAACTCGAGCTAAGAGACCATTACAACTTGTTCATAGTGATATTTGTGGACCAATCAATCCACAATCGTATGATGGTAAGAAATATATGCTTACATTTATTGATGATTATACTCATTTCACTGATGTTTACTGTCTGGAAGCAAAGTCTGAAGTATTTCATTACTTCAAATTGTACGAGGCAATGGCAACGACTCACTTCAATCTAAAAGTAAGTCGTTTTCGTTGTGATAACGGGGGTGAATTCATTTTGAATGAAATGAAGGAATATTTTGAAAAGCAGGGTATTCAATTTGAGTTTACGATTCGCTACACTCCACAGCAGAATGGAGTTGCTGAGCGAATGAACCGAACCATTTTGGACAAAGCTAGAAGTATGATTTTCGGTACATCCTTGGACAAACGTTTTTGGGTGGATGCAGTGAAAACTGCGGTGTATCTGATTAACAGATCTCCTACTTCTGCTTTGGATAAAAAGGTACCTGCAAAACTATGGTATGGGGAAAAACCAAATCTACAAAAACTGAGAGTTTTTGGTTGTGTAGCTCATCTTCATATACCTAGTCAACTGATTAGAGGGAAGTTCGAAAAACGTTCAATGCAATGTATATTTATTGGCTATTGTGTGAATGGTTATAAATATTGGTGTCCCGAGCAAAGGAAGGTTATTTTTGGTAGGGACGTGATTGTTGATGAGACAAATTTTGTAATAAAGGAAGCGGAACAAGCTACGCATGATCCAGGATCGGAAGACGCAGATGAAGCTGATAAGGAAGAAGATGAAGATGAACTCAATGACAATGTAAGTACCAATGGGGAAGAGTTAAGGCGGAGCACCAGAAGTCATTTAAGACCCAAATACCTAGAGGACTATATCTGTCAAGCATTTCAGGCTGAATTGTACGTGGAAGAAGTACCCGAAACCTATGCTGAAATAGCAGACAGGGCAGACAGAGAATTCTGGTACGAAGCTATAAAGGAAGAGATGGACTCTTTAGTCAAGAATGTCACATGGACACTAATGGAATTGCCTCCTAAAAAGAAAGCCATTGACTGTAAATGGGTTTTTAAAATAAAAAGAGTCGAAAAAGGGGAAATAGAAAGGTATAAAGCTAGGCTTGTGGCAAAAGGTTGTTCGCAGAAAAAAGGATATGACTATAATAAAACCTATGCTCCTGTTGCAAGATACACAACTGTTAGAATACTTCTTGCAGTAATCAACAAAGAAGAACTACATTCTTATCAAATGGACGTAAAGAATGCATTTTTACATGGTTTCATAGAAGAGGAAATTTACATGAAACAGCCAGAAGGATTCGTGAAGAATTCAAACTTAGTATGCAAATTAAATCGTTCATTGTACGGCCTGAAACAAGCTCCGAGGTCATGGAATACAAGATTGCATGAGTTTCTAATGAAACAGGAGATGGTTCAATCTCAACATGATAAGTGTTTGTACATGAAGAATGAAGGAGATAGAAAGTTGTACATATTAGTTTATGTTGATGATTTGATTATCGCTGGAAATGATGAGTCGATGATCAGCCAGATGAAGAAGATTCTTTAAAGTGAATTTAGTATGAAAGATCTTGGAGAACTATGTAATTTCTTGGGAATAAAGATTGAAAGAAATTCAAATGGAATGTTTCTGTCTCAACCTGTATATTTAACAAATGTTTTGAAGAGATTTCAAATGGAAAATTGTAAAGGTGTAAAAACTCCAATGGAATTGAAGTTTGAGTCAAATGGGTCAAAGGAAGTCAAATGAAGAGCATTGGAAAGGATTGAAACGCATTTTAAGGTACATCAAACAAACATTGAATGAAGGACTTTTCTATTCTAAGGAATCAAATGAGTGTTTGGTTGGGTTTGCAGACTCTGATTGGGCGAGTGATATTGACAGGAAATCAACTTCGGGTTATGTATTTCAAGTTTATGGATCAACTGTTAGCTGGGCCACAAAGAAACTAACTGTAGTGGCTTTATCGTCAACAGAAGCAGAATACGTTGCCCTTGCAACTGCTGCAACTGAAGTTGTTTGATTGAAGAATGTTTTAAAGGACATGGACCTGCAAATAAGTGATCCAGTAATTATTTACGAAGACAATCAACCTTGTATACAACTTTTGGACAAAGTGGAGCACCGCAAGTTGAAACATGTTGATGTAAAGTATAAATTTGTTCAGGACTTACATAACAGGCATGTGATTAAAGTGAAATACATACCGACACAGAAGCAAAGAGCTGATATATTTACCAAGAGTTTGCCTTTGTTAAGTTATGAGAAGCTGAAGAAATGTTTGGGTGTGTTTGCTCTTGAATCAGGAAGATAAAATCAAAAACATTTTATGTTAATTTGAGGCGGAGTGTTGAAATATATATAACCTATACATACAACTTACCATAAAATGTTTATTTTATAATCTGATTTATCCTGTAAAAGTAATATCAGCTGAACTAGTTTTATGTTGTTGTTATAAAAGGAATTAATTCTTGTTTCTTTGCTAAATTGTTTAAACTTTTCTTTGAATAAATTAATGATTATTTCGTTGTGTAAATGGCAGTATTATTTAATATGGTTGCTAAAGTCCCTTAGCTTAAAATCCACTGCCATCATCATGCTATACCCCATGAGGAACATGTTGAAGATGTTTGCACATAAGTTGAGTATTTAAAACAAAAGTTTTAAACCAAATATTTGAGTTTTGAGGAAAAACAAAATAATCAGTTTTTTAAAATTGATTAAATCAATGGAATTTTGTAATTTGTTGACGTTCAAACCCAAATACAGTAGTTTAACCCCTTAAGCGCGGAGTAATTAGCTCCCCGCATGATCAGTAGTGTGCAGTTTAATTACATGATCAACACCAACACGCGAGGTTTTTGTTTCTACGCGACGAACGCGATACTGCAGAACTGATGGCGTGGATGTAGTTCCAAAAAAATTCACTAGAGTGCAGCATTAAACGGTCTGCAACTCGTCAAGGTCAACTGTACAGTAAGAGAAAGAAAAAACCAAGCAGAACAGTTGTACCAACAAAATAAAAAAATAAATCAGCTGAGAATGTCAAATCCGAGCAAACTCGGGCGTCGCGCGGAGGGCACTTAGATGTTCCACGAGATATCTCGTGCGTCGCGCTTATGTGCACAGAATACTACCACGAGCTATCTCGTGCGTCGCGATAAGGGGTTAATTGTTAACATCCAAGCTTTATCATGTTTCTCAAGACGTGTAGCAGTGGTTCAGAGGTCAATAACAAAAACAAGAGACCAATATTGTATGACTTATTTACTATTATTAGACATTTGTTTTCAATGGTATCTAAAAACTTAATTGTTCTATATAAAGCGTAATAAAAATGTTTTCTCAACATCGACATGTAACAAGAAATAAACTTACTTTATCTCCCGAATTGTTAAATTACACAATAAAGAAAATATGTTTATTTATTTTTACCTGGCCCATCAACTATATAGGTAGCAATTTTCTATTAAAATTGTTGAATGCAGAGACAGACACCAGCACTGTGTACAAGCGGAAAGTGGAGGTCTGGTTGTTGCATATCATCTCCGAGGCTTCTGAGCTGTACTTGTAGTCACCGTAACATAAAGCTTTTAGTTTTGACTTTGAGTGTCTTGATGAAGCAACCCGCTGTTTTGATTGAACATTTTATAATCTATTTTCTTACTGGCTGTTTTATAGTTTGTGTAATGTTATTTAATTTTTCACACCATCAGTTTTCTACTTAATTTTTTGTAGGTCACCACTTATTATTTATTATTAATTTTTGTTCAGTATCTAATGTGAATACAGTGTTGTGAGGAATATATCAATTTTTTTATGTAAAGCACTTTTTGTTGTATGTAACATAACAGAAATAAATCTTGAAAAAGATATTATGATGCCTCAAGAATAAAAATCTTTGAAATATTGGTGAAGATTAAATCAAAATTAAATATACCTTGATACTGCATTGCAATCTTTGTAACCTACCTGCATTGCAATCTTTGTATTGTATCTTGTTACCCTTTATGATATAATTTCTTAATTATCTAATAGTCCAGTAACTGAAGGTAAAAAACAGTGAAACTGGAGAATTTTCTCGGTCAGCACTAATTTACATGAAAATTTGGATTTAGGTTCTACTTACCCCCTACTTCAAAGTTAAAAATGATTTAAGGGTTGCTTTTTCCCAGGGGGTGGGTGCCACCCCTTCTGGTGGGTGAAAATTGTTATATTGAAACTAAGCCCGGAAATGGATATATTGACCAATTCTAAGCAAATTTTGTCCTATAAAGTTTTTTCTTAAAGTCAATACTTTTTGAGATATTTACGATTGAAATTGGCGATTCCCCCATTAAAAACCACTTTTTCAAATGGTTTTCCACAAATAACTCAAAAACTAAGAGGTTTAGCGAAAAAGTTGTAATTAAATAAATTGTAGTGTATAAAAAAACAAAGAAAACGGTGGGCTTGTGAAGGCTATAAACCCAGTTGGAGCCAAGTTATGGCTTGTTTAAGAGTGGTTTTAATTCGTCGAACGCCAAAACGCACAATTTCAATGTGAATTAGTATTTACAAGAATCTTAGGGTAATATAAATAGTTGACAAACTATTAACTATTTTTAAATTTTAATGTTTTCATGGCTACCAACCTATAAAAAAATTTTGTTATTGAAAAAAAGCAAACGGTACATTATTTGCGATAATTCTTAAAATATATACTTGGTTTATCAGCCATAACTCGGTCAATTTTTAAGTTACTAAGGTTTTCTAAATATCATTTTGTATGTTTTTTAGGAGCTATAAGCTCACAGAGTAGTATTTATTTTTCAACCCTTAAGAAAAAATAGGGTGAGCTGAAAGGGTTTGAAAATATCAGTAATTATTAACAATTGAAGACTTTGAACACCTATATCATCCTTAATTATTGTCATAAAAACAAAAAAGGTATCAAAATTTTTATCATATCAATCGCTACAATCTTTTACTCTGCAAAATTTTCCGTATCACCTATAGATTTAGAATTATCTTGAAGAAAAGGTATTTTTTTGTTATTGCTAAAATCCCTTTTTTTATTTTAAATTCACATTTTTTCCAAAAATAAGCGTGAAGAGTTCAAACTTCTTGAGTCTATTGAAAACACATAATTGAAGGGAATTGCAGAGGGGTAAGGATTAATTTCAGTTTGAGTCCCAGTTGGGGGTTGATATTTCAAGATTTTTATAGCCGAAAAAATATAAACCAACTTTATTTTGATCATAACTCGCTTAATTTTTACAATAATAACTTTTTCAAAAAAACAAAATTAAAGGTCTTTTAATGATATTATGTTATTTCACATTGAAATTGTGCGTTTTGGCGTTCGACGAATTAAAACCACTCTTAAACAAGCTATAACTTGGCTCCAACTGGGTTTACAAACTTCACAAGCCCACCATTTCCTTTGTTTTTTTATAAACTACTATTTATTTAATTATATCTTTTTCACTAAACCTCTTAGTTTTTGCGTTATTTGTGGAAAACCATTTGAAAAAGTGGTTTTTTTGGGGGGGAAATCGCCAATTTCAATCGTGAATATCTCAAAAAGTATTGACTTAAAGAAAAAACTTATAGAACAAAATTTGCTTAGAATCGGTTAATATATCCATTTCCGGGCTTAGTTTTAATGTAACAATTTTCACCCCCTAGAAGGGGTGGCACCCATAAACCAACCATAAAACCCACCATACAATAAAAACCATAAATACCCACCCCCTGGGAAAAAGCAACCATAAAAATATTTTAACTTTGAAGTAGAGGGCAAGTAGAACCTAAATCCAAATTTTCATGCAAATCGGTTGTAATTGAGAAAATTCTCCAGGGAAGTGGTCAGTTACTGGAATATAAGAAATATTTCATGACACCAACGCCTCCAAACTTCATTCTACATTATTTCAATCACTCTATTTCTTTGTTGGTTTTATTTTACCTAGGACCATATTCAAATCACAAAAATAAAATAAAAAGCCAACCTTTGAATTTAAATAAATTTATGATGAAATATAATATTAACACTTTTGTTATAATTTATATATTATTATTAAATGTGTTATATTTTTTATACTGACACTATTATCCGGTTTTTTTATCCTGTCATTATTGTCTTGAGATATCCTGGAAACCAGTTTGTAACTGAGGATCGAGCGCTTGAAATAAAGGCATTTATTATTATTACCTGATTTTATACAACATGTAGATACACTGCATTAATTTTCCAAAGTCATATGGAAGATATAATCAATACTTAGAAAATTGATTGCTTTGCTACATTATTTATAGGGTGTGACCTACAGCAAAGTTGTGTTGATGTTTATCAGGGGCGTGGTAGGTGTATTTACAGAGAGCTCAAACAAACTGTGGCATGTGCTAAATATCTCGGTTCTACTGCACCTTCTCTCTCACTGACCAGTCTTATCTTGACACTGATAACACCAGGTATCAGTCTTATCTTAACACTGATAACACCAGGTATCAGCCTTATCACCTCAGTTACTGTGTTCAATATTCCCCGGCTGCACCCATGTTAATCTACTAGCTGTATATTTTACTGGAATATTATTAATGTGCTTGACATTAGAAACAACTTAGATATGCAGTGAAGGTGAGTTTTATTAATTCTAACTTGCTTGATTTGATAACAATCCAATGTTAAAAATAATATTTCTAGTTGGAATAATTATTTTTTGGTTATTGTAAAATTATTGCTTGAGTCTCTTAATATTACCTTGAGTAGAAAATCATACTATTTTTATATTTTTCCTTGGTTTTAAATCAAATTCAAAATTAATTTCTTCGCTGCTTTATAGACTTCCTTGAAATCCTGACCCTCACAAGGTGGGAAAATTAATATGAACATGAGGGATATTTATTTGGTATTAGTAGTTCATGTTGGAAGATATGGGTAAACTCAATAGTATTATTTGGTGAGAATATTATCGCCAACACTTTTATTTTTATTGCATTGTAGGTAAATTTATCAAGCTCAGGGGAAGAAAGCTAATAGGGGCGAGGGTCTCATTGTAAGATCTAACCCTGGGACCATCATATTATTTTGTTTTAGGGTCCCCAGATACCAAAAACACTATCTGGACATTTTCATATATTTTTGACAATATTATTGATTATGAAAAGTATCTTTTTTAAACATTAATTTACCCTGACTACTTTTACCTTTAAGTCCTGTTAAAATTATATATTTGTGGTTGTTTGCCTCCAAAACTGGGATTTGATTATTAAAATACAGGCTTACATACCTTCACTCTCCAGTCCTTATTAATGTAGATTTTCTACATATGTTTCAGAACTTGTAGTTTCATCTTCGGGAATTGATCATAAAATTGTCAAATAATTAAAAAAAGACTTAAAAAATGTAAAAAAATATAAACATTTTTATGTTTTTTGAATAATTTTTAAATTATTTGACAAGCGTAAGCTTTAAAAACTTTTAAACATTTATTTTTCATACCATTTGGAAATGGTGCAAAATTGTATTGTACCAAATATAAAATAAGTTAAAAAAATGAATACACCTGACGGATACATATTTTTTTATGATATGACCTTAACTATACGTAAATTCTAATTAAAATGCTTTTTAAAATCTACAGTTATGATTATTTTAAGTTTGGTACAGAACGGCTTTAGCCTTAAACATATTTAAGAGTGATATATATTAAAAAAGGATACTCTGTTAACTTTCAATTACAAGTGTGTAATAGACGAAGATTAATTTAGTCAACAAATCTTTCCCAACAATTATTTATGTTTAATTTTATGCATAACCTTACTGAGAGGGATTCCAAACATTCAACCACACATATACGGTATTGCACAGACCACACAAGCCATTGAGATGGAGCGCTAGCCAGTGATGGAAGCGGAGCGCAGACTGCTGGTGTTGTACGTCAGTGTGTTTGTCTGCGGCCTCGTCTCCTCGGCCTCTCTCGCCATCGCCTGGCTCTACTGGGACCCGACGCTCAACTCCTGCATCGATGTCAACTGCGGCTGCCTGCTGTACAGCGTTGTCACATTCAACACGTTCGTCGGAGGCGCGGTGCACTTGTGTCGGTTCGCCGTGTTCGTCCAGCTGCCCGTTCTCGCCTGGGCGACTGCTGCTGCCCTCTACCATGCTTACAGAGTCTACGTTCCGAGGAAACTGCCTGTGAGAAGGCGGACTGTCACTTTCAACGAGGATGGATCCAGGTTGTAAAGCTTGGTAGAGGTGTGTGGTGCTTAGTACAGGTGTATGGTGTTGGTGCATGTGTGAGGTGCTTGGTACAGCTTGATGTCAGGGCCGCCACGAGGCGATTGGGAGCCTGGTGCAAAAGTTCTGGTGGGGGCCCTTGCTTCCATGTCGAATACCAATCACATTTTTAATTGCGAATATTTACATCGATGAAACATTTATTTATTTGTGCTGTGCTGTGTGATAGTAATTTTTAACATAACAATTGTACTCTTTTGTAAAATTACCTACCCGTTTTATTGTTAAAACGTAAAGCCTAAGATAAGTAATTTATATGGAAGTTAGTATAATCCGAATAATATTTGTGTAAAAAAGGTTTATATTACATTGGCCTTAGCTTAACATCATAATATACTTTAAAATTCATTGAATTTTGCTAAAATTAATCTCATGTTGACATGTATAATCATACTAGAAGAACCCGTGGCTTCGCTCACGATTAAAATTATACATACACTATCACCCATGAATTATATAGTTTTGCTTTCCCATTTATTTTTCTTATTGTAAAATCGAATGTATGTAATGTATCTACTTCTTTGAACATATCAAATGTACTTCCATAAAGCAAAAGTTTTTAGAAATTCGCTCTTAGTACGAAGGTCTGCTACGACGGGGGTATTATATTCCTGCATGAACTGCCTGTACATAAAAAAATGTGACCATATCCAACGCCCCACCGACAAAGCCCCAAATGGTGTTGCTGCCCTGGGTAGGCTCATGCCCAATATCGGTGGTCCTTCCTCTTGCAAGTGCGTTTTGCTTGTGTCGGCTGTCCAGTCGATCGTGCTATCAGGTGAAGAGGATTGCGCTCACACACTCAAGAGGCCAATTTACAGAGACGAACGCCGAGAAGCATTTAATGGTCGTTTCCACGGTACCTGAGCTTGCCCTGATGATGATCATGGGGCACAATATAAGGAACGGCACCCTTGGCTTTTTCGACGGCACTTTGAATCTGCTCGCATATGTTACCCTTAATTAAAACTTTATTATGCACCCCCGTCGCAGCAGACCTGCTTATTAGAAATCCTATTTATTTCCTTCATGAAGGCATACGTGTTAGAGGAATCAAAGAAGTTAGCTTGAAAGTTTATTCACTGTAAAAGATCATTTTCTTAAGGTTTTAGGGTCTACCTTGAACAAAAAATTACAATGCCACTCCAGCAATTATTAAAAAGTGCTGTCTTACGTTTTTAGACTCTATATTGAGCAAAACGTTTGAATGAGCCGTCCCGGCAATTTTTTTAAAGTGTTGTAGGTAAAATTAATTCTTTACAGTAGCACACTCTTCCTCTTTAAATAGCAGTTAGTTGTCATAAAAAAAGTCCTTCAAGTATAAGTGATCAGTGATCACTGGAGTCCTTCAGTAATCAGTTATTTATTTTATGTTATACTACATATTATCAGCATTTTATATAGTGTATTGCACTTTGAAAAAAATGCAAAAGTCTAATTCATTGACCACCTGGCACCAAGTAACAAATCTTCATTTTAACAAAAATACAGTTAAATAGCAGAAAGAAATACCATTAATTTACATCACCTGTTTTAAATTTTACTTTCATATGTTTTGTTAGTAAACAAATCTAACTCAAATTATTTCAAAATCTCTGACATGGGTACCTTTAAGACGGTCCCAGGGCTAAGCCCTGAAAGTTATCACGAAATTGAAGGTGTATAAACCTACTCCATGAAATTCTACATGTATGTACCAAGTTTCGTGGCCATCGGTCCAGCGGTTTCTGTGTTTATCCCTGCCAACTAAATATATATATATATATATATATATATATATATATATACCAACATCCTCTTTTATACTTATAGATTATTCCAGGAAAAGAAAATGTAAAATACATTAGACCTAACCATCGATGTGATTAAATTTATTTACATCGACGGACCAGACCTAATTTTATAATATAGGCCCTAATAAAGAAAATTATAGTCTAAACCTATAAATAATTCCATTTTTGGCTTTAGCCATTACAAAATCATTGATTGCATAATCAAACTTGATAGGTTTAACATAATCATGTTCAACACTTAATATCATTGATTTAACCGATTTTTGCCCATTGCGGAACGTAGCTTACTTTTTAAGGGCATCTTACTAAAGGCACGTTCCCCTGAGGCAACGGACCCAGGCAAAACTATCATGAGTCTTAAAGACAACACAAATTTGGGGAAACCCAGGTTGAAGTCTTTTATCAAATATTTGATTAAGGATCTTTAAAGCTGAGTTCACACTTCCATCTATTTTTACTACACTACTATCAACTTTTTTCCGGTATATTCTTAATTCTTGACTCAATTCAGCCAGGTCTATAATAGATAAGGTTTTCGCAAAGCTTGTGCAATGTTGATAAAAAGTCTTGATTCATTGTTCACTATTGTTTTACTGTAATCAAACCTAATTCTTTAATTGGGCAAAAAACCATATCATCTACTACGTAAGTATAAAATTGTAATAGCTACAAACAGACAACACACGGTCTCGACAAAACGCGACGCTGCGAGTCAAGAATGTGCGGGGAACACTGAGCTTAGTGGTAAGGACTAAGTCAGTTGGAGGTGCCGGTCAAAACAAAATTTAAAAAAATTGTTCCTCCGAATAATCCACTGACTGAAGGCTAACCCAGGAAGATCTGCTCACTTTAAATCTTCTTAAAAATAAAAATAATTGATTTTTAAACATATTTGTTTTTTAAATGTAAGATTTTTTTTGTAACATATTTGTTTTTGTCTTAAAAAATTTTCAACCGCTCACGGTATTGTGATATATATATTTATACTAATATGTATAACTAGAGGCTTGAAGGGGCTAATAGCCCCTAAGCATAATCCTTCTTTACTATAGTACAAAATACCTTCTCAGAAAATAGGCTTTTGGATCCACAAAATTATGATTATTTCTGGCATTTGGTTTTAATTAAACAAAGCAGACCTTTTTATATCCTAATGGTTTTTAAATAACAGCTATTTTACGCTATTTCTCATTTTATAGTAAGCTTAAAGCAATTTCAGTATTTTCCCGAGTCCCTGAGATGGAGACCTTCAGTTTCAGCCCCCTCCCCCCCATCATCCTGCGACCTTCCAAACGGCCACACTTTCTTCGCAAAAATTTCGCTTACAAAATTATATATATATATATGTATAGATCATCTATATAATTAATACGCCAACACGAAATTTGTCTTATGAACTCCTCCGTCATTTCTTAACCGATTTTGATCATTGACGGCTCATTGGAAAGAGCGTGTCGCGTAGATTAGTAAAATTGGCCTTACATTTTTGAAAAAGTCCCTCGGGCTCTGCCCCATTGGCTTTTAAAGTTCCCATGTTATCCTTATGAAGAACATAATTGTTTACATTTTGATCAGCTGGATAATTTAATTGCTGTTATTTTTTAATTTTTGTAAACATAACCCTCAAGACGGATCGTGTTAGCATGATTGTGTTTTAAATTTGTCGCCATTTGAATTATCGCTCTGCTAGAGTAGAGCACGATTCCGTGCGCTCGGATCCACTAGTTTGGTATTAAATCTGCATCGTTATAACATAAACTAAACAAACGTACTTAACTTTTTATAATTTTAAGTTATGAAAAACTCAAACCCTTAATTATTATGAAATCAGAAAATCTTAAACTTAAAATATTTTTTGTTATATTACATTGAACTTGCATAGTTAGCAGCATTTTGGAACAAATCCCACATGTCAACATCTACCATATGGCTTTGAATCAAGCATTAGCACCACATGTTTAATGTAAACTAAGCAGACATTTTTCAATCTTTTCAATCCCAATGCATTTTAAATGGAAGATATTTTCCGTTATTTCTCATTTTCTGGTATATTTTGACATAATCTGCTATTTTTCCCGACCCCCTGGGGCCGAGACCTTTCATTTGAGCCATCTCCTGTCATCCTGCAAGCTGGCAAACTCTCACAATTTTGATTTAAAAAAATCGCTTACAAAATTAATATAGATTCCCGCGGGGCCGGGGCCCCTGGGAGCCAGGAGCCTGGGGCGAACTGTCCCTGTTCCTCCCCCTCGTGGCGGCCCTGCTTGTGGTATTTGAATTTGCATTGCTTCCTAACAAGCAATATTTCTCAGTTATTTAGACACGTGTAGTCTATCTCATGGAAGCATTAGAAAGTGAACTCCATTGATAAATAATGAAGAGATATTAATCCTATGAGGTTTAATGGATATTAGACTAGTGGAGCTCCCTGATGTGTTTCAAATGCAGGCTATAGTTTGATTATTTACATTTTCAAATAAATGGATTACTCTCATAGGGTTAAACAAATTTAAAATTTCCATTATTGTGATATTGGTACATACTAAGCAAAGCTACTTTTGACTCCCTTTATAACACACCTGACATAGCTCAATCATTACTGTACCTAATTAATTGATCCCTCTGTGAAGAAAAATTATTAACAGCAGTAGGAGGAAATCCTGATGAGACTCAGTAAACAAGCTTTCTTAAACTAGGACTAATCTGGTCCAATCAGTGTTGATTTTGTGAAAGAAGTTTTCAGGATACAGATGGTTGTCTATAAAAAAAATCACTCTTAGAAATTTATGTCTACAAATTGCTACACTTCATTTTTTTGTGGGTACATGTATCAGTTTAAATCAAATTGAGGAAAACAAAGCATTGGAATTGACATTTTATTTTTCTTAACAAATTGTGATGAAAATAAAAATAAAGTCTGCTTCTTTTAAAGATTTTTACTGAAAAAAGACTGTAATTGGTTTTAAAACTACACTTATATTTGCTTACGGTATATAAAAAGCTTGTAAACACTACACTGCTTGTTACATGCTTGGGCATCCCACGCATTCTAGAACCATTCAAAACCTTATATAAACGGAGACAGAACAATGTGGAGAATTAGTAGCAGTTGAAAATGGCAAGACGCCGAAAGCGCTCCTGCGAAAACATCAACAAGTGCAGCCCGACGGACCACATCTCACCTACAGTATGTGACATCGGCGCACGGACCTCAACACCATCGTTGGATCATATAAGTTTTGTGTATTTTTTTCCACAATTACAGCAAAAATGAATCAAGAACAAAATTTTTATTTAATAGGTACAATATTATGTGCTGTAAAATATTTATGCTGGGTTTGTTGGCTTACCAGGAATTGCTGTAATAATGTATAGACTCACCGTCTTAAGCAATCCTTTGTTCAATTTAAACTATTGGACAGCTGTTTCGCCCTTTTGTCCTAAGGGCATCATCACAAAATCTTGATGTTAAAACATTGCAAACCAATGGTTTTTTTCGATATAACTAATAAAATACGAAGTCAAAGACACAACTGACATTTTCACAAACACTAAAGAACATATATTTGTTGGGCTCGAGCCTAACCTAAACCTAACCTCACTTCTCAGAGGTTAGGTTCTCACTTCTCACTTCTCTCTCACCTCCTCCTTTGGTCAGATGTCTAGAAGTGAGGTTAGGTTTAGGTTAGGCTCGAGCCCAACAAATATATGTTCTTTAGTGTTTGTGAAAATGTCAGTTGTGTCTTCGACTTCGTATTTTATTAGTTATATCGACAAAAACCATCGGTTTGCAATGTTTTAACCTCAAGATTTTGCTGATGATGCCCTTAGGACAAAAGGGCGAAACAGCTGTCCAATAGTTTAAATTGAACGAAGGATTGCTTAAGACGGTGAGTCTATACAGTAAAATATTTATTCATTGACAGGCCAACCCCTCGAAGGTAGACAAACACTCGAGGAGTTCCGAAATATCTGAAAATTCCAAAGTCTAAGTGTTACTTTTTAGCGGACAATCAATAAACTTTTAGGGCAAGATATAAACAACTACAAACCAAATGATTCATCCAATAGGAAACAACGTCGTAGCAAAAATAACCAAGATGCTCCAGCCAATGTATACTTAGCCAGCGGGATCATACGAATAATACTTGTTGATTTTCGTTTGTTTTCTGAAGGACATGCCTGGCGATATTGATCATCTCTATCATGACCCTACTTTTGTCAAATGCTGGGCTATCACTCGTTTAAAAACAAGCTGTATCATATTGCGACTCTTGTATCATAAAGTTAATGCAAATGGCTTTTGGTTTAATAATGTACCTCTTCATTATGTTACTTGTAATGTAATTATTAATGCTTATTGTAATGATCTTGGAGAAAATATTACAAAATTTTCCTCATATTTGTAAGGGGTTTTTTATGCAATGAATTACCTTAAATGTCCATATCACAAAAATGCAGCAATAAATTAAACTGTTCTTCATTTAATCCTGTAAAATTATAACTTTGGGTGGTTTTGTTACTTGAACTTTTTTCAGAAAAAAACTGGCGGTTAAGAGAAGTCCACCCAAGTACTGGGTTTTGGCAGCCGTGGGTGTCATTGTGGCTGTTCTGTTGTTTGCCCAGGCTTGGATCATCACGAATGGGTACTTTGCTACATGCCGAGAATATAAGAAAAACATTTCTAGTCAGTTAAATGTGAGTAACAATATTGCAATCAGACTTTAAATGTTTATAACAGTTAATAAAATAAAGTTACAGTCAAATAAAATTAATTTTGATTGTATTTATGCTGACTCAAATATAGCGCCTCATCAGTAAAATAAAATAATATTGATGGCTGCCTGAATATTTATCTGGTTATAGTGCTTCCCATGACTTTAATTTTGTTATTAATTAAATTGATATCATTATTAACTTTATCAGAGCATTAATATCATTATTAAATTAATATATCAATTATAGTATTTATTTGAAATATAACAACTGCAATGTCAAGTAAAGAAAAAGTGTATAGGTACATCATATTTTGTGTTAAAAAAACAGACTTATTACACAAACCAAAACATCACGTTGACTTGCACCAGAGTAAATAAATTTACCATTTAATCCTTTGACTACCAGCGGCCGATCTAGTGAGAACTGCCAAACCCCGTTCTCATCGGCTTTGATTGTCGTCGTGAGAACTGCCAGCAGCTGACTAGATCAGTCTGCAGCTGTTGAGTTAATTGACTCAATTCCATAAGCGGCTACTGTTTCGGTTTTCCCATTACAAAATCTGAAATACAATAGATTAATCTTTTGATTCCATATATCGATTGCTGCAATATTAAATTATTCTGGTTTTTAATGGATTAATGTAAAATCAGCTGATTCATTGTGGCAGTTTTCAGACTAACATCACAGTATAAAGCTGAAATGATGAATTTTTCATGGCTGTATGAAATAAAATCTAGAAGATTTTTCTAGGCAGCCAAGTAGTTGACTACTTGATCAGTATTAAATCCGCTCAGCTCACGGAAACATACAATTTTGCAGGCTAATGGCAACCTTGCTCAGCTGGTTTTTGAGCGTCTATCTTGCGGAACGGTGTTAGATTTCCTGGACTACCTACAGCCCGACCCTCCTCTCCTGGCTGACAAGTACCGTCGCACCTACACGATCCACTCGGCTTACTACCTGCAAGTGTCCATCCTCTCGTCTTGGCTCGACTGTGGCCTCTGGATCTGCATCGCAGCCTACAATGTGTACCTCAGTTGTAATATAACCACCTAGGAAATATAAGCACATCGTTTTGTTTCAATTTAGGTTCCTTATTATCAATATGTGTGTGATGTTTCAACCAAGGTGTTTTATACTGACATGAATATTAGTGAATAAATAAAAAAATAACATCTAAGATATGTAGCAATTATTGCAAAAATAACTACCTTAACTTTAACACTGAACTTAAAATTCAATCACCTACGGAAACCCCCTGAAAACTAAGAGCAATGAGAAGTTCGGGTGAATATCGAGTGTGCATACTAACTTCTCTCATGCACGCCATCATTTACATTGAGTGTGTGTACCTATGTTTTCTAGGTTGGGTTTTTTTTTAGCGAATTTCCTTAAAGGAATAAGCTATTACCGTAGGTCTCATGGTAAGACCTAAGCCCAAGACCAGGTTAACTTTTTATTTTGGGGCCCCCAGAAGCAAAAAACACTATTCGTTTGAATTTTTATATATATAGATCTATATTATAATGATACATAATTTATTAACAGAGTACCCTTTCTTTTTAGTTTAAAAAACATTTATTTGACTAAAAATTTAATAAAAAAAAGGGTACTCTGTTAATAAATTATGTATCATTATAACATATTAGTAGCCCTAATCACAATAATAATTTTTCCAATATATCTATATATATATCTATATATATATCTATATATATATATATATAGATACTTGTATGAGACCTTTCAAGTGCTTAGCGCTCTGGTAAACGACATTTCGAGGGCCTAGAGTGCCTGAAACCAGGCTGTCAAAAGGTCTATTTTCATACACGAAAACGACATTTTGAGCCCTCTGTATAACGCGAAATCGTCGACGAACCTTTTGGAGGCCTAGAGTGCCTGGAACCAAATGTATGAAAAGCGATATTTTGAGGGCTTATACGGTCAGATACAAATGACACTTATTGAAGGCTTCAACCAGTCCTATAAAAATTCGACCTTTCGGGGGACTGGAGTGTGTGATAGAATATGTGACAAAGGCATGTTTGGCTTATACGATCGGCTTATAATCATGAATGATTGTCCACATAACGTTTTCTTTACTTATTTAAAAATACAATACAGAGACAATGAAACCCGTTCCTATAAGCTTGATTTTTAGCCGTTTGTACAAAAAGAGCAAAAAAATCTTCATGGTTCTTTAAAACATACTGTCTGAAATTTCCATGTTTTAATTTGGAACATTTAATGTTTCTCCATTATTAATGCTCCGATCATTATAATCGTAATATCACCGTTAGTTAGATTAAATTTTGAATTTTTTTGTTATTTGTTTAATTTTTCTAAAATTTACAGTTTTAAGATACAAAAAACAGTCGCCATTTCGAAATGGTACAAAGTGGAAATTTGATACTTCTTACAAAAATAGTCCTTAGTAGTGGTCATCCAAATACCAAGTTTGAAGTTTATACGTTCAGAGATTCGTGAGATATTATTAAATATGTAAAAATCACAAACTGACACAGACGGAAAACAAAGCGCTTTAGGGCCTAAGTTTATATAAACTTTTATTTTTATTTTTACCTCTACGGTCATATACTAAAATATTTTGCCATAATTCTCGGAGACCCTTGTATTTGTTGGTATAACAATAATTTATATTCTTATAAATAGATATTTTTATGGTTGTTACTGTAGATCTAAAGGCTCTTTTTCCTAATAAAAAAGGGTCTGAGTAATTCCATTGGCCGAACTTTTCTTTAAGATATTTTTACTCCCTACAGTTGGGGAAAGATTTTAAAAAGATAAACCCCGTATAAAATCTTATTAGATACTGTCTACAAACATATATTTCCACGTTTATTTCCTTTGTCGTCCTTCTATAGTAGGTATCAAAAAAAGAAAAAGTAACTATAGTTTTTTTGTTTCAAACATGAAAAAGGTATTATTTTACTATCACTGTAAATTAAACAAACAGAGGTTTCATTTTGCAGAGGTGAAATTGCGGTTGAATTTCTTTACTCTGATAGTGGTTTATACCTGAGTTTATGCAGCGATTGTATCAGGAACGCCTTAAGCCACGTGTGAGTATTTAAAGGGAGATAGCTGGTGTAAGTTCACTGATAACACTGATAGACTATTATACTTATAGCGTGTTAAGTAATAATGACTGATGTCTGAAAAGAGGTCTATTTACTATCTTAAAATCCTGAATTAACTTACTCTTGAACTTAAACATCAACATGTTACTTCTATGGGAGATACTGTACATCTTATTAAAAAATAAGAAATTTGCAATACTCAACTATCAATCTAGGGTTGACGGAGATTCCAAGAAAAAATTCCTATCTCAAACTATGCTCATATGTTTCACTTAAAACCCCAAAACAAGTAACAACATTGGTAAATACTGTAAAAAGTGTTCAAAATGATTTATTTAAATATAAACTAGTGGAGTCCAAAGCAATTTAAAAAACTAATAGATGCAAAAAAATAAGTAAAACATGTAATATACACAATATAATTAGTAATGCTAAAAAAATAAGTAAGTATGGTATTAAACATTCAATTAATCAAAGTTAAAAATATGAACAATTTCTGTCAATGAACAATTAATTGTATATCATGTACTGTAATGAGCTGCAATTCCAGCAATTCTTAGAAATAGTATTTATTCCTAAATTAAGAAAAATAAAAATTATTTTGGAACTTGTTTTAAAATTTTTAATCCAACCGCCGGCGCCGCCAGTTAAAAAATTATTAAAATAGTACTTATAAATGATATCTTGCGTTTTCCGTCATTTCACCAATAACTAGAAAACTAAGCAAAATCGTAACTTTGGGAATGGTAAAATTGGACTTCTCGTGTTCCAAAACATAGGTTTAGACTCATAAATTGTAATGATAAGGGACCAAATGGCGATGTTACAGAAAATAAATGCTATTTTATGGTATACCTTTATGAAACGACAGAATATGAAATGATACGAATATAGGTCAAAGGAAAAGATTCATTCGGAACATTTTTTGAAAATTTTTAACGCAACAGCCAGTTAAAAAACTATTAAAATGGCGCTTATAGATTATACATGGCGTGTGTCCGACATTTCACGAATAACTCGAAAACTAAGCAAAATCGAAACTTTGGAAATGGTAAAATTGGGCTTCTCGTGTTCAAAAACATAGGTTTAGACACATAAACTATAATGTTTTGTGACCAAGTGGCGATTGTTCAGGGAATAAATGCCATTTTACGGTATACCTTTGTTAAAATAAGGTAATATGAAAAAAATACGATTGGATATCAAGGGATGAGATTTATTGGGAAATTTTTTTGAAATTTTTCAACACAACCTCCAATTACAAAATTATTAAAATAGCGCTCATAAATTATATCTTGCGTTTTTCCGTCATTTCACGAATAACTCGAAAACTAAGCAAAATCAAAACTTTGGAAATGGTAAAATTTGACTTCTTGTGGTCAAAAACATAGGTTTAGACACATAAACTGTAATGTTTTGTGAACAAGTGGCGATTGTACAAGGAATAAATGTGAGTTTACGTATACCTTTGTTAAATAAGCTAATATGAAAAAAATACAATTGGATGTCAGAGGAAGAGATCTGCTCGGTACATTTTTAACACCGCCAAATCTTTAACACCACCATATTTTAAACACCACCGCTCAAAATGGCGCTTTTCAATACCTCTTATAAGTATATGTACAACCACAATGTTATAATCAGTTTCAAGGACTTATAGAGACCTACTCAGTTTTATCATATTTGGATTTATAAACCCTCGTCCCAAACTGTTGATCTTATTTTTCAATTTAGGACAAGCATCACTTAAGATCTACTGGTGCTGTGTCAATTCCAAACAAGCAAATCGTAACCGTTTCAGCACAGTAAATCAAAACTCGGAAAATTGAATCTATCTAAATTGTTAAAAGGATTTTTGAGATTTTGTACAGAGCAAATCGACCCCTAGAAATTAATTTTTCTACACATATTTGGTATCAAATTAAAGCTATTACTCTCTAGATGTGCCTTTTGTGGGTTTGGAAAATATCCCATGCAAAGCCTTCACACAGGAGGCTTTTGAAATTCCAGCGAATGTGCTACTATCTGTGGTAGAACCTATGAACTTTTCCAATTCACATTTCTTTGTAACAAAACAGATGATCAATATTTGAAATAGTTTCATAGATATACCAGAGAATGAGGGGCTAGCAAAAGCCAGTTAACATTCATCCTCATATGATTTTGATTTAAAAAATAGTGACGTTTTTTAAGACAACAGAATATAAGTAAGAGTATTTGCCCTATTGAAACTAAGGCCAATTGTCTGTAATCATCTTAATATATTGTATTTATTTTCTTAAAAAGTAAACTTAAAAAGGAACATAAGTAACTCAGGAGGTGCGCTGGAGATGGGATTTTCTAACAAACTATTGATAGTGCACACACACATTGATACACGTTTCAACATATAGATGCGTGTATCAACGTTTCTATTTTTAAAATAGCATTTTTTTGAAAATTAAAAAATCAAGTTTTAAAACGCATTACAAATTTAAAACAGTATTTGGTATTTGGAATGCGAAAGATATTGAAGTGTTAACGGTTAGCCTTTCTATTTTACTCGATTTTGAAATGTAACAATATGTCTATTTAATAGAGGCATTTCATAGAAGGTTATGTTATTTGCTTGGGTAAAATTGGCCAAACATGTGTTTACTGTAAGATGCAGAACAAAAAAGCGGGTCAGTTTGAAAATTTAATTCCTTGGCCGATATGAGCGTTGAATAATTTGATTTACGGCGAATGGCTATTTTATAAATATTATTAAGAGGTTAGTTTGTCAGTAAATCAGTGTTTTTTTCCAACTCCTTACCGTTTGTTGTTAAGAACCAACAAAGATGAATGCAAGAAACTGACACGTACATTTGTGTAAAATTAACATTAGGATTCAATACTTTTGGAAAGAATACTCTTAAACAGAGACGTGAAAATCCCACCAAACAGTAAAGATCCATGTAAACTAACCCTCATTCTATGAATAATGTTGTTGCACTGTCGAAATCGAAAATTCCAAGTGTAGAACGTATACATAAAAACACTTTTAAAGCAGATGAAACAAATGAACTTCTCGAATTCTGTGAGGAATTTCTTTCCCATATTGATGTTTCAAGTCTAATGTAATAATTCTTTTTCGTAATTAGCCCCGATGAGAGGTTCAATTTCTGGAAATTTTATTCCAGTGCTGTGACACAAAGAATTAGTCTAGAAAATTATAAAATCACAAAATTCACACACTTCCTCATTGAAAGGTATCTTACGCTGCAAAACTCCATACATAATCAACATGAAACTAAAGCCTATTTACCAAGTTGTTTTAAGTCACGAAGTGACGCGGGCTGCTAGTTTATTTTAATAAAACGTTTAATTTTCAAGACAGAGTAACAGTAAAAATGTCAAAGAATAGAAAAATAACGCTGAATATTATTGTTCCAGTGTCGTTTCATCCTAATTTTAAGTGTTATACCATGTTTAACACTTTACGTTGTCAAGAAGGACGCCCCGACCGCGGAGGGCATACATTCGGACCCACTGGTTCATCTAGAAAAAATATTGGAAAAACCGAATACCCATGCAAAGACAAGTCTACTGTCATATTCGATAGGTCACATTATGATGTCTTAATCTGTTCGTTTAGATTAAGACATCATAGTTCGCGAGTACCGGTACTTGCGACACAGGCAAAATATTGCATGCCAAAACAAAACGCCTGAAGCGATACACACACATTCACTATCTTTACGAATTCCAAAAAAAACATCAATCACCATAAACTCGAGACTCGCTCATAACAAGACTTGGTCGGGCGGTGACAGATTAGGGATGACTCTTTTGTGAGCTGTGAGCAATAAAACCGTGTGGAAAACAATGTGCTGGTGAGGAAGGGAGTAGCAGGTGGTCGGCCAACGCAGCAGTGTATGCCCTCGGTGTATATCCCGTGGGCTGATTTCTTGCGGCTCACTAACCCGATGAATTTTGAATAATATTTGTTAGTCCCGCGAATTTCGTTATTACGGCAGCGGTGTGGTAGGAGGGATTACCTCTCACCTAGTCACGCTAAAATTCACAAAATATTTTAGGGTCGAGAAAAATTATGCTTCTGAATATCATTAAACGGTCAACAATGTTTTATATTGTGCGCTAGTCATAGATTAATCAGGGCATATGTTTGCGTCTTTAAGAAATTGTCAGTCGTTCTGGTAGCCTAAACACTATTAACACAAGAGAGGTCACAAACATTTGGTGCAATTTAAAAAAATAATCATTCAAAAAGTTAACAAAGACCACTGAATATTATTTTTTCGGTGAAATTTCACGATATTCGTTAACCTTTACCTAACTTATTTAAAATTACTTAGTATTAAATTTTTGTTTTGTTTTGTTTTGTTTTTTGTTTTTTTTGCTTTTGTTTGATGAATTCAAAGTATTTAGTATCCGACAACTGTACATGAAAGTATTAATTTTATATATTCATAACAACCGCGACTCTTTATTTCATCATCAGGCTCAGACATATTTAACAAAATCTGTATTTAATTCAGGTATTATTGCTCCTAGATTAAATAAAACAATTAACCCTTGGTAGGTGACTTTGATTTTAAAACACGAATAGTGACTCAAGGAGTTTTTTCCGGGTATTGAAATAATAGACAAACAGTGTAGTTTTATACATCTATACCTCTATCTATATATCTATACATCTAGTATAGATGTATAAAACTACACTGTTTGTCGTGTATAAAAGGCAAAGCCCTCACTCACTCACTCATTCACTCACTCACTCATCACTAATTCTCCAACTTCCCAATAACCCAGAAGGCTGAAATTTGGTTCACTGTTTCTTTAGGAATTAAATAGGAAAACTAAATGGTTTTCATCCTGATCTGACCCTTGGACTCCGCCATGGACCCTCTCAAAGATCCCATATTATCCTTATGGCAGAATACAAATTGGTGAAATGTTTATGTTTAAACAGATGTAAAATGCAAGAAATTTAGTGGAATGTCAAACCAGCTGTCAGGAATAGAACATAAAATAAATCACTGACTAGAGATACTTATAAGACCTTTCTTCCCCGTAACAGCTGTTAATGAAAGAGCTAATTTAAACCATTTATTTTATCTACATCAATAGAAAATAATACTTTGCCTTTGTCTTTTAGAAAACTTCATTGATGGAATTGGCAAGACCTAAGCGCGAGACCATGATAACTTTTCATTTTGGAGCTCCCAGAAGCAAAAAACACTATTCAAACTATATTTAAAGCTGAAAACACAGTACACTGTCCCTATAGAAAAATTCTATATCTCGGTTATTACTCAACATATCTTGATAAAACTTGGTATGTGGTTTTTTTGGTTCAGATTCACCTGATATTGTTTTAAAACCACCAAATTTTTTAATGACTGTTGCAATAGACCTGCATACTCATTCCCCATTTTATTCTTATGGAAGAAATGAAATAAGGTCATGCACGTAGTCTGGAGGTCTGCTGCAACGGGGGTATTTTTATGTTCAAGATAGACCCTAAAAACCTTAGAATTTTTTTGACATTAAATCAAGGCAATTTCTACGTTTTACGTACATAAACTTTCATGAAACAGAAAACTGCTTTAGGATTCTCTAAGTACGCAAGGTTTGCTGCGACGGAGATTTTATATTCCTGCTTAAGGGCCACTATACAGTATACCATGCATGCGAGCAGATTCAACGATATTGGGCATAAGCCTTCCCAGGGCAGTTGCACCCTTGAGGCCTTTATCGGTGGGGCGCTGAATCTGCTCATATGTATAGTACAGGAAGGCCAAATAAGAAATACCTCCTGCGGGGGGCAGCAATAGAATAACTCCAGTCGCAGCAGACCTGCAGACTTTGAGGATTCCTGAAAACATCTTTCTGGTTAATGAAAGTCCATCTTCTTTATATTTGTCCAATACCACTTACCTATCATTACTCAGCCCAAACTACAAGACTTAGAACCTTGGACCTTTGCATGGACGATCTTAAGGGCGTGAGCATCCCCTAAGAACGGGTTTTTTAATTCAAAGTTTTAAGGGTTTTGGCGGGGTTGAAGTTTATAAATTTTCCTACGCAAGTGGAATGGATGATCTTTTGTTTAATTTTCAATGATTTTTGATAATTTTCATTTAACAAGCAGGTGGTTCAGCTTCACATATGGATACGATTTTACAGCTAATGGTTTTATAGTTGTTTTGTTGATTTTTTAGCTGATATGTACTATGTTAAATATATAAAAGTTAAATTTAGTTTAGTTAGTTAACGTAAAGTCGTCATTCGTTTTTGTACCTCATCTGTTTAATCATAAACTCAGTATGTGGCCCTATCTTCATTTAGGCAGCGGGAGTTACAGTTTTTATCGTGAGCAAAGCCACGGGTAACTGCTAGTATATTATAAAAAGGTGAAACGTAACCCTTTTATAATCAATATTAAGCAATAAAAAACTTGACATATTTTTGAAACCCTATAGGTATGTAAAACGTGTTACTTGTCACTTGTATTCAAAATCTATATTTTCGAATCCAAATATAGTAACTGGTACAAACAGTGGGTACAAAGTGTTTTGGTCGAACCGACTCCTAGAAAGAGGCATGTGAGGTACAGTTACTCCTGCGACTGCGGACTGGTAAGAAAGCATATTTTTTTACAAAAATAAAAGCACCTGGAGGAAAACTCCGTGTGTCACTGACGGAGGGTTGATACAACATCTTCTTACTATGTTGCTAACTTAGTTTTTCCCCGTCTTCCGAACAGTATTAAATATCCTTCACTTTGTAGCATCAGAACGTTTAAAAAAATGGTAGATAAATGGCTATTGGGAGTTGGACGCGAGCGCATTAAAGATTTATTTTCTTCTCCGTACGTGTAGTTCCAAGAAAACCGAACGACAGCTGTGCGTGTGTGAGAGTGAATGGATGAGTGTGAGTGGGTCCGTCTGTCCAGTCGAGTGAGCTTTGTGTGCCTGCGGAATGAGTGTGCATGAATGGTCCAGGTCTTGCGGTGAAATGGCTCATTATTTCGTTTTCGTTTTGAAGTCGGAGTGTGTAGTCGTATGTGCATGTTTTTTTTTCATTTCCGGTATTTCTATTTTTCCGCATTTTCACTCACTTTTTATAATAGATTTTCTGTATTTTTTATTATTAAGTAATTCCTCCTCAGTTATGACTGTTGACTCGTTCCCCACACACAAGCGTTTGCTCATGTGGGGAACTAATTCCATAAACTTTTTTTTACTCACATTTATGCATGTATTCTTATTTTTTGTGGAATAAACGAATTTTATTTCATTTCACGAATATCATTTCATTTCATTTCAATCCTTATGTACTTTTTTATGTTTTAGAACAAGTCATGGTATTTCATCAATGAAACTATCACAAAAGCATAAAACTGCTTCTCATTTCATAGCAATGTTCGTGGGTTCTCAAAAAGACCAATCCTGGACCGTCTAAAAATTAAAACTGAGGAAATATATTTAGAAACTAGTTTAGTACAATACTTCAGCCGTTAACTGAACTTAGGATAAGATTAGTTTCCCTCCTTAACTGGTTTATTTACTTAAACCTTTTACTTAAGAGACCCTATAAAATCCATAAAAGGTTTATTTTTTCTCTCTTTAATTAGACCATTAAATTTCTTGTGAAATTTTTCATTCGACTTTGAAAAATTCTTTAATTCTTGTATTTCGGTAGTCCAGATTAGTTTGCTAATCTGATAATTTTGGATAAGGGTGACATGCATGCAAATCAAGCTATACCATTCTTAATGAAATACTCGCTACAGTTTTTTAGATAATTTTGAGTCAATCAATAATGAGTCAATTTTATTATTGTGCTATTATAGCTATCTAAGCTATATAGCTACATAAGCTACATAGTTTGTTTTTTCTGCTAGTGTTATGTACAACTCTTACAACATATCTGAGTTGCTGTTCAATTTTATTGCAATGGGCCAAAATCGCCCTTTGATGGGGTTGTTTGGGCACACGCCCTAACTTACTGAATTTTTGGGTTTGTCCGACTTTCTTTTCATATCGGCTACACTACAAATATTTTAACGTGTTAAACCAATTAAATTCAACTGGAAATAGATGTAAACATATGATTTGACTCATTAATTGTTAACATGCTACTTTGCATTTGCTTGGTACCAAACGTTTGGTACCGTTTGACTAGTAAATAGATACATAATGTTGACAGTTTAAAGAAATGTCACTGAAACGATCTTATTAGTGCATTTTTTAACTTTTATTTGTATTATTATATAATTTTGCTTCAAATATTACTAAGAAAGAGAATTTTTGGGTTTGTCAGAATTTTTTTCTATACTTACTAAACTATAAATATTTGAATATGCTAAACCGATTCCATTCAACTAGAAATATATAAAAACATATGATTTGACTCATTAATTTTTAAAGTACGACTTAACATTCTCACAACACCAAACGCGGAAGTCAGCGTTAGATGGGTACCAAAAGTTGAGAATTATGAGGAAATATCACTGAACCGTATTCGTTTATTGCATTTTTTATATTAATGTTGACATTAATGTGTAACCTTGCGAGAAATATTGACTGATTGCCACTAAGCGGCTCTTTAAAAGCCCATGTTAAATTTGTTCTGGACAGGCTTATTGTGGACGTAGTAGTGTTGCTAATCTCTCTCAACCGTCTATTTATAAATGGATTTGATTTTAAACTGAATATTTTTTAACAGCTAGATTATATCTATTATATTGGAGATGAACATATTTTATTACTCTCTAGAAGGATAATTAGACAAGCACTTCGTGTATCACACAAAATTAATTTATTTCTGCTGCCGGTTGACGTAAAACTTATAATTCAAAACACTTGATTATTTTGCATACACAATTTAATGTGTTCATGATCCATATACCAAAAAAAGGAGCTCTATGTAGCTTAGTGCTTAATGATTTATGACAATTTCGTTTATATGTTTTGTGGATTTATGCCCACATACCGAAGTTAACGATCGACCCCGGGGGTGACGACATAGATTTTTATAATCAATAAGAATTAATATTAAATTCATAAGTCGAATTTACTGCTCCTTTTCATATCCACTCATTGATAACTGGCCCTTCATCAGTTTACATCTTCCAAAGAATTAAAAAAGAATTCCAAATATTCTGTTTGAGTTAACGATGACGAAGACCCTGTTTCTTTTCAATAACGTCTAGAGTGAAGTCCCTGTTTGTATATACTGATGCCTAGGTCTATAATGAAGTACTGTCAATAAATTAGTAAAAATTCAACCCCCCTTGGCTTAAAGGACACAAACTGTAAATAAATCACACCCTCTCTCGTGCCTTTGGGTAATGTTCTTTATATTTCCAATGACACTTAATGTTTCGGTCGCTAGGTCTTTTATTATATGGTTAAGTCAAGTGAAAGACACAAAAAAAGATAGACATACACATGCCACCTCAAAACCTCAAGTTTAGTTTAGGAATAGCTAGTATTTAACTTATAAATGTTATTGAATTTTTACACAATGATGTGATAGCACGGACTGTAAAAATGTGCATTTTTGCATTATTAATTTTTGGCGCAAAGCTCGGGGGCCAACATTTTCACTCATTTGTTGAGTGAGTAATGTTTTACTTTACTCACTCAACAAACAAATATTTTCGATATTCAACCCTATATTTGGCAGTGTCGCATCGTCTTAGAATAAAGGGTCGGGATAGTTGATATTTCAGAGAGATGTTGTATCATAAAAATTTCTAATAAAACCAATTAACCAATCAATCGTCAATACTAAAAATTGTTTGCATTAACTCATAATTCTACCATTAGCCTTGAATTTTCGGAAGACTCAAAGGCTGTTTATTTTTTAACCATTCTTCAATATCAAATAAATTTGATTTCACCACGATTGGTGGTGAATACCTGTCATTATATTACATACCTGATTTCTAGAGTATAAGCATAGAAAATCCTTACACCAATAATCTAAAACTAGTGGCTTGAAGGGGCAAAAGCCCCTAAAAATGAAATACAAATGCTGAATATTTATTGTCTCCTTCACACTCACAACTCGGAACAGTTTGACGAATTTAAACGTTTAATGAGTAATGTTAAAGATATTTTGGCGTTTGCTAACACGTATCAGGAGTTTAAGAATGGGCGTTACTTCAGTGCAGTGGCTGAATTTTGGAACAGTGGCGCTTTCCGTCGATCTCAAAAGAAATTCAGTTCACTTTATTTATAATTGAATATGGACATGGTTTGAAGAAGTTCTTAAGGTTCACCACAGATTGCAGCACTTAATTTATTTTCCAAGGAAATTCGTGACATTCAACACAAAAATGTAAACAAATGTCGTGTGTAGCCTCCACCTGGTTCAAAAGAACGTATTGGTCAGTTAAAGGGTACTTATTGCGGAAACCTCCGATTGAGGCTAAATTTTTACCCAATAGGCAAGCAGAAAATGAAATCAGAAAATGGTTTCCTGTTGGCGACTCCACGTCATACGAGAGTTAGGCTTCGAGACCACGAGCTTATTAAATAGTTAATATTGAGTTTTATCCTACGCTCAACACGTTTTTATTGGTTGCCCGTGAGTAATTACTGCTTTGTCTTAGTGGATTCAAGATTAAATATATTTTTACTGGCCAAATTTAAACGTGAACCTTTTTGTTATGATAAAATTTAAAGTTGTTATTGACTCAATCACTTTTTGTGCAACACTCTGTTTTTGCTAAGTCAAAACCATGACCATTTCCTACCGCGCATAAAACTGGCAGAGCTGGGACTTAAAAACGATGAATGAAGTTTTCTCTTTACCAATAGTCTGCGCTTATTCGATTGTATTAATATTACAAATTACTTGGCTTTAAATCAACATCAGCTACTATAATGTAACAAAACAGACGTATTTATTTCCTTTTGCTATTTAAATGGTGAGAAGGTTAAAGCCCCTAAAATTATATTATCGGAAAATGTAAAAGTAAAAAAAACAGTCATTTGTTATAGTACGTTCAACCAATTTTGCTGGGTTTTAAACAAACCATATCAACATCTAGCATGTGGTTTTAAATCAAGCATCAGTACTCATGTTCAGTATTCAGAAATTTCAGTATTTTTCCCGAGTCTCTTGGATCTGGCCTTCAATTTGAGCCCTCTCCCATCATCCTGCGACTTGCTAAACACCCACAATATCGGAGCAAAAATTCCTCTTACGTAATTATACAGGGTGTTCAAAAAATGTGGGGCAATAATCTACGTAGTGATTCCTTGGGTCAAAATAAGCAAAAAAGTTTATATAAACATAGGTCCTAAAGTGCTTCGTTTTCCGTCTGTGTGTCTGTTTATGATTTTTACATATTTAATCATATCTCACGAAGCACTTAACGTATACATTTCAAACTTGGTATATGGGTAACCACTATTAAGAACTATTTTTGTAAGAAGTATCAAATTTCCCCTTTGTGCCATTTCAAAATGGCGACTATTTTTTGTTTTTAAAGCTAAATAACTTTAAAATCGTAAATTTTAGAAAAACTATACTAATGACAAAAAAGTTGCGAATTTTTATCTAATTAACGATGATATTCAGATTATAACAATCAGACCAGTAATAATGAAGAAATTTTAAATATTCTGAATAAAAACATGCAAATATCAGACATAATGTTCTAAGGAACCGTGTTTTTATGTAGAAAAGTTAAAATTTCTCCGTAAATTATCTGTAAATTATTGCCCCACATTTTTTTAACACCCTGTAAACTATAGAAGATTTGGCATTAAATTGGCATCTTTATGACGTAAACGAAACCAACGTTCTCAACTGTTTATAAATTTAAATTATGGATATACTCAAACCCCTAATTATAAAATCGGAAAATAATAAAGTTAAAATATTTATTGTTATAGTAAATTGAGCGTGCATAGTTAGCTGCCTTTAAAAAAGCCATATGTCAACATCTAGCACATGGCTTTGAATCAATCATCAGTACTACAGGCTTTAATTTAAACAAAGCAGACGTTTTTAGATCCTAATGCTTTTTAAATTACAGGAATTTTACATTATTTTTGGGCAAAAATTTCCTTTATGAAATTATATAATCGAAAATTCATATGGTAAGTTTGTACATCAACATGGGTTTTCATATGCCTCAAAAAGTTAAATAAAAGTTCAAGTCGATAGATAACGAACGAATTTCTTTCGGCTATCGCAACGTCCTTCTGTTTTGGGTCACTGGGTTCTCGGCACGTAAGCAGACTCGACCAATAACTGTCAACCTTTGTGTACACAGGCAAGAGAAGTGCATTTATAACAAAAAACAAAGTTATCAGGCCACTCTACACTTCAACTATACCCTTTTCAGCCCGAGAGTGAGGCTGGAGGCTTTAATAGTTGAGAATTATAACGGAAACTTGCTGTTATAACTGCTTGCTGTATAACGGAAACACAGAGAAGTTCCTTTCTCTGTGATTCAAAGATTAAAGACATTTACAAATAAAAAACATTCAATTATTATCCTTGTACCTCTCAAAATTGTTTCTTAGTTTTAACTAAACATTTTAAATTAAGTATTTCATTTTACTTTCTCCCCCTTATATATTGAACCTAGTACAGTAGACTCTCGATAGTTCGACACTCAATACTTCGACACTCTGGATAGTTCAACAACTGCTAACACTCAAAAAACATTTTAAGACTCCCAAGTATTTTGTCCAGTGATATTTACTAGGACCTACATTTTGATAAAACTTAGTTAAATAGCTGTGCAATGGTTTAGGTTTATGGTAATTGATAAATTTAGGACATTTACATGACCTACCTTCATTTTGAATGCTTTTATTAATGTGAAATCTCATATACTTCCTATAGTTCGACATTTTGATACTTCGACACCCTCCAAGTCCACTAAGTGTCGAATTATCGAGTGTATTGAAAAAGTATTGTTTTTGTCAAAATATTCGAATTTGAGTTGTTAGTGAATATATTCGTTTTAGTGCTCCCTGAGTCCAAAAAAGTGGTTTTCGGAGTAGTGTCTGTCTGTCCGTGTGTGTGGATGTGTAACGCTTTATAAAATTGCGGATGAGTGGATGTATTATGTAATAACAAAAAATAGTTTGGAGGACGTCAAAAATAGTGCCCAGTTTAACTTTCACCCTTTAACTATTTTACGATGGCGACTATTAAAAAATTGATATTAAATTTCATGAAAACCGTTATAGGAAGCAAACATTTGCAATTAATGAGTAATTCAAAGACGATTCTAATAACACCTCGACCAATGAAAATGGATAGTCATTAGGTAAGCAATTAGGAATTGATTTTAAGTTTTTAAACTTTTCACACTTAGGCAATATAATAATACTGCTAAAATTAAGTTAAACACATTTATTCAGCCATTGGTTATCCGTATCCTAATATTACTGGAAAGAGAATCGAAGGGGTTCTCTCATAAATAGCTTGGTGTATTTTTAAATATTTTATTGTTTGACAAGGGTAGAAAGAGGTCAAATATTTTTATTAAAGACGACTCGAACTATTGGCGGGCTTTTTTATCTGAAGGTCGCTGGATAAGCTGGACGCCTAGACGTGAAAACGTGCAAGGGGCTCCTTTTGGGAACGAACTTCATGAATTCATACATTTCGTGTTTGTAATGTTGAAACTGCTCAAATAATTTTATGATGAACTGGCAACCGTAAATGCAGTCAGTACATAGTCAAAATTATATTTTGTAGGTTCTATATTTTGATTTGGTTTTTTTAATTGATAAAACGACTTTGCCAGAATTAAAGTATACAGAAATTTGTATTACAGAGCATAAGAGTTTCAATTATTGTCGTAAAACGGTGGATTAAGATTTGAAGGAATCTAAGCGACATAAGCGCTTATTTATTAAGAGTACTTTCCTAGTCATATATTGATTAAAAACTTAAATTTTCGTTTGGAAAGTTTTTACACGTACTTGACCAGCAGCTGATATTTTTCAACGATGGTATACGAGTCTGCCACATTCGTAGTTGTGCTGTGTTTTAACTAATAATTCACTACGGTTTATTTCATTTTCTTTAATTTTAATGTAAGTAAGTATTAATATCATTAACATTTATTTGAGTAAGACTATAAAACTAAACGAAAATTTAGTGAAACTTTTGGTTGGTTTTGTTATCTTCTACATTATTAAAAACATTTCTAAGATTTTGTTCACAGCACATCGACCCCCTAGAATTTGTTATGTATATATTTGATATTAAAATAAACCTATTAATCTCTCTCTCTCTCTCTTTAGCTGTGCCTTTGCGGGTTTGTAAAATATCCCATGAATAGCCTTTGCTCAGGAGTAATAGTTTCACCACATAATTCAGGGCTAAATATTTTTATAACCCAGGATAAATTAGTGTTTTATCAATTCAATAATCAATATACAATTTCAAACATAAAATAACTAAATAATAAAAATCAATAGATATCCGCATTATTGTTTTTTACTTATTAACATACTAAATGTCACCCGTAGCTTTGCGCACGTTCAAAATAATAGAAAGATATTGTTTTATTATCACACTCTATTAACATTAGTACGGTACATTTAAAATGATCTTTATATTTTTGATAAAGAAATAATTTGGTATTTTTAATCATGTAGCTGGTAGTTAGCTTAACAGATGAATACGTCGTTACGTCGGCGTCGTCAGCTAACTTACTTAATACGTCAAACATACTCACAAATGTTTATACTTATAATATTAGTAGAATAGGCGTTTTTATTGGACAGAAGAAAATAATCTATTCCCACCATAAAGGAAAGTATCTTACCGTTAGAACTAGCCCGTCAGTCTCAACTTAATTTACAATGGTATATTATTTTCTTAAAAAAGGGAAACACATTTTACATGTTAAGCCAGACTCTTGTTAAGCTGGCAAACGGAGGGCTATGGCTTTAAACAGGTCAGCTAGCACCTGGATTTGACTTTTGAACAATTTCTAAACGGAGGCTCGAAGATGAGCTAACCGATTGAAAACCATGTCATTTAAGAGCCAATTAATTTAAGTTGTCAATAGGGCCATAAAATCCCGTTCCCAAAATAACGCAAATACAAAAGGGCGCTTTTGTTGTCACTATAGAGCCCCCCGGCCGCGATACCATCTGATAACTGCTGTCTAGGGCCACGAGAGGCAAAGCCGGGCCCAAGTCTATAAACATCATGGGCCCCTGGGCCTAGGAAACAAGACCGGGGGAGCGGAAGAGGGGTCCGGACGGTCCGGTAGACTCCCCCTGAGAATTTGTAAAATTATTCCTTACTCACAATTTTAGGCTGAGTTACCGTTGTCTAGAGGCATAAAAACATACAAAAGAACTCTACACATTCGTATTAATTGAAAGATAAATTTTCCTTATTTTTCGAATACATAAACATTTGGACTAAACCTTTAAGCAAATTTTTAGAATTCCATTTGCATAACAAAAGAAATTGACTGTTTATTTAATCGGTGAACTCGCATGACTTTTCCACCCGTTATATTCATGTCCTAGGCAAATCCTGTCATTTACCTGTATTGGTAAATGTGACTGTCTTCTTCTTTCACGAAATTTGTCATGTTACAATACTTTTACAATTTCCTGCGGTCAGAATATACGTGCAACGGTTTTCTCCAGCCGTTCGTGTAATTTGATACCTTATACTCTCCTCATTTACCCCGGCGATCGGAAAACACGGCAGTTAACTAACTATGCCAAATAATTAAACTCATGGGTGTTTAACTTTGCCCCCTCCCCCTATGGTACACCATCATGCCCAAGTTGAATAAGAAAAACTTTTGTTCCATTCATCTTGCATCACGCCGATTTGGAGTATTTTTTTTGCTAGCAAAATACTGTTGAGGTATAGAAAGGTGGGCTTCGTGAGAGGGTGTTATGTTTCATAGTGTGAAAACATTGTGCCATAGAGATCAGTCAGTCACAAGCAATACAGTTATACACGCAAAAGTATGGTTGATCTACCTTGCAGTGATTTCCACTTGTTAAGTTTGAAATGTAAATTTTCCACCGTGTAATTTTATTTCCTATAAGTTAGTATGAACCTGCCGATCAAGGCCTAGTAATCCCAAACAAAAAACCCTGCTCGTTTCGATCCCCTATAGTTTCAGATTTGGTTGACATAGCCTCTCGGCGGCCCTGCTTTAATCAGATTTTTACGACATTTAATGCCCTATTATTATTTGCCCATTTAAAGTGGCGTACAATCGTGATGTAAGGATGTAGCTGTCAGGACATGATCGAAATAGTAAACACACCCTTTTATGCATTATTACCAATAATTTACTGAAAAAAAACTTCTATCGGTGGTTTAAAAAACTCATTGGGGGCCCGAAAAATAAGTTTGGGGGGGGGGGGGGCGAAAAATATCTGTTACGCCACTGGTTTTCGATTTATCGGGGAAATCACATTTTCGGTTGTATTGTTGCAGTTAAATCTATTGCCTGTTGTATCGAATCTAACATACAATTTGGTTCCGAATGGTACTCGGTAGGAAAGTTGGAATGAATTATGGAATATAATGATAAATCTTTGACACTAGTACTAGATCTTTGACAAAATGACTAGTACTATTCAATGAAAAGTACTAGTCATTTTCATTACTAGTCTCGAAAGTGACCTTTAGCGGTGAGAGATTGCATTTACGTGCGAGGCGAAGCCGAGCATGGAAAAGGCTATCGAGCTCCGCAATAGCACTTTTGAGATGAGTATTGAACATTATTTTTCATTACGATATCGAAAAACCTTTAAACAACATGCATATTTTTGTTTATTCAACTTAGTATCAAGAAAAAAAAAACGCTGAGTTTCCATGCTTATGTCGAGGTACAGTAATGCAACAGCTGATCGGTCTGCACCACAAAATCCCATAACGGTTACTTTCCGTCCACCACATATGCACAGAAAGTAAACGTTATGTAATTTTGCCGAGCAGTAGTGGGAATAACCTATTTTCTTAGCTCATTTTACGTGGGTACTTTCGTGTATAGGGCGATGAAAAAAAAATTATAAGCGGGGAGGGAGGTTTGCTAGCCCCCCATACAATCCAGTATAGGGCCACATTTACTTTTTCACTCACATTTTTGTCAAATTTTACCTGTAATTTTTTTGAATACGTCCTCATTTAGAATCAGGAGTGTTATGACTGGGAGACAAGTGACGCGTCTCTGTGTGCACCCTATTGTTTATAAACAAAAAATTCCGTCACGTCAACACAGCGGCGGCTGACCAGAGCCACTGAATCGTTCATTCATACATTGTTCTACTTTGAACATTGCCTAGGTAATTGGCGCACGTGGGAAAAAATTTCTTTTACTGCTATGATCTTCGGTAGTGGTCCTTTCCGAATTATATCTAAAACCTTTTACACCATTAAAAGTATTGTACAGGTATTGCATATGTAAAGGGAGTAGCTATTTCAAAAGTGGTCCTTCCCAAAGTATAGTTAAAAACTTCTACACCATTTAACATTGAATAAGCATTGCCGCTTCCTTGGAGAAAGCCCCCAGATTGATGGCTCAAAACCCCATTTTTGACACCCCCCAGGATGCCTCTTCAAAACGGTATAGCTTTTATATGTGCACCTTATGACGTAATTTTTGACCTCCCAGCTCCCGATCTATCACGATAAGAATTCAACATACAGCATTAATATAATAATATAATTTGTCAATAATATAGTTTTGCTTTCCCATTCATTATTCTACTCACTTCTTTAGACATGTCAAATGTACTTCCATGAAACAGAAAAATGTTTTTAGAAAGTCACATATTACGTAGGTCTGCTGCGACAGGGGTATTCTATTCCTGCCTAAAGGGCAGTCTATACTTATAATGCGACCATATCCAGCGCCCCTCCTACAAAGCCCCCAAGGGTGTCACTGCCCTGGGTAGGCTCATGCCCAATATCGGCGGTCCTCCCTCTTGCAAGTGCCGTTTGCTTGTGTCGGCTTCCAGTCGATCTTGATATGAGGTGGAGAGGAATGCGCTCTCAGGCATGTGTAGGTAAAGCTTCTTCTAATGAAAAAAATACCTTTATACTAGACAAAAATACGTTTAGTAAGATTGCGGTAATTGATAAATTTGTTTATTATTATGGTTTTATCAAGCAAAAACAAACTCAGTGAACCGTATGTGGTTATTATTAAAATTTGACTTTAAATTCAAGATTGTCAATTTTTTCTATCTGGAGCCAGTCAGTGAAGGTGCCGCCGGCCCCCCTTAGATCCGACACTGAGCGGAAGTGATTGCGTGGAGGGCCAAGGTCAATCAAGATAATAAATACCAGCTAAAAAACGCGGGAACATCTAGCATCCAAAAAGTCGCGAATTCGTTTATAATATAAGCCAGGCTCTTGAAAGGTCGTAAACGTATTCGCGTGTCAAGCATTAAAAAAATCGCTAATGCGGTTTCAGTATAAGCCAGGCACTGGAAAGGTGGTTATTATGTATGGGTATAACATTTATACTCAGGCACTCAAAGGGTCGCGTGAATCTATGATCGTATAAGCGTTCCAAGGCCGGAAGTCGCCAGGCACTCAAAAGGTCTTATACATGTCTATATATATATATATATATATATATATATATGTCTGTTAACACGATAGCGGCCGTAAATATTGTCCAATCTTAATGAAATTTGGTACAGACATGTAAAGTGGTAATCACTCGGACGAGTTCGTGAACCAGCCCGATCGGACCACCAGAAGGGGGGGTAAAGGGGGGTAAACCCCCCCAAAAATGGGTTTTTGAGTTTTTCGCATAGAAAATTAAAAATTATCCAATTTTTGCTAGCATTATTGAATTCAGCTCAAAAAAACAAACAATTTAGTATTTTGAATCACTGCTCTATGTCCATTAGTTACCGAAATATTGAAAGTGGTAAACACAGTACGTTGTCCCAATGTTAACCTTATGGGAAATAAAGAAAATTCTATATCTCGCTTATTTCTCAACATATCTTGATAAAACTTGGTAAATGGCTTCTTCTAGTTCATATCAACTAAATATTGAATTAAAACCACCCTGTTTTAATGTACCCGTAGCAGCAAACCTGCATACTCATTCCCCATGTTATTCTTATGGAGCTTACAAAAACCTGTTGATTCTCGGTATGTTGGATTGAAATATGTTGTTTTGCATTTGAAATTCACTGAGTATGCAAGTCTGCTGCAACGGGGGTATTATCTGTATGTTAAATATTTCAAATGGCAAACTTAAAAAACCATGTATTCAAGGGAGCCTACAGACTTGTACAGGGGGTTTATGAAGGGGGACCTGCACCTCTGAGAGCATTACTTTTCATTATTACGAATCGACCTCTATATGGTTTTATACAGGGCGATTCAAAAAGAATTAACCAATTCCAATCAATTATATTTATTCAAAAAAAGGACACAAAAGAAATTTTACATCAAACTACTCAGAGGAGTGTCAAGTTTTATGACGATGTATTTACAAATGTTCATTGTGCCCTCCTGTAGAGGCTAGGACAACATCTAGCTGACAGCTGAACTTTTCACAAACTATTCGCTAGGTATCTTCTAGGAATGTGGCTACTGTATCTTTTATCCAGATTTTAAACTTCTATATTCTCAATATCACCAGCGACTGGAAGGAACATAAACACGATCTTTAATGTATACCCAGGGCCGGATTTAGGACTTTTGGGCCCCTAGGCTCACTCAGTGGTGCGGGTCCCCGGGGCCATAGTGCCTAACCGTCCGTTTTTAGGAGTACATATCCTCCTTTTTAACCATGTCCTCAGTCCTTCCTGACTTGTCGGTCGCATTGCGGCCGACAAAATCAAGCCTCTCGTTCTTTTCGTAACCATTGCATCTTTTGGCTTTTTCGTGGCCTGAAAATCTGTCGTTTATACAGCAGCTAACGGGAATATTTCTTGGTCATTTCGCGACCCACAAGTCTCTCGCTCTCTTGTCATATCTACTGACCATACTAGGGCTGGGAAATCTATACCTGGTCGTTTATACCGCACCTGGAAAATCTTTTGGTCGAATCGTGGCTGTCAAATCGTTGTCCACAGTCATAGTACCGCAGCTGGCAAATCTCTCGGTCTTATTGCGGTCAGAAAATCGTTCAGTCTTTTCGTGGGCAGCAAATTTCTCGGTCGCATTGCGGTCGGTAAACCTTTTGACATATCACAGCCGTTAAATCTGTCGGTCGCGTTGCGGCCGTCTGTATTTTACATCAAAGACAGTGCTCAAGTGTTTGATTTAAAAGCTACATTACTGATTTTACTGTTTGGGATCTTTTTTAACCCATGTAGCCCAGATCGAATGGGCTATCACTGGCCCACTGTCGGTCGCCGACAGTCCACCCCACATTTTTTCTCATTGGCCCAACCCACATGTCACCAACTATTTGCCAACCAAAAAATTTGTTTTCATTTAACTGACATAATACTAAAATATGTTGAGTAAACCAATACATAAACAAATAATATTGGCTTTACATTAGGTTTTCATGAAAAATAGGCAATGCTCCCACCGAAATGCGAACCCAATACCTTCACATTACCTCACTCACGCCTTAACCCACTCAGCAAAAATGACCCGTGTATGAAGTGGTATCACCTTAGGATTTAAAAGTGATCAGGAGAGCATTTTCCTCATGGACTTGGAGTTTCAATGTTTATTTTTTATAGTAGGTAATTTGAAAATTATTTTAAAGTGGATATTAATAAAAAAAATGTATCAAAAAGTTTGTTTGAATTTTTAAGGAGATTTGAGTCTGTTGGCTCTTTGTTGGAAACCCTACCATTTTCCAACGTTGGGCAAACAGACTCACAATCGATAGGGCCAACCCACCATTTTCCATTGTTGGGCCAACAGACTCATAATCGGTTGGGCCAACTAACCACTCAATAATATGTCGGGCCCAAATTGGCAGATCGTCGGCAAAGCCACCAACCGATTCCCAACCGTCCGACCATTTCCCTATGTTGGCCAAACGGTGAGTGCTACATGGGATATTTGGCAATGATTTTTCAACAAAACAGCGTCTAACACATATAAAAGGGGAGGGGGGTCAAAATTCATCTGTAGAGCAGAGGACTGAAAATCTTGCCCCCCCCCCCCCCAGTAAAATTGCTGAATTTACTCCCATGAATATTATTATCCTGTCATGTTGTCTCCCATGTAGCACAGAACGGATGGCCATCGTTGGCCCACTGTCGGTCGCCGACGGTGGGTCCACGGTTGGGGATGTCCACCTTCCCCTCGTTGGCCCAACCCACAATTCACCAACCATTTGCCAACCAAATTTTTTTTTCATTTAACTGTCATGATACTAAAAAATGTTGAGTAAACCAATACATAAACAAATAATATTGGCTTTACATTAGGTTTTCATGAAAAAAAGATAATGCTCCCACCGAGTTTTGAACCCATCAGTACCTTCACCTTACCACACCCACGCCTTAACCCGCTCAGCCAATTTGACCCATGTATGAAGAGGTTTCACCTTAAGATTTGAAAGTGATCAAGAGAGCACTTTCCTCATGAACTTGAAGTTTCAATGGTTATTTTTTGTAATAGGTAATTTTAAAGAGGATATTAATAAAAAAAATTATCGAAAAGGTTTGTTTGAATTTTTAACTAGATATGAGTGTGTTGGCTCATTGTTAAAAACCCACCATTTCCCAACGTTGGGCCAACAGACTCACGATCGGTTGGGCCAACTAACCACTCAATATGTCGGGCCCACATTGGCAGATCGTTGGCAAAGCCACCAACCAATTCCCAACCGTCCGACCATTTCCCAACGTTGGCCCAATGGTGAGTGCTACATGGGCTAACTCCCGTATGGCACCGAAACTTATGACTTCAATCGTAGACTCACATCCGGTTCTTCAAGCTCTATTAGCCTTTTGGGTAAAATATAGCTTAAGTGAGGTGACAGGAATATTCTTCCTCTGTTTGGCTAACATTAATTTTTGTCCTAGCTGCAAGTTATGTTTCCGGTCCTCAAAAGACGTCATAATTTTTTACATTTTCTACTGAGATAACCTGAAAACTATTATTATTCTCTTCTCTTCACCACTACAGACCTTGCACCCATCCCCACTTCGAGAATTTCACGGCCTACAAAGCGGCGCCGTCCGCAACAGCTGACCTATAGTGGACTTGTTGTTATATCTTTTGAGCTGTCTGTTACTCGTATTGAAGTACTTAAATTAATTACGTTGTTTATGTTTCACGTTCAATTAGGTTAATAATTAATTATTTTTTTATATTCTTGGTCGAGGTTTATTGAGTACCAAACACAATGATTCCTGGATTAAAAAAATAATTATATTTTTTGTGTGGCGCGGGCCCTCTTGTGGTGCAGGCCCCTAGGCATGCGCCTATGCTTAAATCCGGCCCACAGGAAAAGTAAGACTGTGTTTTGTGTTTTGTCAGGTGACCGTGAAAGCCAGGAATGCAACACCATGTCTTGCGGTCCTTGTACGAGTGTGGCAGTGCTTTGCCTTAGAGCAGAGGTGCCCACCCTCCCCTGGGGCAATGACTCACCCCCCTGGGCCAATGACTACCCCCCCCCAAACTGTGACCAACCCCCTCTCCCCACATCCGAGATATTTCCTTTCCACGAGGTTTTCCGCCCGTAGCCGGAAAAACTATCATTTTCAGAATCGGCTGAACATGTACTTCATAAAAAAATCAAATTCTTGAGGAGTAGGCCTATTGAAAAATATTGGATACTGTACAATTTGTAAGGTGACCAAAGGGAATTTTTCAAATTACCTGGATGAGTAGGGTTCATTCAGCTCTCCATTTGTGATTCTTCCTTCATAAGTTTTTCCTATCAAGGGTTTCCAAGCGGATTCGCCCATTTGCTTTTTCTCGATTATTTTAAAATTTATATTCAAGCCATTCTTAGTTTTGTACACATGTTTCTTTCTGCGCTCTGTCCACTTATCATGGCGCACTTTAGGTTCCAAACACTTATATTTTAAGTTTTTGTTTTTTAGGCATTTTAAATAATTAAACTATAAGCAAAATACAAAAATTCTTAATCGGGTGATAAAGCCCGATGCACTCCACCGTGATTACATCTTACAATAAACTACAGTAGACCTAAACCACAAACTAAATATTTTAAATCATCTAAGGTAATCGAAAGTCACAAAACACGCAGGTGTCAGGTGTATCACATAGCAAGAACTAACCAGTGACCACTGACAGATAGTGACAATTGCAACTGACACAAGATCGAAGGGGTGGGAGTGAACGCATGTGCCGAAATTCTCCCAACTACGAGTAGAGTCATAGCCATCTCTAGTAATAAGGCCACGGCCTTCGACCTGGCAACATCGCTTTTCAAGGGTTTTTGCATGGTAAAAACCCTTACAGAGCCACCTGGTTTCAAATAAGCAAAAGAGAGTGCCATAAGAGAGTATGGATAAACAAATCAGCTGAACCCTTAGGCGCACTGTTGCCATTTACCAGCGCCGCAGCCTTGTTACTAGAGATGGCTATGGTAGAGTACATTGCGCCACCGCACGAGTCTCGTTACCATAGCAACCACTAACTCAACATTGCCAAACTTGCATTGTCACTGCCCAGAGCCCACACTATGTTTGGTAACCTAAGATCTCTGGTACATCTTAGGTAGGCATTGTTCTGCAAAGCATATATCCAAAGTTCTAGAAATATGGGTTTTAATTTAATACTGAAATTGAATTTCTTAATTTCACATTTTTTAATTGTTTTATGATGCCCCCCCCCAGGCTGGCGGAAAAGTACTATTTTTCACCCCCCCCCCCCCCCAGAAATTTCAATGACACAGTTTGCGTCATGACCCCCCCCCGTGGGCACCCATGCCTTATAGAAAGATAAGGTTGTTCGAGTCAGCAATTACTTGAGGATATAGTTAAATTTGTAGTAGGGTAGACCGGGGCACATTTACGCGGATTTTTTCAAAATATTTTTTTTCAATTCGTGGTCGTTCTTTTGAAGTTTTAAACATGACAGTTTTATTCAGTGGTTAATAAGGTTTAATTTTATATATAGAATGTTAACCTTTTTATTTTTATTACAGCACAAGAAACTATTATTCATGTTAATGTCGGGTGCGTAAACCTACCCCGGGTTCGAGGCAGGTTTACGTATACTACAAAATGGGAAATCACATACGGTTAGTTAATAATCTATAATTGATTTATTGGTCTTTTAGCTTTTATCTTATTTTTCTTCTTTTTCTGGTTTTCGAAACATAATTTATCACCATCTTTATAAAATCAGAACATAATTTAAAAAAATAAATATTTAACTTTAATATTTAAAGTATAAATTAGTTCTAGTTGGCTAAATACAAGTATATTAGGCTTAAATGATGACACACATGATTAAACAGCATACAAAATGGAAGATGAAAATTAAAATTATTTTTAGGGACACGTTTAGGCAGTCAAAGTATGCGCAAACGTGCCCCGATTCAACTGCGTAAACGTGCCCCTACGCCATGTTTGATTTTATATTAAATGTGCAACGTAATTCGTTAACTTTTCTTTGCTTGCAAATACATCACTTAATTAAGAAGAAACTGCTGTTTATTACTGTATAATTGTTTATGATAAATCCTGCACTCTTTGCTAACAATAAGCATCAAAAGATATATAGCAAGATTTACCCGCCTTGTAAGAAAACAGATTTCATCCACCATCTACAACACCACAGCTCCACTGACGCTCAAATTGTTGTGGAAGCGCCCGTTAGGTAGCAGCATCGACCTGACATGACTGGTGGCACGCCCGGTATAACCGGTTTTGAAATAATGTCACGGCGTAAACGTGCCCCATGCGTAAATGTGCCCCGGTCTACCCTAAAGCTACGCAAGATGAGAGGTTGATTATGTTTTCCTCAATACAGTCTTGCCTCAACTTTGATAGGGTGCACAGGACACGGTTTGTCTCCTGACAATCAGTGATACTTTACATGTAAGGGTTGATTAAAGATCGTGTTTATATCCCCCCCATTAGCTGGTGATATTGATGAGCTTAAAATCAGGGGAACAGATTCAGTTGCTACAGACCATGAAGACAAATAGCGAACATTCTTGCTGTTTCATTTCAAACAGCATTTCATTTTGTAAGGCAAATTAAACTTTTCACATTATATGTTTTTAAATATATTTTATTTTTCAAATTTTGAGATATAAAGCTTTTATTAAAACTAAAAAGGCTTTGTTAACGTTTGTTGTAAAGTAAGTTTGAAATTTATAAAAAAGAAATGTACAAATAAACGGGCGACCCATGATCATATTGAATATATGATTGTCTAAACCCAAGGAATAACACTGTACATGTTTATATAGTGAGTTGTGGGAAATTCCCTTATATTTGGGATTTGCAAAAAGTTTATGTTAGTAGAACATAAAAACACATTAAAGGCTGAACGTTTTGACAAAATTAAACCATAAAGTAGGTTTTATAGAAAAAATACAACATTGGAAGTGGTACATACACATTTAATAACAATAACCACAAACAATAAACAAAGTAAATAAATAACAATAAAATGCAAAAATATAAGTATTAGCAAAACTGGAAATACTTAATTTAATACTGTGTAATAATAAATTAATATTATACATGATTCAATTTTTAATGAATATTTGTTTTCCAACATATTCATTGAAGCGGAAACTGCTTTATATACTTTAAGCAATGTCTGGGTCTAAAAGCACAATAATATAAATAAACCAACAACAAAAGTGAAAAAATTTTAGTATAGTATTACTATTCATTCTAGACTTATCATCACATTGTGAGACCTGTTTGTCTTTCTCACATATTATGTGGAATGTTTAATGAACACAAAAAATTAAAGTAATAATAACAACTACATTAAGTATAAGTTATTGTAAGTTTGAACTAACTAGTACTGTGACACGTGAAAATAATCCATAAAACTTGATGCTCATTAAGTGAAATATTGTCTCAACGCAACTCCTTATGCCTCTCTCAAGCGAGAGACAGTAAGGACCTGTGTGGAAGTATTTTCATTATTATTTCCATTAGAATTATGATGATGTCAGTCTTTTGTACAATTGATGTATGTATGTGGCAAAGGCATGCGCTAAGTAAGCTTACACAGGTCAGAACTAGAGCTAAGAAGGCACCTAACCTGCTACACGGTAGATACAGTTGCGGTACAACTCCTAATACCATTTCAACTAAATTACTCCAAATTTTACACGTGATGATAAAATATTCACATTTCTTATTATAAGATAAAAAAGGAACAGTTTTTTAACTGTATACAAATGTAAAATGTGAAACGGTGTAGCTGACAAATTGAAACATTATAATGGATGAGATTAATAATACTATAAGTAAACTCAATTAAGACCTCTCCCATTTACAAAGTGCTTAATGTAACATTTCCTTTTTTAATACTTTTCAGATTTTGTGTAGATTTAAAAACATCTAATAATTAAGTAATCATTCATCAACCTTTCCTTGATGCTATGGTACAACAGAGAAATTGACAAATCCATTGCAAAAAAGTTAGGCCTTAAACTGATGATTAAACTGGAATACAAATGACATGAACAGTTGAATAGCAAATGATTAAAAACATGGAATTAGCCATTAAACAGGGTATCAAATATTCACATTATACCGAGACTGTCTAACCCTAAGTCCACAACCTGCCTTACCTTCCTAACTAATACTTGTGGTAACAGCCTTCCATACACAAAATCCATCATCTAAAAGATAATCATATTGGCAATTATCATGTAGCATGATAAAAGTAAATCTTGCAGCATAAAATAGAGAATAAATAAATATAAAGTACACAAATAAACTGTTTAACATAAAGACAATAAAATACAACACTCTGACTAGCTGCCAGGACAAATAACCAGGATAAATATTAGAAGGCATTGTATAATGCACAGGTGTAAAAAATACTAATACTATACAATGTTGTGAATTCAAATATTCACTTATTTATTCAAATCTTACAAACCAGCAGCTAAATAAAATGAATAAATTTTAATTTAGGTTCAAGATAAACAGTGTTTTTATTTAGTTACACTCAACTCTGACGAAAGCTGAGGAATTTTTTATATTAGCTTAAGAGAGATATCAGTTGTATTTTTCCTATTTTTAATTGACTTCCTGAGAATTTTATTTTGATCCACTGTTAATTTACAGGGTGTTTACTAAACACCCTTCAGGACTTCGGGATGTGGTTACTTACATCAAAACTAAGAAAAAGTTCCTACAAACATGGGTCCTAAAATGCTTGGTTATCCGTCTGTCGGTATGGATGTGTTTTAACATGATTTTCCATAACTTTGGAACCACTAGAGATATCAACTTCAAACTTGGTGCGTTTGTGTTGACTGATAGGGCCTATTTTGGTGCGGAGTATCAAGTTTCTACTTTGTACCAATTAAAAATGGCAGCCATATTTATATTTTAAAACTAATACCTTAAAAACCATAAATTTAACAAAAATTGTACAAAAAACAAAAAAGTTACACAATTTTATTTCCTAAAAAACCATACATAGATATTAAGATCGAACTACAATTAACGGAGTTATTCAAATTTTTCTAAAAGCATTTGCTATAACTGCCATAAACAAGCATGCATTCTGATAGAAAAATTGCAATAACTCCGTAGTTTGATTTTAATATTTTTTAATGATTTTTTTAGGAAATGAAACTGCGCAACTTTGTTGTCTTTTGTACAATTTTTGTAAAATTTACGGTTTTTAAGATATTAAGTTTTAAAGTATAAAAACGGCTACCATTTTTAAATGATACAAAGTAGAAACTTGATACGTGGCACCAAAATAGGTTCTACTAGTTAACATATATGCACCATTTTTGAAGTTGATAACGCAAGTGTGCCCAAAGTTAAATCATGTTAAAAACACATATATAACGACAGAAGGATAACCGAGCATTTTAGAACCCATGTTTACAGGAATATTTTTCTTAGTTTTGATATAAGTAACCATAACCATATGTAAGTAACCGAAGTCCTGAGGAGTTTTTAGTAAACACCCGGTATATTTATAAAAATTTCTAATAATGAACAAATAGGGGTTTAAAAAATAATATTTATGAACTCACTGGTATTAAAAAATAACCAAACATTTTTCCATACGTAGTGGCCGGTTATGAGGGGTTCAACTGTACTTAATCAAATCCTCTCGGATGAGTGAACGAACAGTCACAAGATGTTTAAAATTAAAGTGGCACTAGCACCAGAGATGATATAACAAATTGGCAACATAAAGCATTTTTTCATGCCAGTTTTTTCTTGTGTCGTCAAGTTTGTAGGGCTATTTTACCATCCTAATTGCACCCCGATCATTGCCCAAAGCAATATATGGCTACATCTGCTCTTTGAGACACGAAGATTTGATCTTGACCAAGTTTCTTTGCTACCAGTGCAATATGGTTGACAAAACTGCCCAACATACTTACTACCGCCCGGAAAAAAACGGGCTCAAAAAAATGCATTACATTGGGTTTCCATTTTGTATTGCTTCTTATTATCTGTGGTACTAGCACATGGTTTTAGGCCAAAAAGGATGAAACAACAGCCAGAATAAAAATGTAGACTAAATTTTTAAAAGGTGTCCTTTTAGCACACAAGAACTCAAAATTAAGAAAGTATTCCTGTTGAAGGCCTTTAAAAAAATATCTTTTAACGAATGCTGTTTTTATCTATGGATGTAATAAGTTTAATTTCCGAATGAGGCTGACTAAGTTTCAAGGCACCATACAGCCATTAGTTTTGAATCACTCTCTCCCTAAGCTGTTGACAAGACTAGCAAGAGAAGCAACAAAATTTCAAATTTCCTAGCCTCACATTCTTTCTCTCCTTTTCCTCAAAAAGGGCCTGAAATGAATTATTGGACTTATTCCTGAGCACTTTAGTGAGTACTTTTGTTGAACTTCAAAGTTTCCCAACAAAAACTTAACGTCAAATAAGGGAGCTCTGCCCATTCTGCGCTCTGTTGGTTCTCATGACACTTTTGAACTCATCAAACTTTTACAAACAGGATGAGGGTATTTATTACATATCGTTTACAAGGATAGTTTATTATAATCTGAACAGAGTCTGAAAAGACAATGGCTGTTCAAAATACACTGAATGTCATTGAAAAAATTGCAATAAACCTTATTTTTTTAAGTTTCATCAAACTATTTCATTCTGGTTAGTACATAAATTAGGCCTCCTTTAAGGGTTAGGCCACAAGATGAAAAAAAGGATCAATAATAGTAAACTTTCTTTGGCTTTCTGAAGTTCTTAATAAATTTTATTAGTTGCAAACCATGTTATTTTAAGAAAAGTTGGCAAATAGAGTTTGAATAACAGCAAAAGGCAGTTCTTACAAACAATTCAGTCTTGCAACCATTTTAATCACAGCACCTATTAGACAACCATCCTTCCTGTCTGATCAGCTATCTTACCTACTAACAGCAGTTAATAAAATAATTTTCTACATATAACAACTGTATTTTAACCCCCATACAATCTATTAGATTCGTATATACAAGGCAGTCAAACCTAAATGATGACCAAAAGTACCAGTACACATTTTTGTAAAGAGATACAAGCAAGACAAACTTGATAAATGTACCTCAGTGATTTAAATAAAAAATGAAAAAACCTGAAAACCTGAAATGAAAAAATGAACGATGAACAATAAAACAAGAAAATATTTTTGCATAAATCTATGAAGGAATAGTTTTCAATATTTACAATACAATTAATTAATAAGCTACATGGTAGCATAAAAATATGGTTTCAAAGTACCAAATCTCGTTCCTTTCAACAGAGACAACTTTAAATGCTTCTTAATCCACATGTTTCGGAAGACTGGGAAATTAGAAAGCTTAGTTGTAACCATTAGATTTAGTTAAATATTAGCACAGTTGTTACACTTAGGTTTAACAACTTATATAAAAATGCAATCTGATTTAAATACAAACAATAAGGCAGTGAAATAAACATTTATGTAATATGGACCTGCACTGATATCAGGGGGCTATTGCACAAAAAAAAAATTATTAACATTAGTAAATTTACATGATATTTTCCTAATAACCATTAGCTTGTAGTTTATTGTGCAATAAGCCCCATGTACTTCAAATGCCTAGAAAAAAACAAATTAGCTTTATGAAAATGTTCAGTCACATGCCCTGATTAAGTTTAGCCTTGGCACACTTGGTCGAGGCAGCCCAAAGTGACCTGCAATAATTATCAAGGACATGGCTGTGCCTGACACTAGGAATGATTTCACCGATGAGGCTTACATACAATCTGGGGAAATTTTAATAATTGATTAAATCCAAATCATACTTCAACCACCCAAGGGAATTTTAGTGAGAATGTGATTGGAAAATGAGAGTAGAGTGGATAAGTTTTTAAATTGTTCGAGCTGCAAAATCAAAAGTTTTTTATCTCATTTCAGCTGGACATTTTATGCAGGTTTCAAGCAATCTATATCATGGTCTCAAATAATGTATAAGTAATATACAATTAAAATGAGGGACAAACAGAAATGTTAATGATTTTGTTACCACATTTAATTTGACTGAAATAAATGCAATTTGTACTTGGTAGTGTGCATGGAGGCCACAATGGGTGTGACAGAATTAAAGTATAGGATGTTGTTCGTACTAGCATACAATTTGTGCTGCCTCAACTGACGTTGCAGTGCCAAGGCATTAAGAATTATTTTCAAACTCATTACCTCCACAATCTCCTTTTGTTTTCTTTTTAATTAGATAAAATATACTAATATCTATAATATTTACATTTAAACAACTTGGAGTCCCATTACTTTAGGTTACACCTACTTTACAGAAAAATTACTCTACTAATAAGAATTACAAAATTTTACAAAAGAATAATCTCTAGTTTTGTTTGAGATTTACAAAAATATATTATGATTATCCCTAAAGATTGAAAGCTTAAAAATTTTTGAAATCAAAACTCAGTTATGTGGTTTGAAACCTTAAAGGACTGTGTACCATACATGCCAAGTATGCGACTAATGTAAAAACATTATACAGATATCATCAGTCCATTGTCTTCATCTAAGTGCTTGTTTTACTATATTAAATAGCTTTGAAGACCTCTGCTTTTGAAAGTAAATCTAAGGATGACAATCAACATTTTGCTGTTGGAATAAGGGCTGCAAGAAACATTTTATGTTTCTTGCAGTAACCTTCAAAAAATTAGAGCAATCTTTTACCGGGAGGTTTGTAGAGAAGGAATGCCACTGTTGTCGATCACTTGCAGCCATGAAGCGCCTGATAGTTGGAGGTGGCACACATCTTCTGCACTCAAGAGAACGGATTCGTTCGGTTTTTAAGAGAGCCGTACCTGCGATCAACTTCAACTGGTGGTTTTTCATCTCTAAGCACTTCGAAAGGAACTGAACTTGAGTGATCCACTCCCTCTTCTGCCTCATCGCTGGGAAAATCCTCAAAACTCATGTTACTAAACCCTGTCTTCGATATTTTACCTATTTTCTTAGAAATTTTCCCAGTCTTTTTGGAAACGGACGATTTAATTATTTTATGTTTCACATGAAGTGGGGACTTTCGTGGTTCCTCTATCAAGTGATATTTACACTTTTCTGTCAGACTGTGAAGTTTGTGATGTTCTTTCTTTGTTTTCATGATACCTTCTTCTGCTTCATCAGGCAACATAAGGGCCTCAGGGGACGATGTATCGGGGACAGGTTCCAGGCCCAGTTCCTCCACTCTCTGAGAAAGATTCGTTGAAACTTCCTCTGATAAACTCTCCATTTTTACAGGTAAAGTGGTCGGCCTATGAGGTAAGTGATGGGGGTCTGGAGTGGTCTTTGGTAAGCTGTCAAATGGTATAGATCCAAACAGATCTTGATTAGAGCTAGTAGGAACTGTTGAAATAAACATGTTATTAACTCTGGGAAAAGGATTACTAATAAAAGCTTGATCTGAGTCTTCGAGTGAACTAGGCTTCTTTTCTGTTCCGCCTATGATTATCGATGTTTTGTGATACAAACCGTTATTGACAGAAACTATTTCACTACCATCTGTGAATGGATTGTTGCTGTGCTTAGTGAAAGGGGATGAACCAAATAGGTCTTTTTCATCTTGGATTACATTTTCATTAGAAATGTTACTCAGAGGAAATACAGGAAACGGTTTCTTGGCGGAGTCATAATCTCCTGTGAAGGTATTAAAGCCCGAATCATTGACATGGGGTGCATCGTTACTTTCATCACTGAGGTCCACTAAAGAACCTTCGGCTACCACTGGAGATATAGCAACCAGCAAAGGAGGGGAAGGTGTCGACAGCTGAAGGAGCGAATCCGGTGTGATATTAATCTCTCTTTTATTTCTTTTCTTCGAGTCTGGTTTTTGAAATGGAGCCAGGGCAAAAACATCTTGGGAAGGTGTTTCATCTTCAATCTTAATAAGCAAGGGAGGAGACGGCGGATCTTCCATGTCCAGCTCATCGTCAGCAAGTAGTGGCTTCTCTCCGTACGAGTGGCCCACAAACAACATGTCCCCCTCTGTCTCCGGCACTTCCGGCACCCTCGGACACTTGGTGATCGTCTCCTCTAGAGCCATGCTTTCTGTCTCAGCGTGGTAAGCTGAAGATCCACAGGTCATCACGCTATCATTGATGGTTTCTGTCTCTCCTGTTCCTTCTTTTTCTTCCTCCTCCTCCTCCTCTTCCCGTGCCCTTAGATCACTCGCTGAACCTATAGAGTCATCAGAGCCTTCCCCACTCACCTCTCCTGTTTGTTTGCTGTTTTTTCTCTTTCTCACCACTTTGGGTCTCCCACTTTTCAAACATGGTTTTTTTCTTCGCCCAAATTTAGCACTCCTTAAAACATCTTTCTTCATTCCTTCTGAAAAATAAAAATAGTTCACATTAACAGCAACATTATAATGCAGCATAATGGTGCAATATGTAAAGGCATTTCTTTTATGACCAATATTTAATTAAAGGCAAAATCATATATATCATACCTTTACAATAATACTGCTGGCTAAATACCAATTACTGTTAATGATGATAAAATTAATAAAACTAGTACTCTGTTTATTTTTGTGATCTTAGCTTCAGAAGCATACGATATTCCAAAAAATAACTTGGGTAGTCAAAAATTGCATCTCCCAACTCCAATCAAACCACTTTCATCGGTAATGGATTTTGCTTCAGCTAATTGGTTAACGTTAACAGTAATGTTTATATCAAGTGTAAGCAACTTAAAGTTTTTAATATATTATTTTTATCATTTTGAAGTTTTTACTTATTTTAAGCAAATTTTTAAAACCACGAGCAAACCTACCTCTGAGATTGTCATCGCTGTCATCAGATGAAATATCATCAATGTTGAATGTGAGTTTTTCATATTTGGATCTATCCTCGAGAGGCGCTCGCACGAAGGGAGGGGAGGTCGAAACGGGAGGTTCTACTTCTTCCTCCTTCGGCGACTGGGAAGGCTTGATACACAGTCCGTTGGTGGACAGATAACTGCGCCACTCCTCTGCTTGATTCTTCCTCAGTTCTGTTGGAATATTTGTTGTTAGTCCCTTTAAAATAGTATGATTCTAGAATTCTTTGAATCCATCACCTTTGGAAGGTGTTTCATCTTCAATCCTAATGAGTAAGGGGGGTGAAAGCGGATCTTCCATGTCCACATTGTCCACCTCATCGTCAGCCGGTAGCGGCTTCTCCTACTAGAACTCCCCGAAACTGAATGTTCAAATTCATAGCTTAACAGTGGTTTAGGAATAATACTCCTCAACCTTAACATTCTGAAATTAACAAAAAAATAGAGTGGACTTATTTATTTGAACTCAAAATAAATTGTTGAAAGATATATGTTGACACATTGACAGTGATGACGAGTGTTTTTATGTTTTGATTTTATTTTTTGCAGACATTTGCCATCACTGATTAGTAAAAACAAATTTTTTCACTTACCAGTGATGGCAAATATTCACAGAAAATAAAATAAAAACATAAATTCACCATAACCAACATAGAATTTCAAACAAAGAAGTGAGAGTTGTTTAACACTGGTTTCTATGAGTGATTAATTCAAGATAGCTCCTGTTTTGATAAAAAAGGACAGGATTAAGGAGTAATGAAGATTTATTTCAGATCTGAAGGGAATATTATTCAAATTAGGTTAGTAAGGGTGATAAAACACAATAGATTAAACATTAGTACGAAGAAAAACTAGTAGGGGGACAGAGAGGGTAAAACTCAACCCCCCCCCTGGGGGGATATTGGGGGGGGGGGCGTTGAGGGGGGGAGGTAACTCTAAAAGAATACTTGTCAGAAGTTTTTTAACATCTAATATCTTAAAATTGTAACTGTTATTTTAGAACATAAACCCAAGACATTTCACAATCTTCTCATTGAATATAACAAGATCAGGATGCAAATTTATAATAATATGATAATATAACACTGAATGATAAATACAATTTAAAATCATCAATTTAAAAACTTTCAACCTCTTTCATGTTTTTGAGATTTAGGTTTTAACTTAAAAAAAATGGAAGTAAAAAAATTCTGTCTCCAGATAATGCCAACCCAAATTTCAGTTGTCAGCTACAATATACTACCTCAGATATTTCTAGAATTTAACTTGATTGAAATATTGCATGCAATAACTGCTTCACTTGGTGGTAGTTATAAAATTTTTCCAGCCAATTTTTGCACCTTAACTGCCACACCGGTCGGCATAGGTAAGTCGGGCGGAGCGACCAGCCGATCCAATCGGGTCGGCAACCGGAGCAGTTCAGCGTTTGATTGCTTCTCCAATAATGTTTCTGGTAGATACCTAGCAGTACTTCCGCGCATCCTAGTTAGCGTTGCAGCAGTTTTCTAAATCGACTGGAAGTGTCTCAAGCATTCGTGTCAATTTCACTGACCCCATCAGGTCGGCATCATTTCTTAACAAAATTTCTCATAATTATAATTTTAATACTTTTTTTCATATCGTTCACTAAACCAAATGATACATCATTGTTCTTGAATTTATCTTCTTTTTAGTATGCCCAAAAGTGGGTAGCAAAGTAATTTACTGGTATATAGCACTGTTTACATAGGTTCTAATTTTGCTTTGTCGCCAAATCGGGTTGGCAGGTCAAAATATCATTGAATATTCCTTAAAAAGTTTTAAAACCGTCCCTACCGATCACTAATTTTTTTACCAGGTAATTCTATTTATTTTGTTAAAAGTCATCATAACTAACCTCAGAGGTATAAAAACATCACATAACTGAAATTTAAATTAAAAATGTGTATGACACTAAGGTAATCAGACCAAAAATTTGCGTGGCAGTTGTTTTAAATAATTAGCCACCTAGTGTCGCGAGCACGAAATACGGCGGGTGAGTGAAGGCGCTGCTGGCGAAAGCAGCGTTATTTGGTTGTCAATTAGTCATATGATTGTAAGTTTACATGCACACGTTTACATATGAAAGTTTTGCTGCAAGGTCTTATGCAAGATTCTTCTATTTTCATGCAAGATTCAGACTAGCAGAAATCAATAATAACTGTCAGCTGTAGACAAAAATTAAAATGAAACAATACATAATCTTTTGTTTTGTTTGTGTTTGTTTTCGGAGATTTCATGAGTTAATTCATTGAATTACGAAATTATATTATTTTTTTTGGTGATAAATTGTTTAACACTTAATTTACATAATCAGTCAATTTTAACACAATCAGTTAACAGTCAGTTTTTGTTTAATCAGTGTGCAATCTGTGAACATTAAGCCTATTTTTTTGCATTCTTTCCTATTTTGCCGTGTTTGTTTTGTTTTCATCATGGAGTCAGGGGAAATCCAGTTTCAGCCGCCCAAGAAACGAAGGTTACAGGGCATTTTTCAAAGTGACCTTAATTAACAAACCAAAAATGTGGTTGCAAACGTTCTTAGTTTTGCAAAAAGTTCAGCCTACAAAAATATTCATAAAGCTATTGACTTCAATAAAAGCCAAGAACTGACATAAAAAATGTGTGGAATTAGTCTCCGGTCTGTTCAAAGGTGTGCTCAAGAAGTAAAAGAGAAAGTAGTGTACCTTCTACAAAACTATACTCCAGAGTCCCGAGAGAAGCGATTCGCACATTGTTAAATGACTGATTGTGGCGTAGTGAGGGGGGGGCAGTTTTGGGATTTTATGACAGGGGAGATTTACCAACTGCTCAAAATGTCCGCAAGGAACTTCAAGCTAGAGAGAATTGGCTACACTGGTAGTGTCTGCTCCGTTCGACGGCTTTTACGTGCCCGAGGATTCAGGTACAAAAAAGCCAACGACGGACGCAATTTCCTGATGGAGAGTAGTGCCAGTGCGCGGTTCTTGCGCAAAATACACTTGCTAAAGCAGGAACCTATGCTAAACGACCGGGTGTACCTCAACGAGACTTGGGTGAATCAAAATCACCCCAGTAAGTTTATCTGGCAACACTCGGACAAGAGTGGAGGATTGGAAGTACCAACAGGGAAAGGAGGGCAATTAATAGTGTGTCACCATAGTCAATGGTGTCACGCTGGAAGCGCAAAAGGGTTCATCCCTCAATGCAAGTGTGTTTTTCGTTCAAAGAAGAATAGCAAGCAGTGACCATCTCTCAGAAATGAACCATCCCTGTTCTAAATATTCAGAAATGAACTAACTATTCGTTGATCTGTCCCAAGTTTTGAGCCTAAATCGAGTTACTTTTAAGAATATAATTTTTGTACATAATATGAGTATATTGAATAAGCTTTAACACAAATTACTAACTAATAATTTCTGAATTCGGTATTAATGAAATAACAATACCCCTATATTATAACATAAAAATTACTTGATTTGAAACCTCCATTCACACTAGTCCGGTACGGAACCGTTACAATGTCCCATACAGAACCAGAAAACTTCAATATAATTCTAAAGTAATCCTTGATAAACATTAAAAATTAGCATTGATTGGTTAAGAAATATATCTTTCATTGCTCTGTATATTTTAAAATCCTCTTTTACAAATAGAATAAAAGATTTTACCAAAACTACGATGACGTGTAATTTTTTGGAGTCCTGAACGGGACTAGCCAAAAAATACAGTGCTTCCGCACAAAATTACAGTGTTGGAATACTGTTAATTTTCCAAGAAAAATAAAGTGTTTGAAAAGTTTTCAAAACACATAACAAATCAATTTACAAATTTACACATAAGCAGAAGTATACTTTATCCTTGTAAAACCAGATTAAATATTTTTTAAAGTCCATAAACTAGTTGTAAACATGGCTTAACCATTGATTATCCACACCTACAATAAATATCAATGTCGATGTCGATGTCGATAATCAATGGCCTAATTGTCCCGCGTGAAACTTGGAATGGCTGAAATAATTGTGCAACCAAGCAAACTATATACATACAAGCTTGTAAAATTGTTCGTATAAGATGATAACATAATTGTTTTTGTTTTAGGGAAATTTTGTACAACTATCTTTTTCAGGGGTGGATTTCCATATGGGCTTAATGGGCTATAGTTCAGGGCGGCAGAATTTGGGAGGGGCGGCAAATAAGAGAGAATTAGAGAGAGAAGTCACAACTCCCCCAGAATTAGGCGAAATAGCCTTCTGTAGCGGGGCGGAACTGGCAGAAACGGCCAAAAGGGCCACAACGGGGTCAAAAAGTACACGTACGAGTAAAAAAAAAAAAACCACTTTTGCCGAGCCGGAAATCTCGGCGCCCGGCCCTGGCCAAACCCCCTACTCCCCCCGTGTAGTCCAGGGGCGGGAAATTTACAAATCCGCCTCTGATCTTTTTACAAGATGTTATATGATAAAGAAAGAGTTATTTTTATATTATGTGGGCCCTTTTGGTAGCCAATTAGAAAATTTAGGTTTTGGGCTCGGGTTTCCGGGTAAAAGACTCACTTGCAGTTGGCAATGCCGTTTTGAATCGCAGACGGACAAAGAACACTTTTAATGAAATATTGCATCAAAAGCTTGCATAGTGTAAAGTCCACAAAAAACACAAACAAGATGTTGATAGCTCAACATAAACATTTAATTTTCTCTTCAGCTGACTTTTAGCAGAATATTTTGTGTGTTTCCAGTTTTTGCTGCCCGCAGTATTTTGTGCTCGCGACACTAGAGTTATTACTACAAAGTTGCAATAAAGCAGTATGGGCTACTTTATTTTTTTTTTATTACAACCATGTTATTAATTAGAAAATTTCAAATTTCATTAACAAATCATACACAAACACTAGGAATTATCCCATTTTACTTAAGTTTTAGCGAATTTCGCTTAAAGGGAAGAAGCTGTTATCGCAGTACCCATGGTAATACCTAATCCCAAGACCATGATAACTTTTCGTTTTGGGGCCCCCAGAAGCAAAAAACACCATTCGTTCGATTATATTTTATATATATATATATATATATATACATGCTTGATTTGCGGCGGAACGCGATGGAACGGCTTTTCAGGACCTCTTACTGTCGCAAGAGACTATCGCGTGTAATCAGCAGGAGTATTTGTTGTAAGAGATGATCGTGTGTAATCGGACGGATAATTTTCCGCTAAATACAATCACGTATAGGCTTAATGGGTCAGAGTATTTGCCAAGAGAGTCGATCGCGTGTAATTGGCAGGAGAATTTGCCGCAAAAGACGATCGTGAATGTATGATCGGCCGGAGAATTCACCACAAGAGATGATCATGTATAACCGACCGGAGTATTCGGAAGAGACGATGGCATATAATAAATCAAATTAATTTTACTGCAAAATAACGATCGCTTAAAATGTAGGGAAATTACGCGCGGAGTTCCGGCCTGAAATTAGCGCTCTCTTGTCTAGTCTTGAGCTACGCCGAATGCTGAAAACGCTAAAAAGACCCGAATACTTGCACAAGGCGTCATAAAAAAGTCTAAAATTTCTTTAAACATTTTATTATTTAGAAAAATAATACTTTGTTAGTTTTTAATTTACTTATAGACAAATTTTAGTTATGTAAAATGTGACTTTTTTAATCGACCTAATTATTCACATAGACAAATAATACTTTATTGAAGGGAGAGGGGGGGGTCATATAGAAACTGGTAAATTACAGTTCCAGGACCTCAATTTTTACAAATCAAGCACTGTATATATATATTACACATACAATACATATGTATATGTATATATATATATATATATCTGTTAACACGATAGTGGTCATAAATATGGCCCGATCTTAATGAAATTTGGTACAGACCACTGCTCAATGTCCATTGGTTACAGTAGACACCCTCTTAACTGACCTCATTTTAACTGATGATCGTACTATTTGCCCTTGCTGGTCAAACATTAAAGATCGTTTTAACCTACCATGTTTCTAGGAATTGCGGCATTTTCGTTCCCATATCCGGCGATAGGAACGTTACACTCATCTCTACAGGTTGTTACGGATAAAAATATTTTGAATACAGTATTCATTAATTTATTAAAACGTACAGTGAACGCATTTCAATGCACATAGTACGATGAGAGTCTGTGAGTTTTTGTTTTTATATCCAGAAACCATTGTCCCATTCAACAAAGGAGTAAACAAACAACACGAACCTTGTGTGCAGTTCTCCCAGACTTTCGATAACTATCATACATAGGCCATATACTATAATTTTGAGAGAGATACAACCCAAATTTTCTCTGGAACTATAGCTTGATGATGATTTGAAGCCTATATTATACTCTATTTTAAATTTAACTGCCTGACTCGTAATGCAATGATTGTTTGTTTCTTATCAATTTTGACAATCAATACTGCACTACGAAAGATTCGTTAAAAAAATGAACATGTTATTCTTTATATAACAATGTTTAATATTCAGTTCATACAAAATTATTTGTTTTGACCATGTTTTGGATTTATTTGTGACATTTCTGCAGCAATTATTTTGGAAAATAGGTTAATAATTATAGTTTATTTTCTAAATAATCCACAAACGGCTTTAGAAATTTAGAGTCAATAGAACTCTAAAACAGGAGACTCTAGAGGATTACCCGTTTTAACCGCCCTTTTAAGTAATCCAACCTAGGTCCGGTCCCATTATTGTTGGTTAAGAGGGGGTCTGCTGTGCCGAGATATTGAAAGTGGTAAACAGTACCACAGAGAAGACTCTAACAGAGGTCTTCTGTTGCGCCCAAATGCTTTCTAGTTACAGTTAAATCCAGCTACAGTTAAGTTATTAGTTACTTGTTACATCCAGTTAAGTTAAATTAGGAGAAGGCAGCGACGGTGCTGCTCTCTCGCGGTGTGTATGGTGAACTATTTTTTTATAAGACCTCGACACCAGCTGAGCGCAACATTAGAAGATACCTCTGTTTGATTCTCCTCTGTGACAGTACATTGTCCAAATGTTAACCTTATGGGAGATAATTAAAATTAATAAAACATATCTTAATAAAACTTGGTTTGTCTCATCAAGATGAGATCTAAAGTTTATTAGAGATCTAAAATCCCTGATATTTCCATTTTTGTAGCAGCAAACCTGCATGCTCATTCTCCATGTTATTCTTATGGAGCTTACAAAAACATGTCAAATCTCCCTGTGTTGGATTGAAATACACTCTTTTGCATTTTAAATTCACTGAGTAAACAGGTCTGCTGCAACAGTGGTATTTTCAATATTTAATTGTTTTTGATAAAGCAAAATCCAGATAAAGTTATTGATTTCAAATATGCACAATGATAAACCTAAAATGGTTATTTTTATTGGAACATAAATTGTTCATCCATTACTTAACCCATGCGGTTGAGTCTTAATTGCGAACAGCCTAGATTGCGAACAAGGGTAAAATCGTTCAGACTGCAAACACCTCATAAATGCCGAGGGCTACCTGAACATGAGTCGTCCAGATTGCGAACACATGTTTGAAATCTGTAAAAATGATTGAGCCACTGCCGCTAAACAGGAGCAGTGGGTGGATGACGCATGCTCCAGGGATGACACCTGTAGGTGTTAGTGACCTGGAAAACCCCTCCCTGCCTCCCGCCACTACCCTTTAGTTTTTGAACGATCAACCCCTTATGCAAAACTAGTTTACGAGTTGTATTCAAAACTTTGACTAGCTGCCAATTTTGATAGAAACACGTCAAAGACCTCCAAACTCCACCGTTCGCAAATTTTTTAAAGCACTTGAAAATTAGGGGTCACTAAAAAGGGGTTTACATTTGAACATTTTGAGTTATTTCCTTCATTTTTCCCCCATTATTCGGGACCCTCAACGTTACAAATATTACCAAAAGAGATAGCTTTTGGCGTCTATGACTTTGGAGATTCAATTTCACCTTTGGTGACCTAAAAATAAAATAACCTCAAGCATAGTATTATATGCAATGCCATACCAAAAAACAGTAGTTGAATAATACTACTACTTTTGTAGTTGAATAATACTATGCTTGAGGTTATTTTATTTTTAGGTCACCAAAGGTGAAATTGAATCTCCAAAGTCATAGACGCAAGGTTTCAAGGAGTTGTATTCAAAACTTTGACAAGCTGCCAATTTGGTTAGGAATACGTTAGAGACCTCCAACCTCCACCATTCGCCCATTTCTTGAAAGCTCTTTAGGATGAGGGGTCACTCAAAAGGGGTTTGTATTTGAAAAGTTCGATTTGCCCCTTAAATTGTCCATTTTTGGGGGTCTCTTGAAATTTTCGATAATGTCAAAATATACTTTGCGTTAAGTTAATATCGTTCCCCAAAGGTGATTTGTTTGCTGTAACAAACAAAAAAAACTAAAGAGGGGGGAACGGACCTTTTTTACACACTGTACATGTTATTAAGGCTAATTATGTTAAACTGCAATAATCAAATGAATTGTTTTATGGCTTTTATTTTCAAGGTTTTTTAATAATTACAAACCAAACGTATTGTAATTAATTTTAAATGAACAGCCACTTTAAATATTATTAGAGTGGATTTATGAGTCTGAAAGAATGTGTCTGGATATATAAAAGTGGCTTGAGTACTAAGTCTCATGAAGACGTGTCTTCAGGAACGCTCAAACATTCGTCCTCCTCCAGTAATATATATTACCAGTCTTAATTCATGATCCTTGCCAAATCATTCTATTTAAATATAAAAATCTGGGGACCGAGCTTCGCTCGGGAAAAAGCAGTAATATTTTAAAACATACAATTTTATGCAAAATCTTATTACAATCGTTAGAGCCGTTTTCAAGATAGGATTTATATACAAGCATTGCTCATTGAAAGTAATAGGATAACGGCCTGGGATTCTGAGAATGGGTTGAAAACCCCAACCTCTCAAAATGTGTTTGCAATCAGGAGTCCTCCCCACCCCCCAGACAACCCCCTCCGCCTCGTAAACCCAGGACTACAGTCCTGATTGCGAACAGTCCAGATTGTGAATATGTTTGGATCAAGAAGACACCACCCATTTGCCTATCTTAAGAATTAATGCCCTTATTGTCAACCTAATTTGCTTAAGTCGTAGCTCCAAAAAGACAGATTTACAGGAGAGCAAGGAACAATTTTCAAGACTCTGATGTCAATATTAATAACAGTTTTTCTTCTTTCTTTTGTTAAAACTAGGGGGCGCAAGTACTTGAGTATCGAGCTTTTTTCAAGTCAAGTTTATAATACTCAATAGTTTTGCAAAACACTCAAAAGGTTAAATCGAATAGTTACTCCCACTGTTTACACGAAATCGTTTGTTTTTTTGACGCATATAGTCATTACCATTTTAAACCACCTCCATAAATTTTTATTTATTTGAATTAAAGTGTTTTGTTGAGTTATTAATAACTATAAATTTATATCACTACTAGCAGTTCCCGTGGCTTCGCTCACGACAAACACTAAAGTCTAACCTTGATTTGACGAATCTGAAGGGACTAAATGAAAAAAGGTTTTATCAAGGAATTTGATATGTAGAGGTCTGTTTACGTGTTGTGGCGTTGTATACGTTTAAAAAACAGGTAAACTCATATTACAGTCGATGGTGTAGGTTTTTTTTACAGACATAACTCTAAAACGGAAAGACCGATTTTAACCTTAAATATGTCAATTTAAAGGTATTTCTATGCTTATTTGCCAATATAGCTTAAAATTGTTAAATAGGGTACCAATAAAGTACAATAAAGAGCTGAATGTTCGGAACAGTGGCGCTGTCCGTCGACAGTGTTTCAAACTGATTCTCTTAACGTATATCAATGTGTACAGAACCCCCTAAGTAGGGATATTCAATGTTTTAGCGAATTTCCCCTATAGGGAAGAAGCTATTACCGTAGGTCTCATGGTAAGACCTAAGCCCCAGACCATGATAACTTTTCGTTTTGCAACCCCCAGAAGCAAAAAACACCATTCGTTCGAATTTTTAGATATATATATATATATCTATATATATATATGTGTCTGTTAGCACGATAGCGGCCGTAAAAATGGTCCAATCTTGATGAAATTTGGTACAGACATGTAAAGTGGTAATCGATTGGACGAGTTCGTGAACCAGCCCGATCGGACCACCGGAAGGGGGGGTAAAGGGGGATAAACCACCCCAAAAATGGGTTTTTTGATCTTTTTACATAGAAAAATAAAATTTATCAAATTTTTGTTGGCACCATTGAATTCAGCTCAAAAAAACAAACAATTTAGTATTGTGAATCACTGCTCTATGTCCATTGGTTACCGAGATATTGAAAGTGGTAAACACAGTACGTTGTCCCAATGTTAACCTTATGGGAAATAAGTAAAATTCTATATCTCGTTTATTTCTTAACATATCTTGATAAAACTTGGTAAATGGCTCCTTCTAGTTCAGATCTACTAAATATTGAATTAAAACCAACAAGTTTAAACATACCTGTAGTAGCAAACCTGCATACTCATTCCCCATGTTAATCTTATGGAGCTTACAAAAACATGTCAAATCTTGCTATGTTAGATTATAATATATTGTTTTGCATTTGAAATTCGCTGAGTATGCAGGTCTTCTGCAACGGGGGTATTTTTCAGTTCCACCGCCTTAAAGCAGAGGATAAATTAGCACTGACGAATGGAATAGTTCAAGCTGGCTCCGTCGTCCGCGCTTTCACTCATTGTCCAAATTTAAAAGTGAGAATGTTTGTAAAATAAGAAAAAAAAAACAGATTAAACATGGTCAAAGATTACAGTAATATAAAAGACTAATATACAACAGTAAAAATACTACAACCAGCTGCTTGACTTTAGAAAGTCAGCTTGATCCGTAAACTCCAACAAATATTCCAATCGGACTGAAAAATGAAAGTGGCGCCATCTCGTTTTCGGCACGGGAACTACTCATTTTTCCAAAAGGTGTCCCTACTTAAAGGGTTCTGTATACATTGCATATATGGGCGATTTTTAATATATTTTTAAAGGTCAACTACAGATTGCAGCACTTGTTTTTCCCGTGCAAAGCTAGGACACCCTCGAATTAGATGAAAAAGGAATTCGCCAAAATATTTTAGGGGATGAATACATTAAGGACGCCCTAAGGGAAAAACTATAACCCCCGCTGCCTAAATAAAGATTGCGCCATATTTTATGATTAAACAGATAAGGTACAGAAACGATGATGGATTAAACGTAAACCATAACTAAATGTAACTTTTGTATAGTGAGTATGACCTAAATAAATTGACAACCATAAAAACATGATGAAGGGAATCAAATTATAAATAAGCTGAAACAAATTATAAATTATTATGTGAAGCTAATTACCCTCTGCTTGACTGAAAGAAATTGGAATAGTAAACAAAAGATCATCCATTACACTTATATGGGAGTATTTCAAAACTTTGAGTCCGCTAACAGACCCTTAAAACTTGGAGATTTTTATAAATTTTCTATATAAATAGATCAAATAATTAGATTATTACAGCACAGTCCGTATCCCTCTCTTTCAGTCTTGCCGAGATTTAGTTTCGAGACTCAACCACAAAAGGCAGTACGCTCTTCAGGCTTTAAACTGTAGAGGTCGAATTAGTATAAACGCCAAATCATCGTATGAGGCATAATTACAACTCCCGCTGCCGAAATAAAGATTGTGCCATATACTGAATTTATGATTAAACATATTAGGTTTTAAAATTAAACTAAATGTAACTTTTATATAGTACATAATTATGTCCCGTAAAATAAATCAACAAAAAAAACCATAAAACCGTGATGAAAGAAAGCAAATTATAATTGGCTGTAACAGCGTATTTTGTACATTTGTGAAGCCAACTCTTGCTTGATTGAATGAACATTGAAAATTTAAACAAAAGATCATCCTTAACACTTTTATATGGGAAAATTTTGACCTCGCCAAAAACCTCTTTATACTACGAATCATGTAAAATCCTTTCTTAGCGGATGCCTACGCCCTAAAAGGAATGTCCATGCAAAATTTCAAGGTCCTAGGTCGTATAGTTTGGGCTGTGCGATGATAGGTGAGTGGTATTTAACAAATATGTAGTAGATTCCTTGCTAGAACTTGAGATTTATTCATATTAATCTATAATCTTATTACTAATTTACTCATTTTTATTTACTCATTCTCAATGAGATTGATTTAATTTTTGGATCTCAGAAAATATATTACAAAACTCAATTGGACTTAAATACAAGTGCAAGTGAAGCTAGGTGTTAACATCATCAAGCTGAGATTTTAATCACATACTATGAATCCAGATTTAAGATGGACTGAATCATCATAGCTTCCTTTAAAAATAGGTCTAATTTTAACTTAGGAAAACTTTCAAGATGAACAGCTTACAAATACTATTGTACAGGGTGTTTTTTTTAAAACGCAACCCATTTTTAAGACTGAATAATCCACATATAAATATGAAATAAGTATTGTTTTACGGTTCTTTACGTTTTATACACTCTATTATTTAAATTTGATCACACTTAGTTCACCTTATGTGCTCAAAAAAAAAAAAATCAGTGGCATTTGTATGAAGTTTTGCTCCCTCTATCAAATTCCCTAACATGTTTTGCTAGGTACCTGTTTGCATTACATTTGTGTTGTTTGTTATGAGGTACTGAATATGCTGTGACTTGTTTTTTAGGCCTTACTTTGTATGTATCCCCAAAGAACATAATAATATAGTGGGGTAAAATCCAGGGATATTGGGGGAAAATAATCCTTCACCGATAAAATCAAGTTTTGGGTTGCGTTTTAATGTGAGTGTCTTTAAGCACGATAACACGCGTAAAAATGGTCCGATCTGAATGAAATTTTCCACAGACATGTAAAGTAGTATTAGTCTACGAAAAAAATTCACAAGATATTCAGCACCTCAAAACAAACATAACAAATTTCATGCAAGAAATTCAAAGAGGTACCCTGCAACACATGTTGGGGAATTTGATGGAGAGAGCATAACTTTATACAAATGCCAATGACGGACTGTTTGAGCACATAATGTAAATTAAATGTGATCAAACTTAAATAATAGGTTGTATAAAATATATAGATCAATAAAACAATCCTCATTACACATTAATATGTGCATTATTAAATCTTAAAAATGGGTTGCGTTTAAAAAAAACACCCTGTATTTTATTAGTAATTATTATTTTTTATATAATGATTACCTATATATAATTTTTCTAAACATTAACTTCTATTCAACTCAAAGAAATCTCAAAATTTGTATTTTTTAGAACTTGACTCGACCTCAAAAATCACTACTCACACACCCCAGGGAAAGACCTATATTAAAGTGAACCCATTCAATAAAATAATATTCCTTCATTTGGAAAAATATTATTCCAATTTTCACTTGGAATTCAATCAGTGTATTTTTTTTTAGTTATCACCTTCAATAATTCATTTTAACAAAAGACCAATTTTTACAGTGTTTCAACCTTACTTTAGTACATTGAGCTTTACTGAAACCAAGGCTGTAGCCAAAAATCTAAAAAAAATAGCAGAATTCGTTTATTAGGGTGACGTTATGTGCAAAAAAAAAACGGTTACAGTTTGAAATAGGCGAATGGGATGGTAAAAAGATTAACCACCATGACTTATCGCTCATTGTCATTCATAATTACATTTTCCTTTGAGTTTATTTAATTTGTATTATCTTAATGGGAAATATGCTTGATTTTTTAAATTAATGGATATGTTTGTAATCTGGAACAACCTGAAGAAGCGAGTGCCGGGAATGAGAAATAACTTTAGTTCCGTCTCTGTTCCAATAAGTTTATTGCTCTTCACAGTACAGTACAGTACAGGACAGGGTACACTTGATGTAAGGTAATGAATTTGTTGATGTTATTGTCTATATTAGTCTACAGATAGAACAATACGACTAGCAACGTCCACTGGTGGTGCACAAAGCAACAAATCAATAAATATAAATAGAATAAAGAAATTATTGAGCATTGATTCATTGTCTTATTTGGCCTGACACTTACTTAATCGGCTGTTCCAGACTTTAATATGGGTCATGTCAAGGATAAATACGATAAAATTATGAGACAATGAAAACCTGGGATTTTTACAAGAGGAAAGTAGTTGAAATGATCTATACTACAAACAAGAACCGACTTAAACTCCAAGTTTCACAGACTATTTTAGTAACAATTACATGAGTTTGGTATTAAAAATTAAGATTATTATTACTAGTTTTAGTTATATTAACATGATAAATTACAAAAGAAAATTAACTAACAATTTTAGGATGATTAAATTTGGAAAAATAAAATAATGGAACTGAATACATTTAAGTACAGTTTGTCCTAATAATTAAATCAGGATAGTTTGAGGCAACTTTTCAAGTAAAATGAAGTGGTTGCAAAGAATATTTAACATGAATAAAGCCATAAACTTTTTTAATTTTACCGTTTTCAAATTAATAATTCTGAATCAACAATAAAAATGTTGCTAAACTTATTAAAATACATGCTACTGCACCGTACATAAACTGTGCTCATTTCACAAGAAAATTTCTCAATCATTAGTTTATTTGCTAATTTTAACTGACTGACTGTAGAAAAATGACAGTAGCAAATAATGACCACCACAACCAAAACTCTACGTGCAATTATCTGCAAAGATTCTGTTTTTATGGAGCTCATTCTGTTGAAAGTATCTGAATCAAGTAAAAGTGATATTATTCTAATTACACAAAACACGTAAATATTTACAGTTATTTATACATAAATCTATATGTATAATATTATAGAGATATGGTTTCTGTCTCCCTGTAGTTCCAGGTATGCGCAAAAATCCTTGCACTGACGAGGTTGTGTAATTTTGCACACTGGTACATCATGAAACTGGTCAAGATTTTTGATGCACTAAGAATCAACCACTAGGAGTTATACGAGGTACAGTAAAAAAATTCCCGGAATGAATTTTTGTAGACTTTTAGCGTGACCGCCAGTGGGAAATTCGTCATGCAGTAGTTGGTACGACTCCTGGGGAGGGCATTTCAGTAGTGGGGGTACAGCTGACTTGCCTCAGTGCAGCATTGAAAAGCGCTTTCCAATGCTGCACTAAGGCAAGTCAGCTATACCCCACTACCGAAATGCCCTCCCCAGGAGTCGTACCAACTACTGCACGACGAATTTCCCACTGGCGATCACGCTAAAAGTCTACAAAAATTCATTCCGGGAACTTTTTGACTATACCTCGTATTCAGGGATAATAAAACCTCGAACCATCCAAATTAAGTAGCATTGCAATAGTTATAATAAATAATACATTTACTGAATTTTGTATAAAGAAATGTCAGGGCATTGTCAATACATTTAAACTAAAGGAAATGGTAGTAAAACCTTTCATTATTAAGCTTGAATATAAATCCAAAGTAAGTTAGTTTTTCAAACAGAAATGAGGATCAGCTCTGAACAAACAAGAATAAAACACCTTTTATATCTTTTATTTTTTAACCCTCCACATTATCAACTAATTTATGTTTATTCCACAGAGTTTCCTAACAAACATAGTACTATTGTTAAGGTAATTATGTAACACACAAAAATTAGGCAAGTAGGCCACAGAGCAAAACAATTGTATGATGGAGATGATCAAAAAGGTTGAATTTAAAATAGTACTGGAGGTAGTTTTTCTAAGGTTTTTTTATAATTTACTGGCTGATGTACAAGTTGTTTGCTTAGATTGGAAAGGTTTATATGTACTATTTGATAAGATTATCTTGTATGTCATAAAAATGCCCCATTTCAGGAGTAAAAAACCTGCAAGGGCGAAAATCTGATGCCAGCAATGTCTGAATTGAACCCCAATTATTAAAATGAATACACACTTTTTTGTCCACAAGCTTGGGATATGAATTATAGCTCTTTGATTAAAGGTAAATAAAAAAAATATGCCAGTGTTTAGGTGCTAATTCTGAGTGCTATGTGGTTCTTTACGTGTAGATAATTTATGTATTGAACTAATGACAAGCCAACTGAAAATAACTTATAATATCAAAACAACAACCAATATTATATACTGGATGATTTTCAACATGTCTCAACAAAACAAAACTCACTAAGCTATGAAAAATATTTCAGATCAATTACAAATAAACACATAAAATACAATATTACAAATCATAAAATTACATTTATTTATAGTTGAACGAATGTAAGTAAAGAGAAAAAAAATACTGCACACAAAGTAAGTAAATTAAAATTTGTACATATACCTGAGTTGAAAACATAAACATTGGGGGGGTACATAGAAACTACAAACTAGAATATCCTTGACATGTACCGCATATTAAAGAGCTTTGTTGATATTAATTAAGATAGCATGTGGTAAATCTAAGTTTTTTACACAAAACTCCAAATAAGACAAGATTGATTCATTTTAAAAGCAATATGTTTGTTTTATCACAATTGTTTTTAGGTAAAAACCTGATTTCCTATTTCAAAAGCATCCTATGAATTAGCCATTATTTTGCTACCCTAAATTATGGATTTAAACTTAACGTAAGTTGGTATACAACAATTTTTAACAGATCGACTGCTATAAAATATTTAATTGTGAGCAGGTATTAAAAAAAAAAATACTACATAAGAGCAGGTTCCAAATCTTACAAATAAGAATTTTATGACCATAAAAGGAAGTGACATTATAAACTATTTGCTGACTAATATATTTCCTATGATCAACAAAAATATAAACTAAATATAGTATTAGCCAAAATAAACAGTACTGAAACTGAATCAGCTGTAGTTCCCTTCTCAATCAGCTGATTCAGTTGTTGATTGTTGCCACAGCTTCCTGTTCATTACTTCTTTCTTATTTGAGGTTAGATTTTGCTAACATGGTGCTAACAATGGTAGAGAAAACTTATCGTAGAACATTAGTTTAGCTCATACGGAATTGCACGTGCGGGTGGGCGAAGCTTGTCACAATCTATATTACGTTTTCAAGAACATTTCCACAAAAACCTGTCTAGTAATGTTGTGATTCTAGTGTTGCTGAAAGATTTCAAAGAACAGGCAGTGTTTTTGATACAGCGAAAGGGTTTTTTAGGTTGCCCAACCACTGTCTGTACAAATGAAAACCACGGAAGGGTGTTGCAGCAAGTGTCACAGTCACCGAAAAGAAACCTAATGCGAGCTTCTCTTAAACTGAATATTAGCACTACATCAATGAGAAGAATGTTAAAAAAACACTGGTGGTTTTCCCTACAGGGTACAAACTGGACAACCTTTGGACTGTAGAAACAAACTAGGAACACTGTAGAAACAAATATTACCATTTCAGTACTGTTTATTTTGGCTAATACTGTATTTGAAAGTATAGTCAGTCCACCTATCATGATGGAATATTATACAATATGTTCAAATGGCTTTTGGACTGGTAACATTAAGCTTCTGTACAAGAATAGTAGGAAAGCTTAAGTTAATACAACAAATTACTCAATCTCATCTTAAATTATTGTAGCATTTTAAATTTGTTATCAACAATAATTATAGATTGCTAAATAGTATTCATTACTCAACAATGAAGTTTAAACTCAGCTTTCCTATAAAATCCATGTGGCATATCAACTAACTACGCTTTACAAACATAATGAAACATCTTTTTGAACCTGACACATTGTGCTTTGTGGTCGGTTCAGCACTGAAGCCCTGAAGAGCGTTTGAGCACCTCACAAATGAATACATAATGTATAATAAAATATATTTAAATAAATTCATATTTCCATAATATCTAGGCCACATACTTGTTTCATAAATATTAAAAAACATAAACAAACTACAACAGGCTATTTAAGTAAGAATGCACTGAATAACCATTGCTAAGTATAATAACAAATAACAAGTATGAAATGTTCCAAAAAAGCCTAATATCACTAAAGCAACAATATAATTTTTCAACTCCTAAAGAGCTTCTGTACTGTGCATAACACTGAGCTTTATATGTAATATAAAACAAGCTCTATCATATGTATATTCTTTTTTCCACATTCAAATATAAATCTAATGTGCTTTCAAATATATGCACTATGACTATGAAAATTCCTATTGCATAATAATTCATTAAAACTAAAATAAAATCACAAGGGACAAGACTAAATATCTTATACTATAGGTACGCCATAAGCATATATTGTATATCACATTTAAAGAGTTTAACATGTTTATATAACAAATGAGGGGATGCATGACTAGTTCTGTGGTCAAAGTGGGTCATGAAAATATCATTGCAGGACAAAGATTTATTTATTGGTGTTTAGGAAGTTTTGCTTGGGATATTGATTTGAAATGTCCATGATATAGTTTTAGATTAAAGGTTTAAAGGTCAAAATGGCCAAAATATAAATTTTAATACCTACTGTTGTGAGAACATTTTAATACAAAATTATAGAAAATGCACGGAATGCAACATAACTATTACATGGAAAAAGGATACAGCTTAATGAATTCTGCATTTGCATTTTACAAACAAATAAAATAAAAAAAAGTACTTCCCATCTTGAATATTTTAATTGAATTGATTTTTTTATTACTGTACTGATATGTTTACCTGCAATTAAAGTAAATGTCTGTTCACCATTAATTCCCGAATTTAACATCCCAGTATCACATAAAGGCAGGCCTTCAGTATTTAGTTCATTTTTACTTTAAATGGTGTTGAGATCAAAACTTTACAATCTCAGGCAGCAAATACGGCGGGTGAGTGAGTGCGCTGTTAGTAAAATGTTTGTTTATTATTTGGTTGGGGAAGTTAATAAAAAGTATCATCATATGGTAAAGTAAACACAAATTTACACAGAAAAGATCCTGAGAAACATAAACAAAGCTTTGACAGTTGAACAAAAACATTTCATTCAGTCATTTCAGCTGAGTTTAGCAAGAAATTTTATGAGTTTACAGTTTTTGCCACCCGCCGTATTTTGTGCATTCTACACTAGTAACTTTGAACCTGATTTGGTTTGGGAATACATTTAAAGTTTATTGAGATTTAGAATAGTTTAATGAGAGGCTATTGATTTTTAGTCTATTATTAATCATTTACTAAGTACAATTGAGGCTGTTGTTTTATATAAGTACAAATAAGATACTCTTGGAAGTATAACGTATAAGGAGTTTTGTGGAGTCTACTTGACAGCTCATGTCTTACCTACAATTGAAGCCGAAGACGACTTGCCTGACTTAGAGTTCTGTCGAGAAACACTGACTGTAACACAAACACAACATTAAATATTAACTTTAGAAAGGAAAATGTACCTAATACTGACATTCAAAATACCTGTTTTGGTCAAAACATCAAACACTAAAACTAAACTTTCATAGATATCAATAGAGTATCAGTGACAGCTGAATACAATCAAATAAATGATATGGAACTGCATTAGTCATATATTTCCCGACCTATTTTGTTTGTTTGTCAGTTTGTTCAGCAGTTTTATAATTTTTCGCTTCAATAAGAATGATTTTAATCAATTGGGAATGAACAAGTGCCAATACCTTCTTGAAAGAACATTATACCCGATTTAAAAGAACAAACTTTAACCGAGACTGTCTTTCACCTGAAATTCTCAATTTAACAAGTGCATACTGTAAACATCATTTGCAGACATCACATTGTTGAGGTTATCTAAATATTGAAAGAAAAACCCAATTTTTTAAGAGAAGATTATGGCTGAACTACTGGGTCAATATTGATGGTTCACGTGTTGTTTGAATTCCTTTATCATGCAGTAATAGTAACTGTGCCTTTTGAGGTCTCAAGACAATTCATGGACATAAAAACCCTTGGAAAGTACTAAAGTAAGGTTTTAGCCCCTTTAAATAACATTGGAATGCAAATGAAAACTAAAAGTAGCTAAAATAAGCAGACAACCAAATCTCAAAACAATACTTTTTACTTTTTACTTTATTTTTTTATTTTGTGTATTTCAACGCCAGTAGCATTTTTTAACGTTTTGATCGGGAAGGGTCCAAACCCGGGTCTTGTTACTATCTAACAGCGACCTTTTGTTAGATACAGTAGAGCGCCGATTATCCGAACTAATTGGGGACAAGGGGTGTTCGGATAACTAAATATTCGGATAATCGAACATGAAAAGACAAAATTCAAAAATTATATATGTAATGTAATTCTCACTAGTGAAGGGCTAAAAAATTATCAAACAAAAATTATTCATGTGATTTTATTATGGAATCGAACAGAATACATGGGTATAAATATTTAAAGAACAATTTATCATACATAGATACAGTACACTGTATACTTTTTATTTAGAGAAAAAGTCCAAAATTTGTTTTTAGTTCAGCCCTGACACATTTTGACGCGCAAATTTGAATTGCTTGAGAATCATGTTCAAAATATGAATTTTAAACTGGACCCAGTTTCGATCCTGTCAGGAATCGAACCGGCGACCCTCAGGTTATGAGGTGAGCGCTATATCCACTCGGCTATCCAGGCAATTATTTATTTATTTCTCAATATGATAAATAAATATATATATATAAACTATGATTTATTTAGATTGACTCATACATCATAATAATTATGTAAGTTGTCACAGTGAAGACTAATTTTGTTTAACTTAGTAATCGATGAATTTTAATGAACTAACATATTTTGTACCTCATTAATTTTATTTAAGATAAAAATTAGAAATACCCCGTTGCAGCAGACCTGCATACTCAGCGAATTTATAATGCAAAAGAACACAATTTAATCCAACATAGCGAAATTTGACATGTTTCTGTAATCTCCATAAGAATAACATGGGGAATGAGTATGCAGGTTTGCTGCCACAAAAATGGAAATATCGGAGATTTTAGACTATCAAACATTAGATCTCATCTAGATGAAGCCACAAACTAAGCTTTATCAAGATATGTTGAGAAATAAGCAAGATATAGAACTTTACTTATTTCCCATAAGGTTAACATCGGGACAATGTACTGTGTTTAACACTTTCAATATCTCGGTAACCAATGGACATAGAGCAGTGATTCAAGATACTAAATTGTTTGTTTTTTCGAGCTGAATTCAATGGTGCCAAAAAAAATTCGATAAGTTTTATTTTTCTATGTAAAAACTAAAAAAAAACCCATTTTTGGGGGGTTTATCCCCATTTAACCCCCCTTCCAGCGCGATCGGGCTGGTTCACGAACTCGTCCGAGTGATTACCACTTTACACGTCTGTACCAAATTTCATTCCGATCGGACCATTTTTGATATACATCGGACCATTTTTAGATATATATATATATATATATATATATATATCTAAAAATTCGAACGAATGGTGTTTTTTGCTTCTGGGGGCCGCAAAATGAAAAGTTATCATGGTCTGGGGCTTAGGTCTTACCATGAGACCTACGGTAATAGCTTCTTCCCTATGGGGGAAATTCGCTAAAATTACATGGAATTATGAAAGACTAACCAGGTAATGTAAATGGAGCAGAAGTAAATGGGTCATCATTATTGGATACTGCCGTCACCAAACTTTCTCTGCTTTTCATGTTGGTTATACCTAAAAAATTAAATAATTAAACTACCTTCTAGTAACATTTGCTGTACAAAATGTATAAATATAAACCTACAGGTTGTCAAAGACTTATTTTAACTATGGTGCTATGGTTCAATGAAGAATGTAAGCTTCCACCGTTGTCTTCACAAGATATTAACTCAAAGTCTTCTGGGATAGACAGTGTTCAGATGTCAAAGTTAGTTACCGTTTTACAGACGTTCCAGTTTTTAATCTTCAGGACAAAAACGCTCGTCTCTAACAAAACAAGCAAGATGGATGATAAAAAAGAGATTCAGAACTGCAACGTCACCGAAACATCAGCAACAAACTTCAACATCTACACACAGTCTATCTTAGAAGACTTCAAGTTAACATCTTGTAAGTACTGTGATATGCAGATACTAGTCTTCAAGCAGTACCTTTCTTATCTGTATTTTCTTATTATAACAATAAACAAATCCATTTAATTGTAATCCATCTATTACGAGCAAAAAAGCAAAACATGTAAAATTATACAAAAAGTTAAATATTGTAAGATGATATTTAGATTTTATAGTAAAAAGAAAAAAAATATAAATGAAATTTGAAAGCTAATTTTCTTTTTATTTAGAACAAACCTAAGTATATACTTTTTTGAACAAAAGTCGATCAGGTGTTTTGATTACACTTGTTAACTCACCTACTTTACAACTCTATACGTTCAATATATGTTTATTAAACCAAAACACACAATAATTAAGTCAGCTCTTTAACCCTTGAGCAGACGCTTCACCGGTAAAACGGCAGCGGGCGCATGCGGAGTTTTACTCCGCAACACTAAATCGTACAAATTTAACCCATTGTACATGTTTTATTACGAAATGTTGTATTTACATGTTGACAAACTTCATTAGGAATCACATTTAACCCTTGAGCGGGCGCACGCGGAGTTTTTCTCCGCACGTGTTTGTGACGGATATTTCCTGGTAAGAGAAAAGATGATCGGTTACACTAGTACACCGAACCGCAGGAAATCATGTCACGGGTTGTCAGAGGCCTTGGAATCGCTCAGGTCGGTCGCTGGAATAATTCCAGGGGTCGAGGATCGAAATCACAGTAGTTATCAGATATTCAAATATGAGAGCTCAGTCATACTCAACCTAGATGACATTCAACTTAGGACAGACTAAATTTGGAAACACCTGCTAAGTAAAATGCCCTCTGCTGTTTTCCCTAGCTCTGTGAGATGTTCAGAGTTAACACTAGTTACCCATAGTTACCCTAATCAAGAAACAACATTTAAACTATTTCACTAGTGACCAGTAATTACAGGAGCAGGACAGACCTTACACTCCTGTAGCAAAGCAGGTTTGGACAAGACTCAGCCTGTTACAACAGCAGGAAAATCTAGGAATTAAACCAACTATGAAAATCACCAATTACTCCAACGTGGTTACACAGAATTTGGAAAATATCCCAAAAGGAAAACTAAATAATACTTGGCACCAAGATAATTAATTTAACTAGTCTTGGTTACAGCCTAGAGATGAGCAGGATAGTTCTCGGAACCCTATCCTGCGACACGATCAACTTTCAGAAAAGTTTACAGATCGACTAAACACAAATTTAGAAATTACGCTGACGTACCTTTAATACCAAAAGATATTGGAAGACGTCGAAAACAAAAAATCGAAGCACACAGTCGGAAGCGTCCGGGGAAGAATTCACACTCGCGAGACGAACTACGCACCGGTCACTTCAGAGGATCAGCCAAGAGTGAAGATTTAGGGGTCATCAGCACGCCATGTGCTCACCCCTTCTGGTAATGACTCATCAGCCCTTTTTCTAGTTGATAAGACGGCTGGTTAATAGCTAAAAAAAGTCTCTTCCGGTTACTGTTTTTGAGAGTCCGCCAGAAAAACAGTTTGGCGCGCTCGGCGAGCAGAAGAAGAAGAAGATGGCGGGCTGTCTACACTGTCGCCCGCCAGTCAGAGGTTAGGATCGGCTTGTTTACCAACACTGTGTTTAACAATATCAGTAAACGATCAACACAGGCGATATACACTAAGTACGTAGGTAGCAATGTGAAGTTGAGTTTAATTAAGTGTTTATTCGGAATTATTCCCACATATCACGTCCGAGGCCAACACTTATCACCCAAACGACGCTACCCAGATAGCGGCAGACTAGGGCCTAGGATCGCCCAACGACAACAAAGGTTTACTCTTGCCACCCTTCATGATGTGTGGTTTTATCAATCCTACCAGCTTTGCTGAGTGTTCTCGTGGTGTTTACAGATAGTGACAACACCAATTATGGCCTGACAGGTTAGGCCTAAGCCTAGGCCTGGAAGCTCGCAGTGACCTATAGGCTTACGACGTGCACCAGGTAACCTTAGCCTAGTTACTCGTATGGGTCATACCAATGAGCTGAATATTACCCCCCTACAAATTAGGCTCATTACATGTTTTTTATGTTAAAATAAACAGACATAATGGGTGTCGGCGGTTGTGTCCGGCTCCGTACTTTATGCCCTTCAATTCAGGAATTTCCTTAAGCTATTTATAACCCCCCCCCCTTGGTACCCTCGTTATATGCAATTCAGAGATGCCGTCTCAGTTTGCGGAGTGCCCTCTTCCGTTACACAGACACTGATACCTAATTTAAAAAATCATAATAGCAATGAATTTGTAATTATTATTAATTTTTTGGACTTTTCCTTTTGCTTTCGAAAAAAAGAAGCGAAAGGAAAAGTTCAAAAATGTAAATAATAATTAATACATATTTTATACTAGAAAATTACTTACTATGTTTAATTGAAATATTACAACTATTAAGTTGAACAATTAATTGAATCGACGATGAAATGTGATTCCTAATGAAGTTTGTCAACATTTAAATACAATATTTCGTTATAAAACAAGTCAAAGTTAAATTTGTGCAATCTTGTGTTGCGGAGTAAAACTCCGCATGCGCCCGCTCGCGTTTTGCCGGTGAAGCGCCTGCTCAAGGGTTCATCGTCGATACAATTAATTTTTCAACTTATTATAGAATAGGTATCACTCCGTAACTCTAAATCGCACAAATTTAACCCTATGTACATGTTTTATAACGAAACATTGTATTTACATGTTGACAAACTTCATTAGGAATCACATTTCATCGTCAATACAATTAATTTTTCAACTTATTAAGTATGATAGTTTAATTGAACATAGTAAGTAATTTTCTAATATAGAATAGGTATCACTGTCGGTGTTATGGGAGAGGGCGCTCTGCAAACTGACATGGCATCACTGAATTGCAAATAACAAGGTACCAAGGGGTTGTGAGGAGGTATAAATAACTTTAGAGGATTCCTGGAATGAGGAGCATGAGGTACGGAGCTGGACACGACTATAAAAAAAAAAACACGTGCGGAAGAAAGTTCTGCATACGCCCACTGGAGGGTTAACTCTTTAAAAATTTAGATTCTACATAGTGAAAATATTACTTCAGTAAAAAAATTAACACACAAAACAACAGATGCTGCAGCTTACTAGTCTGAGAGCCTCGCTTGATCTTGTCGAACTCTGCGCCGAAGATGTGGTCCTCGGTGAGCTGGCTGAAGGGCGGCTCCTCGAAGGGGTTCCAGCCCGCAGGGCCGGCGGCCGACAGCGACCGTCCCTCCGGCGCCACCGCCGCGCCCACTGGCAGCTCACTCTGCACACACACATCATAAGTTTTTGTGTGAACTTTTTTTTGTAGGAGGTATTAGGAGGCCTGAATTGCCCCACCCCACAGAAAAATCTTGGGAGGCTTTTCAGCAATTTTGTTTGTACTTTAGCACAGCTACCACAAAAGAAAGGAAGCTTCTCCTGCAATATCCCTTGGCCCTAAGCCTTTCGTAGATTAATACAGCAGAAGCAAACGAAAAAAGGAGTAGGTAGATGGAATGGGTTTGGCCAAGCTTAGACTGGGTGGGCAACGATAAACCTTTACCCAATAGATTTGAACCTCACTGGATTATAAGTGGCCCTCATCTCGGTCGCCAGTCCACCCCCGCCCACTCTGCTGTGAAGCCCAGCTCCCGTAACTGGGAACGAAGTTGTTTACTGAAAGACAACACTACCTCTTAATTGTGAGCAACTTTGTTACTTTACCCAGTATTAGTACTCAAACCAGCAAAAGCCAGTTAGGATCCCACCCGGGTTTGTGTAATTCTTAGACCCACCAGTAACACCAACAATGAGCCAACAGCAACCAGCTCATTACAGAGGAGATCCTCAAGTGGCTGGAAAAACAAAACAAGGGCTTGCAGGCACTCTTTGGCGATATTAGATCTTTCCGCTTTCTTGTTTTTCCAGGCTGACATATGGTAAGCGTATTATTTTCCAGGCTGTATATATAAGCAGAAAAATCTAATATTGCCAAACACATGTTAGAAGATGGACATAACATAGGAAATATAGAAGAAAATCTCAAGATAATGAAGTGTTGTAAAAAGGAAAATGTAATGAAAGCATGGGAAGAATTATATATATTTAAGATAGAGATAGAGACAAACTGATTAACGAACAAGTGAACTTTGACTCTGGTGGTACGTTCAAAAACCTGTTTTCGACGGAACTTCCGGCAGCCAATAGGATAAAAGGACGGACGCCATGATGGATCTGCCAGTCTCTCATTGGGCCTGATGATGGTTGGTGTGACCAACCGAAATCGATCGCCATTTTCCACCATTTTTGTATATTTACCATCTTGTATGTAAATACAGTATAAGTGTAAATATATTTTTAAGTGTTGTAAGACATTTTTTATTTCGTCCAGTGAATACAACAACACGTATCATGCTAATCAAGAAGTTATTTATAATTAATTAATACCACTCTTGCTTTATTAGTGTTGTAAGTACTTGTTATGCTTTGTTATATTGCTTGTTAATTGATTTCTATATACTGTTATTTTATACCATTAAATTTATTATCATTAAAGATAGGTATCAGCACAACCAGGGTTGCCGAACCGGACAACAGCACGGCCCAAGACTCAAGACGACAGTGTGTAAAAAAAGTCCCGGAACGGCTTAATATTTTTTGAACCGAATTGGTTTGAGGAATAAAACTTTGCACATTCACTCCTATGTAAAAAAACTACTTTCTGAGGTGTTTAATGACTCTTGGGCCCCGGTGGGGGACAGCCCACAAAGAGTCGGTACAAAATCTTAAATGTAAGGATAGGTCGATATGCACATAATTTTAAAGGGCTCTTCGAGTAGAGTTCAATGCCGCAAACCGCACTTCAAAAGGTCCATTCGTTACAAAATGGCGGCTGATCGAAAATCTAATAGAATGACAAAGTTTTCGCCTAAATATCGTCTAAAAAATTGTTCACAGTCTATGTCTGGAGAATCAAAACTCGGGATTGAATGTCAGGCCTAAAAGCCTATTTTTTTGGGTGCCGAAGAGGATGTTAGCTCCAATGGGGGACGGCCCACGAGGAGTCGGTGCAAAATCTTAAATGTAAGCATGGGTCCATATGCACATCATTTTCAAGGTCTAATCAAATAAAATTCAATGCCGCAAACCGCATTTCAAAAGGATTATTGGTTAAAAAATGGCGGTGATTTAAGTTTTCAACAAAAATACATAGGCTTATAGGTTTGATACAAAATTTGATTTATTCAAACTTTTATTCCACCCCCCCCCCCCCAATAAACTTGAGCCCATGAATTTTTGTTGAAAACTTTAATCAGCCGCCATTTTGTAACAAATGAACCTTTTGAAGTGTGGTTTGCGGCATTGAACTCTAGTTGATTAGCTTTTTAAAATGATGTGCAGATCAACCTATGCTTACATTAAAGATTTTATACCGACTCCTTGTGGGTCATCCCCCCTTGGAGGTATTAACCTTTACGGTACGCTAAAAGATAGGTTTTAGGTCTGACATTCAATTCCGGAGTTCAGATCCTTCAGACATAGTCTGTAAGCAATTTTTAAACAATCTTTAAGCGAACACTGTGTATTTCCTTTAGATTTTTGATCAGCCGCCATTTTGTAATGAATGAACCTTTTGAAGTGCGGTTTGCGGCATTTTACTCTACTTGATTAGCCCTTTAAAATGATGTGCATATTGACCTATGCTTACATTTAAGATTTTGTACTGACTCCTTGTGGGCCGTTCCTCACTGGGGGCCAAGAGTCAATAAACACCTCAGAAAGTAGTTTTTTTACATAGGAGTGAATGTGCAAAGTTTGATTTCTCAAACCAATTCTGTTCAAAAAATATTTAGCCGTTTCAGGACTTTTTTTACACACTGCATTATTTGCATTATAAATTATAAGTTTTTCATATTAAGTTAATTTTGTCAGTGTGGGTTTATAAAGTGCATGGTGATTTTGGACTGGAACATTTTTTATTTTGGACCTGCATCAGTGAAATTAGGGTTTCCTGTATTAATAATGCATGCAAATAAATAAAATAAACAATTTTTTAACAGCAAAATTACCTCGGCAATTCGAGCAGCTACCTTTTCACTGCAAATTACTTACAACCTTTTACAATGGTCTTATCTTCATTTCTACTCATTAATCATATTTTTTACCACTTGTTTTGTTTGTATTATATTGTTCATTCCCAAACCTCTAAATCAGATTATCTGGAAGTTTGGTATACTGGGATTCGGATTAGCAAGGTTCTACTAAACAAATGAATAAAAACAAGTATTTGCCAAAGAGGAATGTTGTTTGAAATCGCAAGCTGTTATTGGGGTTAGATAGAGAAAAAAATATGATAATAGTATTTCAATTTATTGTACTCAAAATAGAGCAATAAAACCATCAAACATTGACAAACTATCCCAACACCTCAGTAATTTTCAATGTATAATTAAAGAATGTTTAACCATTGACTTCAAATACAGAACTTCTGTATTCAAAGTACATTACTCAACTTTAAGGAAGTGTGCAGCAGATTTTCTATCCTTAACTATGTACTAAAGAAAACAGAATCAAATCTACTTACATGAGAAGTAGAGATGTTGTGTGTGACAGTCATATTGGCTTCAGGCGGAGAGCTTGAGCCAGACTGTGACTTGACTGTTGAGTCGTATGGAGCCAGGAACTGGCTTGTCTCATTGGCAAACACTCTGTAATGGGAGTTCACAAATGAAGCTTCAAAATTTACATATTATAATTCAAAAAATATTTACACCCTTTCATAAGATGCGATTTTTGTGCGGCTGTGTTGTGTGACAAGAAGACGTGCGACCCACTGCCGTCCAGCCATTGTTTTTTAAGAGCCTTATTTTTCATGCAGCTTCCGCATGGCTCCTCAACGCTTGTTCAAGGCATACACCATGGATTCAGCTGAAAAAAATTAGTTGTGTAATCGGTCCTGAAGTGGCCAGATGGCAAAAATTAAACTTGTGGCATGGTGCCACATCGTGTGAAAGCAACCATAAGGCTACAACGACGACCAATCATACGACTCCTGTCGCGCGCAAGAGCCACATCATAACTGCCTCGTGTTAAAGGGGCCTCAAATTGAAAGTGAGGGATTGTGCAAGTATCAATTAATTAGTGACGTCAAGAGGCAGGTTGCAATGAGGTTTTTTAAATATTCATTTAAAAGAATTTAAAATTGGGTATTGCAACAATTTTTACGTTAAAATTACTGCAATAATTTAGGATTCAAGGAAAACAAGTACATCATGCTAGTTTGATAACAATTTTGATGATGGCCAAAGTATGCTCACTTGTTAAAGGCTGATGTGTCACTGACATTTCTTCTGTGAGAGGGGTGGTGACCTGAGGGGGAGGAGGGGGGAGAATGTTCCCCCGAAATCGGACACTGCGACATTGACTGCGTCGGGGGCGACCTCTTTAATGCCTCTTCTTCTCGGAAAGGATCTGGATAACCTAAAATTTAAGTTGTAATCTGACTAACATAGTAGTAGATTTCATTGACATATAAAATAATATGTTACTTGTGATTTCTGTGTTATTTTGTGTTATTGTTTTTCTTTTCAGCATAGTGTTTTTGTGACTGCTTTTACAGTAGTCTGTTTTAGCTGTGTTTTTGCCCAGGTTTTCCTGGATATGAGTTACTAATCTTGTTATGTTCTAGGTTTTGTTCCACCTGAAGACGGGATCAGATTCCAGATCCCGAAACTTCGTGAAACTTGTTTTTTACTACAGTGGAGCCCCACTAATCCAAAATAATTGGGACCGGACCCATTTTGGATTAGCAAATATTTCGGACTAAGCGAACTATTATTAAAATAAATATAATTATTAAATACAACGTGCAATTACATAAACTAAGCGTCGAAACGCCGAATCAAACCAATCACGGTATGAGAATTCGAGAAACGACAAAATTTGCGGCAATATTCTGCATGATAACCGCTAGACTATGTAGTTGCGATTCAATCCGATAGGTATCAGCACAACCAGGGTTGCCGAACCGGACAACAGCACGGCCCAAGACTCAAGACGACAGTGCAGGCGAAGCAGCTGACGACAGCGAGCTGAGAGTATCCCATTCGGACGCCACGGCTGCCTTTGATCTAGCGCTACGCTACGTAGAACAACAGTCCGCCGCGACTCCAGCCGATACCTTGTTCCTGAGACGCTGGCACTATTACGCTTCAAAAGAGAGGTATTCTTCTCTTCGACAAAAAAGTGTTACAGACTTTTTTAAACCAATGTAGTTTCGTTCAATAACACTGTTCTGCTTTGTTTATTACATTTTCAATCTTTGAAACGTACTGTAATTTTCAGAAATACACTTAATAAATGTTTTTCCTTGATTTAATTTTTCCTTAATATTTTCTGATTTCGGTTCCGGATTAAGCGGATTTTTGGATTACCGGATTTTGGATTAGCGGGGCTCTACTGTAATCAGTGATGGCAAATGTCCGCAAAAATCCAAATCTAAATATGTTGCTGATTCCATATTGCAAGTGAGACCTGAAAGAGTTCCACATCTGACTTCAGTCTTTACAGCTTATGTTGTGATCAGGTTTCATACCTGAAATTCTCAATATAATTTAATATAGGTGAAGCTCACTTTCCTTTTTCGCAAAAGTGTATTCTGCATTACAGGTTATGGTAATCCGATATCAACTATCAACCTATCATTTTCGACCCATTCGATATACTGTTCTGACAGATGTCTGTAAGGTTGAAGAAACATCAACATTACACCAATAACCTTAAACAACGAATAATCAAAGTCAAATTTATTTTTTGATTTCATCTCCAAAGATAAAACTTACCTAACTATAATAAAACTAAATAAGACTAAATATAACAGAGCAAACAAAAAACTATATTTAAACTTTACTAACATAACTGAATATCTCACAACTTATTTCTCATCATCCACCACCTCTTGTTGAAACGCTATCGATAATTATATACTTTCATAGAGTAACAAAACAATAGATAAATATGTCTAGATACAAGGTATGACCCACAAACAATTACATCAAAGATTGACTTTTGGTAGATCATTCAATTTTGTTTTGTTAACCAGATTTTGAGATGGAATTGTATTGTCTAGTACAGAAACAAACAGCAGAAAATCAGATACAGAACTCACACCCTGAGACCTAATTAAAAAGTGTACACAATTACAGATCATAGGCTGTAGACTGAGAGTGGTGGATGTCATTGTCCAATATGACAACACTGATGATTTGACGTTTACAGTGCAGCCACCACACCCAGCATAAATTACAGTACTTAAAAACTGGCGAGCTTAATGTACCAATACTGTAATGTACCATACCAATTCTTCTCATGGGTTTGAAAGCATTACCAGTGCTAACACAGGTTATTTATTCAGTGCTAGAATTTTGATCTCCTCAAATGAAATACACAATGTAACATACATTACCCACCTGTAATCCACCCTAACAGCCTTGTTTCAACTCTGAAAGTAATATCTATAGCTCTCCACACGAAAATTTGATTTCAGACTTACTATAATGAAAAATTATACTTCAGTTACATTAGTGAAAATATTGCTGTAAATTAAATATAAATTTTTAGTTGAAACTTAAGTTTTTTTCCTATTAAGACAGATTTTTTGCTATCTATTGTTTGTACATTTATATTTCAATCCTACTACTGTTATTAGAACAGTATTGCATTAATTTATTTAGACTGACCGGAGGGAGGGAAGAGTGTCTCAGCAGAGTCGGCGCTGTTGTGCCTGATCGGGGGTGGTGGCGGCTCGGGCAGTTTGGCGGCGGCGATGGCGGGGGCAGCGACGGGGGTGGGGGAGGGGCCCACGAGGGGCGGAGGGATGCCCCCGGCCGCCGCGTTGGCTCGCTTGGGTCGCTGACGGGGCGTTACACTGGTGCCTTCTATCATCGTGGTCGCAGGCATCGGTGTCTTGGACACAGCCTTCACAGGTTGTCTCTTCGCTGCCTCGCTCTCAAACGGCGGACAGGCTAGTTGATCTAGCGACGGCACTGGTACTTTCTGTGGACAAGTTTTCTTCCTGGACTTTTGACTAGTATGAGGTTGGATAAGAGCATAAATAGGGTTAGTGCAAAACCATACTTGGAATTGTTCAATAATTTTCCCTACAGTAGCGGCATTTGTAGCTAGTTTAGTTTTTTATCATCCTTCATAAAAAGTTATATTCCCTTAAATTGATTTCAGCTTGTAGAATATCATTTTATTGCCTTGTCATAGACCATGTGAGGTTTTTCTTATAAATATTATTAGTTTATTTTGTAAATTTTTAACACTGAAACTGAAACCCTGCCTCTGAGACCACCAGGAAATTTCATACTTTCGTATTGGCAACATTGATTGATTTTGGCGGGTGAGCAGCCCAATACCTTCCTTTCCCATTGCTACGATCCGAAATCATTACAGTTTCTTTAGTTTGAGGGAGACATATGACCTTGAAGTGTCTTTGGTTATAAACATGCCCGACTCTGAGACTGAGGGTTTTGGTTTACATCATTGTGCCACGTGGTCTGTCATACTTAGGGTTTCGGTTAGTGTTACACATTAGTTTACAGGCATTATTTTCTTAGTGTTACGTCAAAAACTATATGGAGGAAAGATGGTCAAAAAATAAAACTATTAGTTCTGACATAAAATAGCTAGATATTATATAAATATAGATATAAAGTGAAAAAGATCGACCATGACGACCTTGTACAAAATTGACCCCTCTCAATCCAGATTTTTCTGATCAAATCTTTGATTTATTAAATGAAGTTGGCTAACGACCCAGATAGTAAAGATTCAGATGATGATCCGGACTTTGTTTTAGAAGATAGTGAGTTTGTCCAAAAAGAGTCTGCAGATGAGGAAATGGAATATGAATAAGAAATAATGGAGGAAGATGCTTTGAATATAATTTACATCAATAACATACATCAATCTGTTGATGATTTACTGCCACAAAATGTTCAAGGACATTTCTTTTTAGAAAGATGAAGAAAAAACAAATTGGCCCTCCAAATGCATGGAGTAGGAAAGAACCACCAAGGAATGTAAGAGCTCCTGCAAGGAACATAATACGCATGTTGTCTGGCATAAAAGGTTGTGCAAGTACTCTCGGTGACGGACCAGATAAAAAAGAAGTTGGGCAACTTTTGATTAATCCTGCTATGATGGATTCAATCCTAAGGAATAAATAGGAAGGTAGATACAGTAAGAACTTGTTTATCAGCTCAGACAAATAAAACTACAGAATGCTAACATTAAAACAATAAAGGCTCTAATTGCTAAGTTGTGTACCAAATAAGAACATAGCAGTTGTTCTTGCATCAACAATGTATCATTGAATTGAAACCACTGATGACAAGCAGTAGCCTGAAATCATATGCTATAATAATACAACGAATAATGCTATTCATATGCGTGGGTATGAAGTGTATAATCTTATCTTTAAGCCAAAAATAAGACGTTGGCATTTAGCCTTGTTTTATAGAATATTGAACATTGGATCTGTGAATGCATTTATTTTGTATATGTCGTACAAGGATACACCAATGATGAATCAATTTAATTTCATCAAATAACTTGCACTTGACCTGATAGTGCCCAAGACTAGCTATTCTAAGCCTTTAACGAGGATTGAATGAAAATAAAAACCGTCTTAGGTGGCAACCAGCCGCAGGAACCCCCAACTACAAGATGAGGAATCCAATGAGGAAGCAGGCCCCAGCAATCGCTTGGAAAAAAGGAAAACATGCTCTAAATGCCCTTCAACAAAATAACGCAGAACAGCCTACAAGTAGCCAATTTGCCTGGAATGTATAAAGAAGGTATGCGTGAGATGTGCAGTGGAAGGCTAAAAGAAAAACCAACATTTCTCCAAAAAGTGTTACTATTTTTTAAGAATAAGAGTAAATGTGACATTGTTCTTACTTTTAGGTAAAATTGTAATCATATAAAATTGTAATCGTTCATATAAAGTTCAGTTTATTATCATAGCTAGGGATGGTCGGGTCCCGATAGTTTGCCGATCGCAAATAAACAGCAAATGCAGCTTTGCAAATCTCGTGATCAGCCGCAAAAACCATTGTGTGTATTTGCCAGTCGCAGATGAACGGCAAAAATAGCTTTGCACTATTCATGAAAGGCGGCCGCAAAATACACCAGCACATATTTGCCGATCGCTGATAAATGTCAAATGTAACATTGCAAATTCGCAATCGGGTGTGAAAACCAATCTTAGTTATTCCCCAGAGAAGAATCAAACAGAGGTCGCTTTTAAATGGGTCTTCCGTTTCGCCAAAGTACTAGTTACAGTTACAGTTAAGTTACTGGTTACATCCAGTAACTAGTAACTAGTTACTAGTTACATCCAGTTACTAGTTACAGTTAAGTTAAATTAGGAGAGGGCAGCGATGGTGCTGCTCTCTCGCGGTGTTAATGGTGAACTAAGTCCTTGACACCCGCTGGCCAGCGCTTGACACCCACTGAGCACAACATTAGAATAGATACCTCTGTTTGATTCTTCTCTGTGGTTATTCACTGATAGCGGTTAATCGACAGAAATAACGTGCTAGACAGTGATGATTTTCATTATCGGCCACATTGGTTGCCTACAAATTGTGGTTTTGCCCATTGATTCTATTTTCTAAACTAATTCAGATGACATTGAATCCCAGCCGAAAGTATGATTATTTTTCTTAAAAAAGAAAAAAAAATAGACAGTCGATAAAAGTAAAGAATTTGAGATTTCTAAATGAAATTTTAAATACATAAGTAATTAATTTTTTATGTAATTTGAGAAATATTAAGATTGGGAGTTGTGAATTTCAAATTTATCATTTTCAGCTCGGAAAAACTAGTTTTATGGTTGTAATCTTTAAACTAAATTGATTTTAGTTTAAGTGAATTGAACCAAGTTGATTGAAGAAAAAAAATTCCATCCCGTCCCGAATTTAAGAAGGAAGAAAAAAATCCCGTCCCGAACTGAAAATTAAATCCCATCCCATCCCTAATTATAGCAATTTAGGATCCATTTTTTCAAACTCACACTACTTCTGTCCATTAAAAATGGTTTTTGAAAATGTACTATGCTACTGGTTTATGCACTTAGATCTTGAGTTTGATACAAATTCTATTTGGGCGATTTAGAATAAAATCTTGGAAGATGGTGCGCTCAGGGGACAACAAAATGGTTAAGTATTGTTTTGGAAAACATTTTGTTGCTATGGAACTTGGTAATATACAATGAAAATTAAGTAATATGATAGTGATTTCTTGGTAAAATTTCAAAAATGATACCAATATTTTTTTGTTTTCCAGTTTTGGGTTCCAATCCAGGCTACACTTGTTGTCTGCCTACACATATCCTTCTGCATATTCTCAGTATTGCCTTGCTGTTACTCCTCACTCCAGTTCTGCTGCTGAACACATTTGATTCTGGAGAGTTGAATCTAGGGTTCTGGGCCATGCACTTGTTCATACTTGGAACTCTGCTTTTTATCATTTTCGGGACATTAGGAGTAAGGAAATTCAGCGAAGGACTGATATCCGCTTCACTCGCCATATGGATTTTCACATACGCAGGGTTCTTGTTGTTCGCTGTCTACTCAGTTTGGAATCCGTTGACTTTGAAGGACTCGTCCATCAACGGACGCTGTACAATGAACCTTTGGCTATTTGACTGGTGTTGTAAGGCAATAGGTTTCAAAGACCCATGTAAAGCTAGTCAGCCGACTGGTCTCCTAACATCCAAAAGCGAACATGGTTACCTCCAAGACAGTAAAAATTTCAACGAGATTGCAAATGAGAACGATAACATAGAAGAATATGACCTTCGTTATGAGTTCATTGAAAATAACAACAGTCAAATCGGAGTAAATTACACCCCCTTTAATTCTACTAACCTCTTAATGAAAAATTATACTAATGAAACATATTTTGAATGGTCCAATAACAGTGAGATAGTTGAAGAAAATAGACAAGGCAAAAATATGATATATTTGTTTCATCACAAGCACAATAAGGATCCTGCAAGAGTGGGAGCATTACTGGGGACAATGGCCATCATGATGCTGGTGATAACCCTCTACACCCTCTACGCTGCGGCTCTGAACGATGTGCTCGCCGTGCTGCGCTACCCCTTCCCAGTTGTCTTTGTTGCTCGGTCAGTATTGCTTAAATATCTCATTTAGGTCTGTATTGGTTAAATAGGTAGCACATACTTTATCCCAGTTTTTAATTGTCCCAGGTTGATAAAATATAAAAAAAAGAAAATTACAAATGGGTTTGACTGGTTTATGATGGGTAAGGCTGAGTTAGGCCGTAGCACGGCAGCAAGTGAAATAATTGCTGATGGTAACTAAGAAAAATGAACCAAGACAGTTAATTAATGTAGCATGTTTTTATTTTAAATAAGACACTTGGGGCAAATTATTTAACCTGATCTTAAAATTTAATTCAACCAACCTGAGAAATATGAACATGGGACAATCTGTGTTTTAATTCTTCATCAATATTATATAGATTCAGTATTTGCAAACCTGGAAAAATTTCGATTTAACTAACTTTCAATAATCATTTAAGCCAACTCTGAACATATGAATCTAAAACAATTGGTTTGCTTTATATTTTTTTAAATTTTTAATAGCCTAGGACAAATTAAATCTGGGAGGCAAAGAAACAGGATGCCAAGAAACACACTCATTAAGTATCTAATAAATGGAATTTTCAAATGTCCAATAATGAAATTGGTACACAGTTTACCATCTCAACAGATTTCTAAGTTAAACACCTGGGACGCAGAACTTCACTTGAACTTTATTTACTGTTGTGATTGTTATCATTAAGTAAATGAATAGATAACAATCATGGGTACTTTAACAGTCTGTTGGTTCAAGACTGCTTAGGAAAATATTTCAGGATGATAGAACCCCTCAAAATTCCTCCTTAACTGATCTTTTCAATTAGGGGTCTGTGGGCCAGACTTTTTAAGTTCGGGTCGGGTCGGGTCGGGCCTTTAATTTTGGCTTTCGGATCTCGGGCCAAAATCGGGTCGGGCCAAAAGTATTTAAATAATTTCTCACTGTTATTCTACTGATTTGTATGAATTTTTCAATATTTTTAGGTCAGTTAAATATTTTCATAGAGCTTTAATTTGTGTAGGAAATTGCCTTACATCGAGGTCGCAAACCTTAGTATAAATGTGAACTTTCCACTAAGATTACGCTGTTATCCCGGATAAATTAACTAGAACCTAAAAAGAAGCTAAATCAAGAAATTAAATACAAAATTAATAGACGAAAATTACAACTATATATCGAGGCCTAATAATTTTTAGTAGGTTAAAATTATATCATAATTCAATTTATTTTAACATACGACAAGAAATTAAGATAAAAACTAATATGTGAACAAATTCAGCCAAAAAACTACGAGAGCCATAACAATCAATGATTAATTACAAAGTTATCACAACGACCATAACGTCAATGAACAATATAAACTATGAATATAAATTTGAAGTTGAAAAGTGCAAGGTCAGAGCTAAATATAGATGTAAGTTTTCAATTTCCAAATTCTGAGATGTGGTATTTCGAAGTAACTGTCGAAATCCATTCTCCTACGAGTTAATGAAATATTTTTGAGGTTATTTTTATGAAAAACTCGTGGACGGCTGCAAAAAACGAAAGCGCGGATATTTCGGTCGCGGATCAACGGCAGATGTAGCTTTTTGAAACTCACGATCTGCCACGAAATACGATCGCGGGTATTTTCCGATCCCCGATAATCGGCAAATGTAGCCTTGCTAAAGTCACGGTCGGCCGCCAAAAACGATCGTGTGTATTTGCCGATCGTAAATAAACGAAATGCAGCTTAGCGTAACCCGCGATCGGCTGTAAAATTCGATCGCGCACACGTAAATCGCACGTTAATTCGATCGCCGGGTAAACGGCGAGAGTAACGTATCAGGCGCGGCTCAACCCGATTTTGGCCCGACCCGATGTCTGGGGTGGCCTTTGACCCGTCCCGACCCGAAAAACTCGGGGACCCGCAGACCCCTATTTTCAATTAATCCAAACTAATCAATGGTAATATAACCAACAAAGTAGGCCTAACCCAACAAACTAAAGTAGTTATAGATGTTAATATGATTTATGAAGTAGTTTCATTTTTTGATTGAAGCAATCTATAAGGGCCATCCAGAAAGTGACTTCCACTCATGCATCATTCTTCGGAAGTAGGTGCGGTAGCTTCATAGTTTATATCTGAGTGTGTGCAATGAATCAATATGCTTCTGGGCATTGTGAGGATCATTGTATTTTTTGGAAATCAAAACCTCAAAACGTGAGCAACTCAATTGAAAATGTTGACAAATTGGAGACCTGCTGTATATTAAATTAAATTTGTTCTTCGAAAAACACTACGCAGCTGAAACTGGTGTTCTCCTAACATTATGAGAGAAAGTCTAAAATGGCAACGGTACGATTTTTTTGGGTGAAAGAATAGAGATTCACAATATTGCCAGGAGTGGTAGACCTTCTCTTATCATTAATGACCTGGGCAAGACATTGGATGTAAAAACTGTGAGGAATATTGGTTCAAAATTATAATACACAAACACTTCTATTTGGTGGCATTTTCATGTAAGGTGCACACATTTTGAATATATGTTAAGTGAACACGCGGCTGTATGATGATTCCCCTCACGCAGCTAGAAGCGTTTTGAGTCATTACACAGGCTGATGGGTAAATTACATTGGTACAGCTGCTGCTTCCCAAGCAACAGTTGAGCAGGAGTTACTCTGTATAAGGCCCTCATAGTTTTTGTTAGGTTCTGACACCGTTCACTATACTCTTAATTCTTTTCCTTGAAATGGTGGCCTACAAGGTATTTTAAGCTACGTACGAATGGGGGATGAGTGTAGGGTGACTCTGGCGCTATCTTGTAGCCTTGTTGATGACTAAGGCTGACATGTTCCTTAGACAGGACTGTTAATTAATAGCCCAATAGCCAAAGGTAACTAGGGGACCTACAGTTTAACATGAGATCTAAAACACATTTCACCAACTTCACTTACGAACTGGTCTAATTATGAGGATGGTCTTATGTATGAATGTAGTATTCATTAGTTTGGAAGTTAATTCCCACTAAGGAACACCGCATCCATAAGCCATCACTTAAAACTATCCACAAATCGTGACAACCAAGAAGCTGGATTACAGGACACGCCACTGTCATATCCCCTTGAAAAGTACTGTTCATGTAGAACTTTAACAAGGTAAAAACTTGTAAAAAACATGCGGTCTTAAACAAAAAGTTAAGATTTTAAAGAGCTACCTCGTTTCAAATGAGCTAGTAAAATCCAATAAAAAAATTTCAAGGTGGTTTGCAAGACTGCTGTACATAATTATAATTATTCAAGTTATGATTGTATTTGAAAAGTTAACAAAAATATTATATCACTTCTTTGTAAAACAGGATGCCACCAAGGGAAGGAGAAGAAGCTGAATCTAATGAACAGCAACAGCGATCACCTCAAATAGTTTTTAAATAAAGTGTAAAATGTAATTGAGTTGTTGTGCATAGTATCATTTCGATAAAACATCTTAAAAATCTTAACCCTTGGAAGGTGACTTTGATTTTAAAACAAAAATGGTGACTCAAGGAGTTTTTCTCCGGGTGTAGAAATAATAGACAAACAGTGTAGTTTTATACATATATTGTAAAAAGGTTACATGAAACCCTTGTATAATCAATATTAAGCAATAAAAAACTTACTTGACATATTTTTGAAACCCTATAGGTATGTAAAATGTGTTACTAGTCACTTGTATTCGAAATCTATATTTTCGAATCCAAATATAGTAACTGGTACAAATAGTGGGTAAAGAGTGTTTATACATCATTATTGCCACTGATCTCCATGTTGTCATCCTTATTTGCACATTTTATACAAATATGCTCCCTACAAATGAAGAACTTGGCATCCACGTCACACGACTTTTGGGTTTACAATGAATAGAAGGGGTACGAAGGGGGGGTTGGGAGAGTGAAATGTGGTCGAACAGATTCCTAGGAAGAGGCATGTGAGGTACGGTTACTCCTGCGACTGGTGACCGGTAAGAACGCATATTTTTTTATAAAACTAAAAGCGCCTGGAGGAAAACTCCGTGGGTCACTGACGGAGGGTTAACTGGAGTAGTGGTCACAGAATAAGGCAGGTGAAATGAGTGCATGTGCTGGAGAAACTATGTTTTAGCATGTGTTTTCAAAGTTAGTCAATCAATCATGAAATGAAATCATTATTGGTCCTTGACATATTCAACAGCATTACAACATGAAAAATGAACTGATTCTCAAATTCACAAACCCAAACGTAACAGTTTTTAATTTTAAATTAAGGAAAAGTAACTTGGTCCCGAGGTTTATAACACAAGTTCTTACACTCCGCTGAAGCAGTAGGTTGGTATAGCCGGCCGAACTTGAACAATTAATCTAACAGTTTTAACCTTTTTTTTATTTTCTTGCTCAAAAGAATTATTATATTTAAAAATAAAATTTCAATATCATTCTACTCTAATTTTAACTTAGCTCAAAACTGAAAAAAATTTACCAACATTTAAGTGGAGAAAACTTAGCTGAATGGTAAAACTTTGTATGATTTACAGCATGATATTGGAAAATAAAACTATATTATCATGATTAAGTAAGAAAGTCCTCGATAATTAACAACTATAGTACCAAATATAAATGGTTTACAGGTAGTGTACACATTGTAAACATTGTTAATCTAGAAGCTTGTCTGACATTTTTTTAGAGAAGCTGCCACCACGAAATGCACATGTAATATTCCTATGATGTGTAAACTGATTCAAAATCATTTATAATTGGTGCCATAGTAATTGTGAGATTCAAACCTTTAATTTGATACCACACTTTTGTTTTTGTAGTCGACTATATATTGGTAAACAGCAGTTTAGGATTGACTTTGTTGTTATGCAGGTGCCGTGCGGATTAACTCTCCCACAGTAACTAAATTATCAACCAAACTACGGCAGCTATTTTTATTTCAAAAAATATTAATTAATAAATTCAACTCTTTAGCATAAATTTCCACTGTTATTTATTTTACCCGACCAAAAAATAAAAAAGTAGCAGCCGACTATTTTTTAATGTCAAGTTTTTAAGTTGAATAAAAACTTTTTGACTTTATATAATTTTTAAAAATAGAAAAAAATTATTTTGTAAATATGATTGATACTAATACTGCTCAAAACTCAAGGACTCTTCACCTGAAAAATTTCAACCTTAAGCTTCAATGCTAAATGGTATAAACTAAGAGCCGACTATTTTTTAATGTCAAGTTTTTAAGTTGAATAAAAACTTTGTGACTTTATATAATTATTAAAAATAGAAAAAAATTATTTTGTAAATATGATTGATACTAATACTGCTCAAAACTCAAGGACTCTTCACCTGAAAAATTTCAACCTTAAGCTTCAATGCTAAATGGTATAAACTAAGAGTTATTTGAAACATGAGCACTGTCTGATTACGTGGTTTTAGGCGCTGTTTTATGTTTTTATACCTAGACAATATGGCGGCCCAGACTTCATTTGCTGTAATGCAAGTAAGATAAGACAAGTCGACAAAGATAAAGACAAAATTCTTTATTTACATATACATAGAGAACAGTGTTTTCATTTAAGTTTCATCAGTGAGGTTGACTTCTTTGCTCCAGATATTCTTCAGTAGAGTAGAACTCCCTCTGCAGCAGCCAGTCAAGTGGAGATTCTTTGAAGGTCCTGTTGTCTATCTGTTGTTTCAGTTCAGGTCGAAGGGTGTTAAAAAGTTTAGCTCCAATGTAGGTAGGTTTTTTCGTAGGCAGTTAGGTGATGTGTAGGAAGTCTGTAGTTAATTTTGTTCCTAGTGTTGTATGAATGAGCCTCTGAAAAGTTGTAAGTCCTTTATTTACTACATGCATTATTACCTTAGCAATGTACAGGTTAGCTACTGTTCGCAATTTAAGCCTTTTGAATACTCCCCGGCAAGAGTCACGTAAACCCAGGTCGGCCATTATTCTGATTGCTTTTATTTTGAAGAAGTAGTACCCTATATAGGTTTCCCTGAGATGAGAACCCCCAAACAATCAGCCCATAGCGCATTTGCGACTCAAATAGTGCAAAATAAGCTGTTCTTGAAGTTTCTGTGTTGCTAATGTGTTTGAGTCGTCTGATAACATACAGAGCAGTGCTAAGTTTATTGCACAGCTGGTCTACATGGGGTTTCCAATTGAGGTTACAGTCAATTGTGATTCCTAGGTATTTAGCCTCTTGAGATGCTGAGATGTCAGGTAATGTGAGAGCATTTTTTCTCTGTGGGCCAAAAAAGAGCTGCTGCGTCTTCTCTTCATTCTATGCTCCTATTCTATGCTCCTCTTCAGTCTATTTGTACTATGTGGTCGCTGGTTTAGTCACATCAGTATAAACTTTATTCCTACAATTTTCTTTTGGTCTATAATATGGCCAAAAAAACATATGCTGTTGGATTTGCTGAGTTCCCACTCTTGCAGTAAAACATAGACAAGTTTATTATAGAACATTAGGGTTCTTAAAACAGTGGCCCTTTGGGTTCAGGCTGAGTTTTTCTTGATATCTTCCTTATAAAATACTTTTTAACTATCATCAAGGGCTTAAGTGTTGAGTAGTAGCAACCCTGCCAATATAGCAAAAGGCCATGCTGGAATTTGGAATTTCTAAAAGCATAATAAGCTGATCTAAGATCTAAAGTATTACAGAAGAATGTTAAGGTATAGTCTTAAGAATTTGACAAGTTTTACTTTTAAACTATCACATGCACTTCTCTACTGATGATTGGTTGGCATTTAAGCCAGAATTTTTTTTTTGTGTTTAACTGCTCAATATGCTGGCGATCACAAATATTAGTTCAAACATAAATGCTTTTTTAGTGTTCAAAGGAACAGATGAAAACTGAGCTTCTTTGTAAACTAAAATTGATATATAGAAAATAGACAATAATTCTTTATTCATCAGGGTGTATACTATTTTTCAAGAATCAAATTCCAGGTTTTTTCCAGGTTTTTACCAGGATTTTCTGAAATTTTCCAGGTTTTTGTGTATGCGTATTATTATTCACCATATCAACTGCTAGGCACTTCTGCAGTTTTCATCGAATCATTTACATAATTAATTTTACATTTGTCAACTTTAGTATGCAAAAAACCAATGACAAGGATTGTGGAAGCAGTCTGTACAGTAGACCCCCTCTTAACCGACCCACACGGGACCAGACCTAGGTCGGATAACTTAAAAGGTCGGTTAAAACGGGTAATCCCTTAAACATCTAAAAATGAAAGCTCTAATGATTTAGGGTTCTATTAACATCATTATAAAGCTATTTGTTTATCATTTTGAAAATAAACTATATCTATCAATATATAGGTTATAGTTTAGTCCAAAATAATTACTGTAGAAATGTCACAAATAACCCCAAAACACGGTCAACACAAAACCTTTTTATAAACTAAATAGTAGACGTGTTAAAAAAAAGTTATTATGTTAACACCTTTAAAACTTTAATAACTTTAAAAAAGGTTATTATGTTATTACATGTTAATATGTTTTTAATAATTCTTGCGGTATTGATTGTCAAAACATCTATTGTACGTTTTCATGAATTAACAAATGCTGTATTCAAAATATTTTAACCTGTAACTACCTTTAGAGTTGAGCCTAACGTTCCCATCGCCGAGTATGGAAACGGAAATGCCACAATTCCTAGAAAAGGGCGGTTAAACCGAACTATTCTAAAAACAAGGCTCGGTTAAAACAAACTTTAATATTTGATCAGCAAGGGCGGATAATCCGATCGTCGGTTAAAACGAGGTCGGTTAAGAGGGGGTCTACTGTATTTGCATTTACAATTTAAATTTGAGGTGTGCGGATAGTAAATTTTTGGATCGGATCGGAGAGCTTATGTTTGGACCGGATAATACTGGATTCAGATATTTATGGCGCTTCAAGTTTTCTCAAAAGCCTCAGGTAATTGTAAGGAACTAAAATATTAATCCTAATGTGTAAGGTAAGGTTTTTTCTTGATAGGCTTGAGTAGTTGTTGGTTGTTGTGATATAATGACTCTACTATGGGTCAAATGTCAATTATTAAAGTATACAAAGGTACAACTAATTAACTGTTAAGAATTTAGAAATTTATTGATTCCCTTAGTTAGGTAGGCCTAATATTTAATTGAATAATCTTATTAGGCCTATTGCAATTTCAAGATCAGGCTGCTTGAAAATCCCTTTTTCACTGCAACCTAAATTTGTTCACTTTTAGGCCTATGTATCCCTTTGTTATTTTCCTTTTCATGAATAAATAAAGTATTTGATCAGTGACTAGGCTCAGGTGGTTAGGCAAAAGAATTAAATATAAAACTTGATTCGCCAATTACTTCATATTTGAGGGTAGCCTTACATATTTATGCCTGACAGATTCACCTAAAATAATACTATAAAATAATAATAATGTTAGAGCAGTAAACTTAACCTAAATTTCAAGATAAGCTTCAAATGTAGGTTTCAGTATCAAAGCTTTGCCATTTAATGACAACAAAGGTCTACAAACTCACTAATTATTATCTTCGGCGTAAGTTGTCAATACAGCTTTGTACTGTTATCTAAGAAGGTCCATTTAAATCGCGTATTTAAAATTAACACTCGGCTTAATTCGTCAAAGATTGAGATTTAAACTAAATAAAAACCTATTTGTGATCGTTCAACATTTCTATTTTTAGGTAATTGCTTAGTTGAAGAATAAAGAAATCTGAAAGAAAGACGAAAGACGTCAACGAGTTATCAATTAAGTTTTGAAAGCAGACAATGACATTTGAAAACAAAATGAGACTAAAGACAAACACAGGCTCGCCAACTCTTTGCCAGCTCAAAATTATTGTAGGCTTTTTATTTCATCGTATCTACATTGGAAGCGATGGTGATCCCGGAGTCCTCATATGATATTTACGGGCTGAAATAGTCCAACGAAATAACAACACGACTATTTATGACGTATTTACGGGATATTTCGTTTTGGCAGTTGAAGACGACTCTGGCCACTGTCGGTCATTTGGTGAACTCTGATTGGTCTCGATTGCAATTCTCTCTTTTACCAATCGATGTTTTGTCGGTAACGGATACTGATTAAGACAGATCTAATGAGGGATGTACTATTGTTTGTTAATTATTTAATGCTACGATACAAGAATTTATCCTTAGAAAGGTGCGTTATCGCGTCGGGTATTGCGCAGTACTCTGATCGTATACAACGATCTCGATCTAATCGTGATTCAAAACCAGCAAGTACAAGCACATTACTCATTCATTCATTCATACTAACACTTTAATCATTCTTTGCTAGACAAATAACGATTTAACTGTGGACAAACATTGTTTCTTTGTACAATAATTTCTTCCCACGGCAAAATTAATTTTTCTATAATTTAAGAAAAGTCAGTTTAAGTTAAACACGATATTATTGTTTTCAAACACGATAATTTGATCACCATATCATGATGACAACAGGTAGATCTGGCAAAGCTTTTATTTTGTAATCATTCTCTTTCATTTTCTTTGTTCTTCGTATCAGAAAACTGTTTATGTTAACAAAAACATTAAGAGTGCTAACTTAATTATAGCTTTAAATCATTGAGCTTTAAACGAATAGGAGGCAAAAGATATCAATAAAACACAACAATAAACTTTCAAGTGATAAAATATTTTCTTCTTCCTTACTACGTAGTTGACTTCAGACTGCAGACGACACTCAATAGTCATTCTGCTCCTTTAGACGCACAAACTATGACGAAAAACGTTATCATTTATGGCAATCAAAATCACTGTAAGAGTTTAACAAATTTATAGACTTACATATTCTAAAGATATGTATGATAATACTTTGCTTCATTACGAAAAATAAACATTAACTATATTTTAAATAATTACTAAATTACGTAATAAAATTTCCGGAATGAACACGAAAATCCTGGTTTTTTCCCGGTTTTTTCCTGGTCTGTTCCGATTCCTGGTTTTTTCCAGGTTTTACTGGTTTTCCCGGTTGGTATACACCCTGTTCATTATGTGTATGTGTACATTCGTTAGTACATTTAATATTGTCAAACCTCATAGTCTTCAGGATTAATACAATAGCCATACACTGCAAGTAAATTTTATAGGTTTGCACATTGAGCATCAACTCCTCCTTACTGCTTGCATCATGAAACAAAGCAGTATTGTCTGCAAAAGCTACCAATTTACCTTTAAATCTTCCATTGTATCTATATTAATTCGTGAGGGGTTTTCTGTTTGGAGTCATGAATGGCTGGATGGATTTTTAACGTTTGAGGTGTCAATTTAAATGTATTTCTACATAGGTCTGCCAATACATCTCAGAATGTAACAAAAACACCCGCATCACTTAAGTACAGTAAGGGCTGAAGATATGGAACAGTGGAGCTATCCATAGACATTTGACCAAGCTCAGTTAGCACCATGTGTTTTCAACTGAACACATGGCATGCTTTGAAATAGTAATGTACCGTAAACCACATATTGCCCTGTTTGCAAGCGAAGCTGGACTGAGTAATCTAGTAAATTGTTCATATGAACAAGAAACAAAGGCTGGGACAAAAAAGATCCTTGCACGATACCTTGTAAAATCTCAACTTGGTCGTTATTTTTATATGATAACTCTTGTAAGCTGTGAGCAACTTGACATGTATAACGAAAACCATTGAAATAGTGCTCCAAGAAAAACCACATAAAACAATTTTCTAAGCAATATTCTGTGGTTCACCTTAAACAATTCCCTAATTATACAGTATATTTTTTATTTTTAATGATATTTTATTTTGAATAGGGGTAGTTATTTGCTGTCAGTTATTTACAGCTTGCATTACTGTAATGGGTCAAACACCTTTAAAGAGGTGGGTCAATAACCTTAAAGAGGAATAAAATAAAATAAATTCCACACAAATCTGAATGAGTCTGAACCAAAGCATTTGTAATAGGTACTGACCCAATAAATAGGAATTTGAAGTATAAATAAATAAATAATTATATTATCTTAATTCCTATACATCCTTTCACAATCTCAATAAATAGTTATTATTACTAGGCCTAAAGTTTTTCGTAAAAAAACACAAGCAGTCCAAGTAAAAATGAATCAGTTTAAAGTTTCCATTGACTTTAAAAAATCAAAGTTATAACAATTCTAAGTAACTAGAGGCTTGAAGGGGCTAATAGCCCCTAAGCATAAGCCTTCTTTACTACAGTACAAAATACCTTCTTAGAAAATAGGCTTTTGGATCCACAAAATTATGATTATTTCTAGCATTTGGTTTTTATTAAACAAAGCAGACCTTTTTATATCCTAATGGTTTTTAAATGACAGCTATTTTACGTTATTTCTCATTTTATAGTAAGCTTAAAGCAATCTCAGTATTTTCTCCGAGTCCCTGAGGTGGAGATCTTCAGTTTCAGCACCCCCCCGCCCATCATCCTTCGACCTTCCAAATGCCCACAATTTCTTCGCAAACATTTCGCTTACGTAATTATATATATATGTATAGATCATTTGGTATTAAATCTGCATCGTTATAACATAAACTAAACAAACGTACTTAACTTTTTATAATTTTAAATTATGAAAAACTCAAATCCCTAATTATATAAAATCAGAAAATCTTAAATTTAAAATATTTTTTGTTACAGTACATTGAATTTTAGCTGCATAGTTAGCTGCATTTTGAAACAAATCCCACATGTCAATATCTACCATATGGCTTTGAATCAAGCATTAGCACCACATGTTAAATGTAAACAAAGCAGACGTTTTTCAATCTTTTCAATCCCAATGCATTTTAAATGGAAGATATTTTTCGTTATTTTTCATTTTCTGGAATATTTGGACATAATCTGCTATTTTTCCCGACCCCCGGGGCCGAGACCTTTCATTTGAGCCATTGTCATCCTGCGAGCTGGCAAACTCTCACAATTTTGATTTTAAAAAATCACCTTAATAATATAGATACTATCAAAGAAAACAAAAAAAACGCCTATTATTGCAGATATTTTTGTTTTGCAAGATTTGCATATTCCTGCATCTTCCCCTTTACTGAGGAAATAATCAAGAATCGGGTATCTCTTCTCGGATAAAATTAAAGTGTCCCTACCGGTGTCGGTATTGTCATTCGTATCCGTTTCAACAAAGCTTCGGCGACTTGAGCCCGGATCGTCTACGATCTCTTCGTCGCAGTCTTTAAACATCTTTATTTATTTGTCATTCAATTACTCCAAAACAAAACATTCAATTGCATTCGCGCGACAGTCAAAAGAAAGAGATATTAAATGCGCAGTGCTGAGCTTTACGACGACGGCGACGGCAGACAGCTCGACAGCTGAGCATCACCAAACAGTGTTACCAGTTGTAGACCGTGTTTACCCACAAAAATACCCGTCTCTGCCGGAATAAACTATTGAAAAGTATTACGAAATCCCCACATGGGCTTGGAAATACCCGAGAGTCAGGTAATTTCTCTAACAGCAGTATTTGTTTTTGTTCTATTGCTTGGTCAGCCTGTACCACCATCACGATCGCGGTTACACTGCAGCTGCCGCCGACTGTCATAGAAATAGTTTTATTCTCGTCATCGAAATTCGTGTATGGAATTATACAGCCATACATTAAAAAGTTGTTTGCAATAACTTAAAACTCATTATAAAATAGAGAAACAATCTATTGCAAGAGTTTTCAAACTTGGCGAAAATATAACAGTGCACTTCTTTGTCACAGCCTTTATAGCATTCTTTATTGTCGTCTAAGAGTCTTGAAGTAGTACTACGCACTTAGCGTTTCATAACTTCATTACGATTAAAAAAACTAGTTGAACATTAATATTACAAATTTATATATTTAAAACGTTTATTTAATTGCTTTTTAACATACATTTAATGGGGTCTAGACGTCTAGAGTATCGAAATGAAGAACGAAACAAAGAAGTTGTATTGTGAGTATGACAGTATATAAATAATTCCCTTATAAACTATGATAGAACACTCTTATCCAGTGAAATACCATTAAGTGAAACCCTATGTAAATATTCACCATTAATAATTTAATATATTTAATATCTGTCCGTGTAAAATTATGAAAACAATAATATATTTAAAACAATTGTTAATGTTCAATCTCAAGTGTTAGAGGGGATAACAACTAAAAGACTATAATCGCGAGTGCGTAAACCTTGATAAGAATCTATGTAATCATCAAGTATCCATGTAATTAGGGGTGTGCGAATATTCGAACTTCGAACTTTTTCGAATCGAATATCGTGATATTCGATTCGATTCGAGATTGCAAAGAAGTTCAATATGACCGACTCGAATATTTAAAGGACTGGCATAAAATCTAAAGTAGTTGAAAACGTACCCATTTTCAAAATAAAAGTACGTTTTTTGTAGTTGCAAACAACTACGAATCCATTTTTTTCATCAGAAAGAGTTGCGTCCTCACGTGGACAGACGACAGATGAATAGCTGCTGTAAAATAATACGCAGTTTTGCCACCAAATTCCCTCTGCCGTGTTGATCAGTCGTGCAGTAGTACTTAGGTTAATATACTGCATACTGCACAATGCCCGACGCGACAAAGAATTTTTTCGTAAGATAAATTCTCGTACCACAGCATTAAATCATTTAACAAATAATAGTCCATCCTTCTTCAGTTCTGTCTCGACCAGTATCCGATACCGACGAAACATCAGTTGGTAAAAGAGAGAATTGCACTCAAGACCAATCAGAGTTCACCGATGACCGACAGTGTCCAGAGTCGTCTTCAATTGCCAAAACGAAATATCCCGTAAATACCCCATAAATAAATAGTCGTGTTGGTGTTTCGTACGACTTTTTCTGGCCGTAAATATCTTAAGTGGAATCCGGGATCACCATCGCTTCCAATTTTGATACGATGAAGTACAATAATTTTGGGCTGTCAAAGAGTTGGCGGGCCTGTTCATTATTTGTCTTTTCTTTTTCAAATGTCGTCGTCGTTCTATTATTCGTCTGCTTTTGAAGTTTAGTTGTTGTTAATAACTTGAGAACGTCTATCGCGTCTTTGTTTCAATCAATCAGATTTCTTTATTTTTCAATTAAGCAATTAGTCAAAGTCAAAGTCAAATTCTTTATTGTCGTAAGACTATAACTATAGCATTGACAATATGTCATAATAATTGCAAGTGACTGCAATTTCAAAATATACAAAATAAAACAAGGAATTAAAAATAAAATTATGCAGAACATATGTCATTATAATATGATTGAACACTGTAATATTCTTTTTTGATCAAGAGCAGTTTCAAACTTTCTTTAAATTTGCCAACATTGGTCTCTGATTTCAGATTGTTTGGAAGAGAGTTGTACAGTTTTATTGATGAGTAAAAGGTTTGTTTTTCATTGAGTGTCGTATTGTGACGTGGGATGGAAAGAGAAGATTGGTTGCGGAGATGATAATGACTATTATTTTGAAAATCATAAAGTTGTCTGTGTTTCATCAAAAAGGTCAAACATTCTAAAATATACAAGCAGGGAAAAGTCAAGAGATTGTTGGATGAAAATATTCCCCTACATGAATCCAGCCTTTTCATCCCGCAGATTACTCTCAAGGCCTTCTTCTGCCAACGGAACACCTGCTTATGATTTTCTGTTTCAGAACCCCAAATTGCCAATCCATATGTAACATGAGGAAGAAAACATCCGTAGTACACCGCCATCAAAATTTCCTTATTTGCAAAAAAAGATAAACGACGAAGAAGAAACTCGCAGCTACTCAACCTATTACAAACCTTATCAATGTGTGATGAATAATTTAATCTAGAATCAATGACAAGCCCTAAGAAATTAGTCTGCTGGCTAGATCCTATTAAACAATCCCCAATCATAAAATTTGACTCAAAAAATGAACTATTGGGGGTTTTCATCCTAAAATCAACAAACTGTGTCTTCTCCGTGTTGACAATAAGATTATTTTCACTGAACCACTGCAAGAGCTGACTAGTTATGATGAAAGAGTTAATTTCGAGAGACTCTCTACATTTGTTAGAAACACTCAGGGAAGTGTCCTCTGCAAATAAACAAAGGTCAATACCAGGGACACTGCTAGCGACATCATTGATAAACAACAAGAAGAGAATCGGCCCGAGGACCGATCCTTGAGGTACCCCAGAACAAACATTAATTTCCTTAGACATATGATTCGAAAGATATCCACCCTCATCAATGTGAGAAATTTGAACAAACTGTGAACGTCCATTCAAGTAAGAAGACACCCAGTCAAATGATTTTCCCCTTATGCCAAAAGTGTTAAGTTTCTCAAGAAGCAGTTTGTGATTTACCATGTCGAAAGCTTTACTAAGATCGAGAAAGAATCCAAAAACACCCTCTCTACGATCCAGAGCTCCTGAAACATTATTTACAAAACTAAACATAGCATCAGTAGTTGAGCAGTTTTTTCTGAAACCAAATTGTTTAGTAAAGATTGAGTTGTTGTTTTCTAAGAATGGAAGTAGGCGGTTCAAAAAGAGCTTTTCAAGAACTTTTGAAAAGGTAGAGGTCAATGAAATTGGTCTATAGTTGTTAAGAATAGTGGGATCTCCTTTTTTGTGAATAGGTTTCACAATAGCTGATTTTAAAGATGATGGAAAGAAGCCTTCTTGAAATGTGATATTTGCGAGATAAGATAGTGGATAAGCAATAGTGTCAACTATCTGTTTCAACAATTTTGAGGAAATACCATCACTACCTGCAGAGGGACTGGGCTTAAGGGACTGAATAACCTTGGCAACTTCTTCTGGTGTGGTGGGATGTAAATATAGAGAAGATAGAGAATTTGACAACCTATTACAGTTTGATAAGGCAATTGGATCATTTGAAGCGTTTATACTACCTACGTTAGCAAAGAATGTGTTGAAAGAGTCAGCAATAATATCAGGACTTGTTGAAAGATTTCCTTCATGCACTATCTGAAGATTTTTATGGGAAAAAGACAATTTTTTAGGGTTCATTTCATTTACAATACTCCACACCGCTTTTGACCTATTGTCAGATTTATTAAGATGAGAAAGAACATTGTTTGCCTTAGCCAACTTTACTGCAGCCCTGTACCTTTTTTTCAGGTCAAGGTAGGATCTCCTAAGTGGATGATCAGAGCAAAGATCTTTAGTGGATGAATACAGACTGAGGAGGTGTTCCTTTAAATCAGACAGTTCCAAATCAAATTTGATTTTCGTTAAAGACTTCTTCTCTTTGGGCTTGGTCTTTCTGCAAGGAAAAGCAAGTTCAAAGTAGTACTTAACAACGGACAAAAAAGCGTCAAATTTGTTATCCAAGCCTTGAGCAGAAAACATGTGGTCCCAATTTTCCCTTTGAAGAATCGACTTAAAAATACGAACATTATCGTCATTGAATGATCTTTTCACCATGTATTTAGGTAAACAAGAAGAAGGAGGTGAGGATAATTTTATGTCCATTAATTGGGCATGATGGTCAGAAATTCCAGAGACTATTACTTCAGTGTGTGCCAAGGTTGAAGGAATATTACAAAACACAAGGTCAATAAGTGATCTAGAACCATTAAACTCTTACGTAGAAATAGAAACGTTGAAAGATCAAAAATTGGTTTTATTTTGTTGAAATCTGACGAATCAGGCGGAGCGTGTTTTTTCAATACATGATTAAAATGGTCATTTTTAGATAACGTTACAATGTTGGTTTGACAACTATCTTAAGCCTAATTAATGAGTTTGCTTGCTGTTTATAATGTAAAACAAATAATCTTTGTTGTAAGTAAATGGCCAATGTAAATTATCTTGAAATTTAGGTTAAGTTTACTGGTTTGACATTATTATTTTATAGTATTACTTTAGGAGAACCAACATCTTTTTTCTCAGGCATTAAATGCACAAATAAAATTGTAAGGCTTTCTTCAAATATGAAGTAGTTGGTGAACCAAGTTTTATATGTAATTCTTTGGTCTAATCGCTTAAGCCTAGTCCCTGATCAAATAATTTAATGGTTCATTAAAAGTAAAAGGAACAAAATGGTGCAGAGGCCTAAAAGTGAACAAATTTATGTTGCAGTAGAAAAGGAATTGTTAAGTAGCCTAATCCTGAAATTGCTACTGTATAGGCCTAATTATGCTTATTCAAATGAATATTACCTATGCTTAAGGGGAATCAATAAATTTCTAAATTCTTAACAATAGATTAGTTGTACCTTTATTGTGTACTTTAGTAATTGATTTTTGACCTATATTATTTTGACAAGTTATAAGGCTATTAATAATTAAATAAGATAAATACAGGGAGGAGAGGGAGAAAGTAAGGACAAGAGTAAATAAAATCAAGAAAACACAATGAAATTACACTTTTGTTTTGATAACATTATATTAATTATTGAATAGATGCTATAAAATGCTTGGTAATTTGCAGTATACAGTATACAAGTTTGCTGCGAAAGGGTATTTATACTTACATGCTGCGATTTAAAATTTGATCTCATTTGAACAAATAAAACTATTAACATAAATATTCGATCGTAAATTCGATATTCGGAATAGTTATAAACTATTTGATTTGATTCGATTCGAACCAAAAAATCACTATTCGCACAACCCTACATGTAATTATTTAAAATGTGAACTGGTTGAAACCCAAAGTGACCTATAGTTAATGTCAATGTTAAACAATATATTAGATTTAAGTTAATTGTAATTTTAATTCATTTAATGTATTTCATAATAGCTTTAAGAATCATTCATATTTAATGTATCATGCGTCTCATTCAACATTAAGTCGAAATTTGTCTGAATCCACCTCATACAAATTTCTGAGGGGATAATTGTAATGTTTCATTCGCCTCATCCATATCTGTTATTGTAAATATTATTATTTTCCTGTTTCCTTAAATCATTTATCATTAATTCCATAATTTATTTAATATGTAACAAAATAAGATAAGTACACATGATTGTTAATTAAGTAATGAATTTCAACGTTCAATACTGGTCGCGCCGCGTGGTCCTTCTTGTCACGCTCGTCCAGATTCAATAAGTACCAGGTGAAGAAATTTGTGAGCAGATTGGTAACCACCATTTTGATTCCAACAAAGACTATCATACTTTCAATCCATCTATTTGATCAAGCCTAATTAATTATTGCAAGTAACCTACCTGAAGATTTTATCCATGTGAACTTTCTTACATAAATTGTGAACTCAAATTAATTCAACTTTTATTAGGCCTATTTCAATTTTTGAGACCACTGGCATATTTATATCTGTATTCAAAATTCAAACAAAATTGGCTTTACTTTATTAATTATCAAAAGAGCTAAGGTTATTTACCAGCACGAACCTTTCCATGAGAATTAAGAGTCCATGTCCATTGTATTTCTATTTCATTAATAAATATTCTTTACTTATGTGATTACATAACAGACTTCTTTATTTCAATAGTATTATAAATAGGTAAATAGGTTTTAGCATCATCAGAGAGCCGAGGCGTCCCTTTTGCTGCACACGGCACCAACGACAAGAGTACCGTCGTAACAGAGAAGATTAAAAATAGAATAAGTCATTTCTTTACGAACATAATAAATAAATAAACAATAATAATCATAATAATATTTAGAGTTGTGTATTTGTATATTTTACTCCAACCATTTCATTATTATACACAAAAATAATTCAAAGTTTTAATCAAAATTAAAACTTTAGAGACATAAGCTCTTTCTTTTTTATACAAAAAAAACTGATCTTGCTTCTTGATCGTCGAAATTGCCTCACATCTCCAGGAACACTTGAGCAGTGAGCGACCAGATCATATTATTGGACTTTAACTTTTATTAATTCAATTTAAGATAAAATCTAATGTTTGATACAGTATAAAATATATAGATTTAATTTTAAAGTAAATAATGATTAAGTCTAAGTTAAACAGTACACTTTACTTATTATGACAGCTTCAGTCTTGGAGTGGCAAAATATGTCATGCTATACTAGGAAATAAAGTTAAAAATGAACACTTACATATAAATTCTGAACAGGACAGTCCTTCCCTTGCAACGTGAAGGCGACGTGAGATACTTGAAAAATATCAGGCCGTTTTTCAGGATCAGGTTCCAACATGTATCCTGAAAACACGATATATTGATTGAATAGGTATTTTTTAAGTAATAAATCTAAAAAATAAATCCTGTGGCATTACATTCCTCTAGTGGAATTTAGGTTACTATCTTAAGCTTTTCTTTCACCAATTTTACTTTCTCCCCCCATCTTCTATTTATATAGTCTATGTAAATGGGAAATTCTGATCAACGCCCAGCCCAAACCATTGCACCTAGATGCATAAATCTTTAGAATACTTGTATTACAATGTAGGCACCCCCTAGGGCAAATTTTTAAAAATACCCAAAGGTTTCTTGCTACAAAGAATCAAAGTTTGTGTAATATTTTAAAGGAGGATTGTTTGTTTCTTATTACGGCGCATGACCTTTTGACTGTCAACTATTTCATATAAATCAATGTTACAAAATTTAATTTTGTTACAAAATTTAATTTTGTAAATTTTTCAAAGGCAACTAACTCAGATGGTTGTGTTTTACTCTTGGTACTACACAGACACTATAACAAGTGATTAAGATCCATTGCTTAGCTTTAACAGATATATGTACTAAAGTATAGGTTCATTCAGTATACTGAACACTATACTTTGACGCCACTATACATTTTAAATGTAAATGGAGAAATAAATGCAGAAATGGAGAAATGTAAAAATTAATGAAGAATTATTTATTCTGAGGGTTATTCCGTGTGTAAGCAAATTAACTTTAAGAAGGCATACACCGTGTGAAGACTCCCTTCATGCAAGCCCTTTCTAGCGGGTATTTCAACGTTAATGCACCCAACTTTGCCACAATTTCAACACAACTTCGCTGCCCAAATTTGAAGTCTAAGGGAATTAAAACCATGCAATTAAATGCCTTAGTAAATACAGGGATAGGCAAAGGAAACAGCATCTCAATAACATAAGTGATAGAGTAGACTCCCTCTTATGCAGACCCCTCAGGGCCCAGGCCTGCCTGGATTTTCTTTCTGGTTGAAATGACGTTTCCCTAAATTATTTATTACATCCGAACATCACAAATGATATATTTTATGATACTTTGATATGTATTTCCCACAGGAATCGTCAATATCATTCTTCAATCACTTAAAAACTAACTCATTTTACAGTGTTTAAATTGAAAAGAGGGTAGTATTTAGACACACCATTACTGGTCTCAAATATTTTTCAAAAAGAACAGTCGATAGAGTACTGTCCATTTCCTACCAATCACGTCGGATTTGATAAAAATTGTCCATTTAAAAAGATATATTTTGTGCCGAGAGTGGTTTGGTTAAACCGATGTTCAGTTAAAAGGTGTCACCATAAGAGGGAGTCTACTGTAAATATGAGACAACTCATCCTGATAGCAATAAGGATAAGATTTAACGAAAGAAGGTTATAAGAAGAATGTGCAAGTATTCGACCTGTTGAGCTTTTTAGTCGAGCTTTTCAGTATTCGGCTTGGCTCAACTTTTTTCAAAAAGCTCGACACTTGAGCCGAGCTTTTGATGAGAGAGTTCTTATCAGAAAAATTATTATTGCGAACTATTTTTGGACACATTAAACCGGAAGAGCGTTTCCCTCCGACAAAAAATAAGCAAAAAATATTCCCTAGTGAAAAGGAAAGGACACTGACAGGTAACAAGAAATATTATGGTTTCAGGCATCGACCACGATGGCGACGAGGTAGATGTAGGTGCCGACGTCTTGGGTGCTTAGACCACAGAAGCCTGTCTCATCGTATAAGAAATATTATCTCAATTTAGACGGAAGCCGGAGCTATATTTAGTTGACCTTGGAGAACCCGAAATACAACATTTCAGTCTATTGTTTTATCATGGTTTATCTCCTAAATGGTATATCGTACAAGTTTCATTTTGGTCTCATTTGATTTATAAAAATAAGACAGCAAATATGAGCCGTAATTTATAGTTATATGACAAGTAGTTTGTATTTTTGCATTTTGGAATAAGGATTCCTTATCTCCTAATTAACACACGCTCTGGCAAGCACTGAGTTAGACAATAACAAAAACAGGGACAGGGGCTTAGTTGGAGTAAACAACCACCCCCCCCCCCAACCCGGGCCACTGATAAGGAGAGTGAGAGAGGTAGCTGATTCTTTCTTTCTCTCTATTCTGTCCTAATTTCTGATCTTTCTTCTTCCTAATTTTCTTCAACTGTACATTATTTTCTTCACAAAAATTTGGAAATGCAACTAAATTTAGAATTACAATAAATTATTGTTGCTATTAATTATATTCTTAATTAATAAGTTTTGCCATGATTATTAATAGCCACAAATGGGACTGCTATTTAATTTGTAATCATCTTCGGCTGGTGAAGATTACAAAAAAATCAATCTTGTGTTTGACTAAGTGTAAATATGTTATTTTTCACTAGATATAACCATTCTAAAAACTTTCCATCTACTCCTTTCAACTCTGATGTAACTAGTCTAATTATGTAATTTTAACTATTTATTTAAAGTAAAATATTGTGAAATTGGGGGTCAAATAATAAATGTAGATTAAAATTTTTTTTTCATGAATTATGTTTTGAGCCAGTTTGATTAATTTAATGTAACAAAATATAATATATTGATGAACCTATCAGATCATTAACTTGTTTTGGAGATAAGTTTTCTAGTTTTAAACTGGCGATCATTTAAGGTATGCAAACATTAGTCTATTGCATCTTTTAAAATTAAAATCAAGCTTCATTATTCCTTAATAATTTGAAAAACCTCGAGCTCGAAAACTTTTTAAAACTCGGCTCGGCTCGGCTTGAGTTCAAAAATCACAATTCACACCCCTAGTTATAAGTCATTTAGCCATAACAAACAATTTGAACTTAGAATAAGAAGGAGACCATCCATTCTCTGCTGATCATGTATAGGATGAAAATCGTTTGTTAGAAAACATGTCGATTCCGGAGAATGTAGTCCAATTAAACTGATGTCCGATTAAAAGGGGTCCGGATAAGAGTGAGTCTACTGCACCGTACAACTTTGATATCTTCTCCTCAGCCAGCATTGGAGTGTGAAAATGACTCAAGGACAATGTTGGTGACAGAGCAAAGACTCTTCCCACATGCAGACAAGTAGTCTTTATGGGGAATTTTCATATTACAAATTTATGTAAATTTTATTGTGAACAAATGCATTTTAAATGAGCAAAATAAACAATCTAAATCTGAATCTGAAATAGTTTGCTCAGACTAAAATAAAAAAATATGGAATAAACTTTTGAAATAAAAATTGAAATAATAGTTAATGTTGTAGCTAAATTACCACATAGTTGATTTTTTTACAAAATCAATAATGGACAGAAATGTATTAAGAAGCATAGGTGTTGCAGCAATATAAATAGCAAAACGTGCATAACTAATTTGTTATTTTGTAGGTGAGTAATGAAACTACTTACTTATAAGGCAATGCATTCCACGAGAAAACTTTGAGTTATCTGGGATGGTAAAAGTCCCACTTTGGATTGCCAACGTGCTTTCTCCAAAAGGTAGGGAGAAAAAGCACAATTTATAGAGTAAACAACCCAATGCCTGAAACAAATTGTTAATTAAATTATAATTAAAACCTTGCATGGAAACCTTATCATAAGGCCTTGCATTAGTAAAGCAATGGAAGGCAGCTCAACCCAATATTCTGAAGAGGGATCCAGATATTTCAGGATGCACAACAGCACCAGATTTAAATGTATCAAAAGTTATAAATCACAGACCAGATTAATAGCTTTGCAAAAAAAAGGTCCATAATGGGAACATAAGCATGCAAGAAAACACACTGAACGACCATGAGATTTTATCTCAATGTAGCCCAAAACCTTGGACTTGAGACATTGTGTTATGGTAACATTACGGTGGCTAATTAGATGTAGTGTATTAATGAAAAGTACACATGTCGTAGCCACATGCTGTAATTGGGCACTTCATGAAGAGTCCAGCGCTAACCGGGCACTTCATGAAGTGCCCAGCTCGCCTACGTTGTTTTTTCTGTGACTTTAGTAAATATAATAGTATCCAAAGTATTATATTTACTATATAAAATAAGAACATTTTCAAAGCATTTTGTAAAACATTAAGAATAAGATTATCTAGCACTACACCAGACAATTCTTGCCTGTATGTTTTTTTATGATGGTTTGGGGTTCTTCAATGTTTTCTGAGTAATTTTGGATACACATCATTATTAATAATATTATCACTGTTGAAACAACAAGCTGTTTTAAAACTGTTTAATGTTTAAATAATACTAATAATAATTTTAATAATGATGAATAGACGAAATAGCTCAAAAACCATAAACCAGACAATTCAGTCCATTTAAATTTTATGCTTTAATTAAATAAAAAAAAACATTAAACATTTTAGCTAACATATTTATATGTAACATAACCAGCGACCACATAGTACAAATAGGCGGAGTATGTCAATCTTACTAGCATTAGAGCAAATTAAGTCAGGGCCGCCACATTGTCTAGGTATAGAAACATAAAACGGCATTTAGAACCGCGTAATCTAGCAGTGCTCCCGTTTCAAACACCTCGTATTTTATGTCATTTAGCAAAGATACTTAAGGATGAAATTTTGCATTTGAAGGCTGCTATTCTTTCATTTTTTGTCAGTTTTTTTAAAGCTAAAAAATGGTGAAAATTGAGTAAAATTTTTTAAATTATATTTTTAAAAAAATTGCTGCCATATTTTGGTTAATAACTTAGTTTTTGTGAGAGAGTTTATCCGTGCGGCCCCTGCATGAAAACAAAGTCAATTCTAAACTGCTCTCTACAAAAATATAGTCGACTACAAAAATACAATGTTGTATTAAATTAAAGGTCTGAATCTCAAAATCACTATGGTACCAATACAAAATGGTATAGAAGTAGTTTAAACATCATAGGAACGTTACTGGTGCATTCCATGGCGGCAACTTCTCTTAAAAAATGTCAGGACAAGCTTCTATGTTATCTGTGTTTACGATGTATAAACTGCCTGTAAACCATTTATATTTACCATATATCTTTTTTTAGAATTACTTGAATCACTTTTGATCTTTCTGACCAAATGGAACAATTACAGTATTATTTTTGGAGGTGATTTAAATTCTGACTTCGATTTCACATCAGGTAAATGCACTGCTTAACATTTCCTTAACTTACTGAAGCAGTTTAATTGTGTTTATTTGAATGATAACCCTACCCGAGGCAATGCTTGTTTGGACAATGTGTTCACCAATGATATTGATAGTATAGTAACCTGTGAGGTTGTTAAAGATTTTCTTTATTCTGACCATTACTGCATTGCAGTTCATTTTCTTAGTAAAAAAGTTAATAACAAGTTAATGGAAGACACAGTTCAAAATCAAAGTTATAGGCCTAGTCCTTTCGTACCTGAACACAAGTATGTAGTTTTGAATGACAATCTAGCCTGCACTAATTGGGATATAATTTCTCCTTGCTATTTGAAGATTCTGCCACAATGTTTAGTGTTTTTTTTTGCCATCATTATTAACTCTATCAATAGTCTAACTGTGTTTAAGTCTAGTAAAAACGCTTTGAAAAATGTAAGCCTAAACCAAATCAGAGTAACAAGTGGTATACAACTGAGCTTTGTGCTCTGAAAAACCAGTTGATAAACCTACATAGTCTATTCAAGGAAACTGGCAGCAATGACATCAAACAGCATTATAATGGTCTTAAAAAACATTATAGGCTAAAGATCTTGGAGGCTAAGAAGCTTTACAATAGTAATAAAATTGAATCCAGTGTTAATAAGAGTAAAGCTGCCTGGTCACTTGTTAAAAGTGTTCAGAGCTCCAAAGAGAGAGATAGTCAACCTATATGCCCTGCTGCTTTTGATGATTTCTGTGTAAATTCAGTCAGAGAGATAAAACAAAACATTGCTACTCCTCTAATCTCTGCAGTAGACTTGGGTAAGAATTCTGTTATTCCACCCATTGCTTTTGAGTGGAAACCTGTTACTAATGATGATGTTATAAGGGCTGTTCATAGACTAAGTTGTTCTGATAGTAAAGATGTATATTTAATGTCCAACAATATGTTAAACGTAATCATAAATAGTATTGTTATACCTCTCACCATCTGTATTAACTTATGCCTGAAGGAAGGTGTCTTTCCAGATGAATTAAAACTAGCGCGAGTCTGTCTAATCTAAAAAAGGGTGCCAAGAACCTTCCTGAAAGTTACCGCCCGATTTCTATCATTCCTGTTCTGTCGAAGGTTTTTGAAATTTTGATGTTTGAACAAATTAGTTCTTTTTTTGAAGAAAACAACATTTTTCAAATTATCAATTTAGCTTTCGGCGAGGGAAATCCACTGTGGATGCTGTAGACTTTTTGGTTTCTGAAATTCACAGGGTGTTTGAGGAGAGGCTCTTTGCTCAGGTCACCCTGTGTGACCTGAGTAGGGCTTTCAACACTGTCTGTCATTCAGATCTTTTAAAAAAACTTGAGTTTTATGGCTTCCATGGGGGTTCCCTTAATCTTTTTAAGTCTTACTTGGAAAATCGCAAACAGAAGGTTTGTATTGATGGTGAGTGGTCTCATGAGGTTACACTAGAGTCTGGCGTTCCCCAGGGCTCTGTGCTTGGTCTTACTCTCTTTCTTATCAACATAAATGACCTACCAGACAATGTGCGAACCCATACTATTTTGTATGCTGAAGACACTACGTTTCTAAATATAAGTGACAACTTTGAATACTTGCAAAATATAGTTAAATCTAGTTTGTCGGACACTGCTGTTTGGTTTCAGTCTAATGGATTACATCTCAATGAAAGCAAAACTCAAAATATTTAGTTTAGTTTAAGGTCATTTGATGAAAAATATTGTGTATCTGATAATTCAAGTTGTTTTAAGTTTTTAGGAGTACATATCGATAACCAGCTTACCTGGAATAATCATATAGAGTTGTTGCTGCCTAAACTGTCCTCTAATATATATTTATTAGGCCGCTTAAAACAGTGTGTTACCCTTAATTATGTAAAAATGGTTTACTTTGCTCTTTTTCAATCTGTTATTAATTATGGTTTGCTGTTTTGGGGCAACTCTAGTAGAATTAGTGAGATTTTAGTATTACAAAAAAAAGCTATAAGAATTCTTGCTGGTGCAAATTATTTAGAACACTGTAGACCGCTCTTTACTCAACTTGAAATTAATACAGTAGTTAACTTGTATATACTTGAATTAGCAAAATATTCTTTGAAAAAGTTACCTGATTTGCAACTTAATGAGGATGTTCATTCATATGACACTAGGCATAAGATACATGTGAGCTTTAAGTATTGTAGGCTAAGCAAGACATTGAAAAGTCATTTAGTTCTATCAAAGAAAGTGTATAATAAACTAAGCAATTCTACCGATGGGTATAGTAGTAATATATTCATTAACAAATTTTCTTCTTGGCTAGTTAAAAATCCTTTTTATTCGTTGAACGAGTTTCTGGAACATTGTGATATAGTACTTTAAATTAACCTCAGTTGTTGTCTCTCTGTCATCATTTTATCAATTTTATATTTAACTGTTAAATTTTATGAATTGTTTTTTTTATTGAATTTTATTTCTGTTATGTATTTAATCCTTGTTATTTATTTGTTGAGTTTATAGTTTACTTAGACTCTGTTACCTGGTCTATTTTGTTCTGCCGACCAACCTAATCTCACCAGAGGAAGAACATACATTCTGTTGGACTACTTTCTGTTGTACTTTTATTGGACAATTGTACTATTATAAATAAGTTAAGACATGGCTGATGCCTTCATTGTGACTTTGTCACTGCATGTAATTGCCTCATGACAAAGAAAGATGATTTGATTTGATTTGATTTGGTACTATAGTAATTATGAGATTCAGACCTTTAATTATATACCATATTTGTAATTTTTTACGTATTTTGTTTTTTCCATAGGGACTAGAAGCAAATGTAGGCTTCATGTCCGTCTATTAGTACTATGTTGTCGCTGAACATACCACATAAACATTAACATTAACCTACTTTTTCATGTTTTAATTTATTAACTTCTTACTTATTTTCCCTTCATAAACTTTATAATAATAAATCAAAATATAACAAGGTAAAACAGATCTAAAGAAATTGCCATAAGAGTATTAAAAAGATAAAAAAACATTTAGTTTCTTCTTTGGTATCAAAATTGAAAACATCTAATTTATACAGGGTGTCCCGTAACTTTCTGGAAAAACGTATATAGCGTTATAGCTTAGGTCAAGACAAACACATTTCACCATAGGAACATGGGTCTCTGGTGCCCAGTTTTCGGTCTGTCTGTCTGTATATGTTTTTTACAAACAAATTCATAATTCCTAAACGGTTTGAGGTACAGCGTTAAGATTTTGCACAAATGTTTATCTTCTTAGGATGTATCTTCGTTTAAATTTATACCGAAATATCATCAACCGTTTCAAAATGGCGGCCATTTAAATGTTTTGATGCCAAATTTCACAAAAACCGCTAATTTAAACAAAAAATTGCAAGATACATAAAAGTAAGTCCATTTTATGTAGTTTTCAATGATACCTCATTTGTTAAGATTGGATAGAGATTTACTGAGAAATTAGTTTCTTTCGTAATGCATGACCACTTTTCCCCATATAAACAATGTTAAAATACGGGGTGTTAAAAATCAAACTTTAATGGCTTATAGTCAGTTAACTATTGCGTTTAGGAAAAAATGTCAAGGAATAATAAGTTCTTAAAATTAAGCGTAGAATCCAAATACATCATAAAATACAGGGTGTTCCATAAGAAAATCAAAGTTGTCCGCCATATTGGAAAATGGCGGCCATTTACAAAAAAAATGAAATTCATATTTTTAAATGGCTTTAAAAAGTAGGTGAAGTCCCCCATTTAAAGTTATCTCTAAATCCAATAGTTTCTGAGATACCAATGGTGGCACAGTTAAGTTGGACACACCTTAATTTTAACATTGTTTAAATGGAGAAAAGTGGTCAAGCATTAAGAAAAAATTTGATTTCTCAGTAAATATTTATCAAATCTCAACAAAAAAGGTATCATTGAAAACTACATAAAATGGACTTACTTTTATGTATCTTGCAATTTTTTGTTTAAATTAACGGTTTTCGTGGAATTTGGCATTAAATAATTTAAATGGCCACCATTTTGAAACGGTTGATGATATTTTGATATAATTTTAAATGAAGAAACATCCTAATAAGATAAACAATTTTGCAAAATCTCAACGCTGTAACTCAAACTGTTTAGGAGTTATGAGTTTGTTTGTAAAAAACACATACAGACCGACAGACGGAAAACTAGGCTCCAGAGACCCATGTTCCTATGGTGAAATGTGTTTGTCTTGATCTAGGTTACAACGCTATATACGTTTTTCCAGATAGTTATGGGACACCCTGTATAGCTTTTTACTATTTTGTTTGTTCTTTTTTTTTAAATATTATCAGCATTATTAACGTCAATTTTGGTTAAAGATTTTATTTTAAGTCAGTATGAAAGAATAAACATAATATCATTAAACCAAGCCTTTTCATTGTAATTTTTTATTTGTTTATAGAACAATAAAAAATGTATATGTACTACCCTGTTTACTTTACAACTTTTCAGCAGGTAATTTAAATCTTTTATTATATCCCTGCTGATAATAACTTAGCTTAACTATTAAGTCAAATAGTTGGAAATTCATATAACTAATTTGTCTAAAGGTATAACCTATGAATGTTAAATGTAATTAAAAAATAAGGGGTTGCTACAAAATGTTTGGTTTTTAACTATCATTATTATTATTTTTAATAGCGTATTACTTATCATTTCATACTGTTGTTTAGTTTTAAACTATATATTGAAAATGATATTTTCTGAAACTTTAAACCAACTAAGTTTTAATGTTTTATTCTAAATTAAAGGGTTTCTACTTTATTGTGAAAATAACTGCGTGATTGTTAACTGTTTATTTTAGTCACAACGCAACTTATAACAAAAAAATCATTATCGAAATATAATGTCGACTAATAATATTTTTGAAAAGCGTTTGTTGTAAATAAAATCAATATTAACATTTTTAAATTTGAAAAAAAATTAAAAGGTTTAGTAGCAAACAATACATTGGCTGCTTTAAAACAGACACAACCAATAATATAAACTTTGGGATATACTTTAACTAAGATTTTAAATCGACTACCCAGCATGTCCCGATAGTTAAAGCATGTGTCCAATGAGCGTTGGGCACTTAATGAAGTGTCCAGTTTCGTTGGGCACATGCTGTAATTTTTTATTGAAATAATCGAGTTACACTATGTGCCCAGACGCGCTGGGCACTTCATGAAGTGCCCAATTAAAGCAAGTGGCTGCGACATATATACTTGTAAACTGACAGTTCAGGCAACACTTGCCTAAGTTATTAATTGAGAGGTTACTACTTTTTTAAATAGATAGTTATAAACTTTAATTTAAAAATAAGGCTGCAGGGGAGAAATCTTATAAATCATCCGTTCTGAAATCTACTCTGAGTTCTTTCAAAATAAGTTCTTTCTCACAACAGTGTTAGGAAGAGGCTAAAGGCAATTCGGTGTCGCCCTCGCGGTCGAGATACTTAATAAAATTACTCTGCAATAATAATCGGAAAAAGTAGTGTGACGTAGTGAATAACGAGTTATTATAAAATTATGGTCTTATCTAGCATTTCAAGTACTCTTCTCCACTTTTAAGTCCAAAATATAGCTTCTGAGGCTGATATAATGTCGTCGCTCATTTATATAAGTGTTTAATCAGTAATGAATGTAGTAAATATTCCTCCGCGGGGTCAGCGTTCAGCGCGTGTAAATGTTCACGCGGTCCCATTTTCTGGCGATATATTTGAATTTAGAGAAAAAAATTTTATTGCACCTTGAAGACAAATAAATTCAACACTAGGTTCGTGAAGTCCATTTTTCATTTTCTTTTAACATTCCGTGTTAATTTTTAGCTTAAAATATCAACTAGCTAAAACCCATGATTTGAACTATAACGCCAATTACTCTGGTATTTGTTATGATATCGGAAAAGTAAAAAATGCTTATAGTGAGGAATTTATTTCTTTGCATTTTGATATGTAGTTTATTGTCATACGTTGAAAAATAACGTCAGGATGTGGTTTTGTGTGATGTTTTAACCTGCGAAAATTATGAGGACACCCTTGTGTTCGGGAACGCTTTTCGACTATAATTTTCAATCGAAAATCAAAACAAAATATATTAAATTGAAATATTACAACATCGCGCAAAACCATATCCTGACGTTATTTTTCATTGTACGACAATCGTCTACGTATCAAAATTAAAAGAAATAAATTTCTTTCAATATTCATTTTTTATTTTTCCAATATCATAACAAATACCAGAGTAATTAATTGGCGTTAGAGTTCAAATAGTGGGTTTTAACTAGTTGATGTTTCGAGCTAAATTAACTCTGAATGTAAAAAGAAAATGAAAAATGTACTTCACAAACCTAGTGTTGAATTTATTTGTCTTCAAGACGCAATAAAATTATTTTCTCTAAATCAAAATATATCACCGGGAAAAGCGACCGCGTGAACGTTTACACGCGCTGATCTCCAATCCCGCGGAGGAATATTTACTACATTCATTAATGTTTGAACTCTCATATAAATGAGCAACGACATTTTATCAGCCTCTGAAGCTATATTTTGGACTTAAAAATTTAAAAGAGTACTTGATATGCTAGTTAAGACCATAACTTTAGAATAACTGGTCATTTACTACGTCACACTACTTTTTCCGATTATTATCGCGGAGTAATTTTAGTACTAGAGGTCTGCGGGTACCCGAAAATTCGGGTAGCTTCGGGTAATTACGTGAACCCGAGTGGTCGGGCGGGTTTGACACGTCTCGGGTTTTATTCGGGCGGGTTTTTAACACGTCGGGTCGGGCGGGTACCTACTACCCGAAAGAAATCGGACCCCACATACTACCCGAAACTTTAAAAATGTTCAACAATAATTAATTCGCACAAAGCTTTTGACTTACAGTGTCTACGCAATATTAATGAGACGAACAAAGATGGTCGCGATTGCGATGTCAAACTTAGAAGCAATTTTCACAATACGTCTCAACTCAGACAACCAACCGTCTCCTTACCGGCTCAAAATTATCGTACGCTTACTGCTTAATATCGTATCCTCGTTTAGCAACCTAAAGGACCAGGGAACCGACGCAATGAAATAGTCGTATGTCGTAGGTACCAACACTAAATAGCTTTGAATAAGCTGGACTTTCTAGTAGAGCTTATGATACAAGAGGTCTTATCGAGAAGATAATTGTTGCGATCTATTTTTGGACACGTTAAACCGGAAGAGCGTGTCCTTCCCACGAAAAACATACTCAAAAAATTATCCCTGAAGTGATAAGGGAAGGACGTTGACAGGTGAAATGAAATAATATCTCCAATTAGATGGAATTCGGAAAGTTTCTGCTATACTTAGTTGACCTTGGAGAACCACAAAGTATACATCAGTCTTTTGTTTGATCATGGATTTTCTCTTGAACGGCAAGAGATAAAAGTTTCTTTTTTGTCACAATAGGCTATATTTTAAAAAATTAGACAAAAAGTATGAACCATCATATGTGGTTGTAGGACAAATATACATTCTGTATATTTGGAGATTAAAAACTTAGAGGATAGTCACTTTATACAGAATGAAAACAAAATTGTAATTTCAAGACCAATCAATAATAACAAAATAGAAACATTTAAATCTGCTCTTTTAAATTTTGACTGGGTTAGTTTTTATAATATAACACACAGATTGTCTGCAGAGTTAACTTTTGACAGATTTTTGTATATTGTGTTAAATATATTTGAAACAAATATCCCCCAAAAAAGATGTAAAGTTAATCGTAAAAATCAGAGATATAAGCATAAAAACCAAACTAAAGAATGGTATGGTCAGGATCTCTTGCACTTAAATCTCTTGCACTTAGGAGTATAAGAAGTATTAATGTATAGGGATCTTCATAAAACATACATGAGTGACGCTAGTAGACTGGCCTTTGTGAATGTGCATAAAAGGTATAAATTGGCTATCAATGAGGCAAAAAAACAACATAACATGAAAAACATTGAAAAATCCAGTAATAAATTTAGGGAGGCATGGAAGGTTATAAACTCAGTTTGTAATAGTAATGTTAAGGACACGGTAGAAATTTCACCGGATGATTTTAATAATTTTTGCATTCAGTCGGTTCAAGAAATTCAAAATAGCATGGTAAGGCCCACTGAAGTTGCTACAGACATGATTAAAAATTATAATGTAAACATCCCTCCTACAAAACTAGTTTTTTGTAAAATAACAGTAAGGGACATTGTAAGCATTGTCAAAAGCTTTCAATACTCTGACAGTAATGACATATATGATTTTTCTACAAACTTACTAAAGAAAATCATTGATGCTTTGGCAGAACCTTTATGCTACATGATTAATAAATGTTTGGATGAAGGCCACTTTCCAAATGCTTTGAAAATATCCAGGGTGGTGCCTATTTATAAAAAGGGAGAAAGAAAAAATGCAGAAAGCTATAGACCCATATCATTAACTCCAATTTTTTTTAAAGTCCTAGAATCAGTTATGTATTCACAAATTTATAAGTATTTGAATCAATTTAATATCATTTGTAGGGAACAATTTGGCTTTGTGAAGGGCAGATCTACAGTTGGGGCTATGGAGTCTCTTGTTAAGAAAATTTTAGGTAATTTTGAGTCGGGAGGCTTTGCTCAGGCCACGTTTTGCGACTTGAGCAAGGCCTTCGACTGTGTGGAGCACTCTATTCTTCTCGAAAAATTATGTTATTATGGTATTACCGATAATTGCTTCAAAATTTTAGAATCTTTTCTACAAAACAGAAAACAAATAGTTTGTATTGGCAAAGAGAGATCAAGAGTAGCAGAGATAAAATGGGGTGTTCCTCAAGGGTCAATATTGGGACCTTTACTCTTTGTTTTGATGGTTAATGATTTGCCTTCTTTTACAAATAGTCACACAATTTTGTATGCGGATGACACAACCTTTTTAAATACAAGTTCTGACTTTCATTCTCTTCAAATTCTAGCCAATAACACAATAACTCAAGCTTCTAAATGGTTTAAAGCCAATGGTTTTTTACTCAATAACAGTAAAACTAAAAAAATGTATTTCTCCTTGAAATGTCTACCTGAAGAATGTAATATTACAACAAATGTGAAATTTTTAGGAATTTTCATCGACAACCAATTATCATGGGAACCCCATTTTAAGTACATTTCGACCAAACTCTCTAGAGTTATATTTCTGATAAGGAGTATAAATACCCCCGTTGCAGCAGACCTGCATACTCAGCGAATTTCAAATGCAAAACAACATAATTCGATCCAACGTAGCAAGATTTGACATGTTTTTGTAAGCCCCATAAGAATAACATGGGGAATGAGTATGCAGGTTTGCTGCTACGGGTATATTAAAACTGGGTGGTTTTAATTCAATATTTAGTAGATCTGACCTAGAAGAAGCCATTTACCAAGTTTTACCAAGATATGTTGAGAAATAAGCGAGATATAGAATTTTTCTTATTTTCCCATAAGGTTAACATTGGGACAACGTACTGTGTTTACCACTTTCAATATCTCGGTAACCAATGGACATAGAGTAGTGATTCAAAACACTAAATTGTTTGTTTTTTTGAGCTGAATTCAATGGTGCTAACAAAAATTTGATAATTTTTATTTTTATATGTAAACAACTCAAAAAACCCATTTTTGGGGGGGTTTACCCCCCTTTACCCCCCCTTCCGGTAGTCCGATCGGGCTGGTTTACGAACTCGTCCGAATAATTACTACTTTACATGTCCATGCCAAATTTCATTAAGATCGGACCATTTTTACGCGAGTTATCGTGCTTAAAGACACATATATATATATAGATATATATATAGATATATAGATATATATATATATATTTATGAAAATGGGCGAATAGTGTTTTTGGCATCTGGGGACCTCAAAAAGAAAAGTTATGATGGTCTCGGGCTTAGGTCTTACCATGAGTCCTACGGTAACAGCTTCTTCCCTATAGGGGAAATTCGCTAAAAGCCACGTTTCAGATGATTTTGTTAGGTCAGCGTACTTTGCCTTTTTTCAAAGTATCATATCATATGGTCTTTTGTTATGGGGAAACAGCAGTCACATTCATGAAATTTTAATATTTCAAAAAAAGGTCGTAAGACTAATTACAAGGGCAGATCTTCTAGAGCATTGCAAACCACTATTTGTAAAATTAAAAGTATTGACAGTTATTAATCTGTATATTTACACAGTTCTATTGCATACTGCCAAAAATATAACCAACCAAAATTTTAGAAAGGATGTGCATTCATACAACACAAGAAGTCGGAATCATGTTGATATACCATTTAAACGATTAACAAAATCACAAAAAAGTTACGATATAATTGGAATCAAGCTTTATAACAAATTATCACCTACGGTAACAGTATACTCAGAAAAACAGTTCAAACATAAATTATATACGTGGCTGTTGGATCACCCTTTCTATAGATTAGATGACTTTTTCAACATAAGCAATGATCCAATTTCATTTTGACAATGCTTACAAGAATTTAATCATTTGACTATAGAGGGTAGTACCTTTTGCACTGTTTTGTTTACTTATGTTAAACTTCATGTATCAACTTTGTAATTAGCCATCAACTTATATAACTATGTATATTTGACTTTGTCTATTGCTTGTAAGCTTAATGACAATAAAATGTTTTTCATTTCATTTCAAATGGTTTGGATTTTCGCATTTCATAGTAGGGAAAAGACGAATGCACGCACGCACGCAGATAACACCGGACTGGCAGACAGGCTATCTAAGTAAACAAACCCCCCCCCCACTTCCCCCCTTCCCACTGATAAGGAGACTGAGAAAGGCACCATTTGGTGCATTATAATGTTTTACAAAATTTTCATTATATATACTGTTTAATCTAGCACATGTTTTAAAATCATGTGATATAAATTATTATTATTGTTGTTGTTTACATTCAGTAGTCCATTTTCAGTGTTTTATAAAATATATAATTTATTCACTATGAATGAGTTTCTCTTAAAATAATTATGGCGCAGTCGAATAAAGAAGTAAAATAATGATAAATACAAAATGAATAGTTTGAAGTGATTTGTATTTGTACTACAAAATACAAAACGAAAATGGAGCTCAACAAACCAGAACCTCTTAACCTAACAGGCAATGTTGCGGATAACTTCAAGCAGTTTAAGGAAGAAATTGATATTTATTTTGTTGCCACAAAAACTACAAAGGAAAGTAAAGAAGTTCAATTAGCAAGGCTGAAGAATTTATTAGGTTCAGATGGACTGAAACTGTACAATTCCATAAAAAATGAATCTGTAATTGAAAGTGTGGAATATGTGATGGAAACGTTGGAAAAGCAGAACGCCAAAACAGAACATGACCATGATCATTCATACTCTATTTTCTAGGAGACAATTGCCCGATGAAAACTTTGAATCATTTTATGCGACCCTAAGACACTTGATAAAGCCCTGTAAGTTTGAGGGTCAGGAAGAAAAAATCCTAAAAGCGCTAATAGTTCTAGGAGTCAGTAACAAAGAATTGCAAGAAAAACTTTTACGAGAAGACACAAGTTTTGACAAAGTTTTGAACTTTTGTAAAGCATCAGAGCTTGCTGGGAAAAATATGCAAATCATCAATAGTAATAATAACATTGTTCATGAGAAGTTTAATGTTGAATCATTCAGTAAAGATGTATCAGCTAATGAAGGCGTATCAACTGCACAACAAGGTCTCAAAGGCATGTCAAAGGTAAGTCCAAATAAGACAAAAAATTGTTGTAGATGTGGTGGTTTCCATAATGTTCAGCTTTGGGTCCAGCTTTGGGAAAAACTTGTAAGAAATGTGGTACGCCAAATCATTTTGCAAATGTTTGCAAGACATCTCAAAAGTTTCTTGGTTACAAACATTGTAATGATTTATTAAATAAAAGTAACTATGAGCCATCAGTAAAAGGAAAACCTTGTGATGATCCAGATATTAATAGTCTCTACATAGTTGATTCTTTAAAGAACAAAAACGCTTGGCACAAAACACTTTTGCTTGAAGGGAAACAGATAAGATTCAAACTTGATAGTGGAGCCGATGTTAATGTTTTACCATATCATTATTTAAAGGACCTCAAAATTAATTGTAAAGTAAGACCTTGCAATATAACTTTGCAATCATTTGGGGGGTTTTCTATTAAACCTTTTGGTGTAATTGATGGACAAATCGAGACAGAAAAAAAAATTGATATAGCTAGCTTTTTGATAGTAAAAAATGAAAATACAGTGCCAATATTAGGGCTTGAGACCTGTGTTAAACTCAATTTGCTGAAAGTATCGACATGGTAAGTAGTGAAGAGAACGAATTCTACCTGGAAAAGGAGAAATTAAATGTATTTGAGAAAAATAAAGATGTTTTTGAAGGGTTGGGTTGTTTTCCTGATAAGTGCAAAATAAAACTTAAAGAGGGAGCAAAACCAACCATCAGTACTGCAAGAAGATTACCTTGGAAAATTAAAGACAAATTTAAGGAAACTCTAGATTCTCTTGTGGAAAGGGGAATAATAAAACCTGTAGAGGAACCAGTCGATTGGGTAAGTAATGTTGTAGTAGTGGAAAAACCTAATGGTTCTTTGAGGATTTGCATCGATCCTATTGAGTTGAATAAACATATCGTACAAGAGAAATTCACAATCCCAACATTAAATGAAATTGCTCCAAAACTAGTAAACAAAACTCACTTCTCCATACTAGATTTGAGAGATGGGTTTTACCATGTACGTTTAGATGAAGAGTCAAGTAACTTATGTTCATTTGCAACTGTTTTTGGTACATACAAATTTTTGCGAGCTCCTTTTGGACTCTCCTGTATGCCAGAAATGTTTCAAAGGCTTGTAAGTAAATACTTTGCAGTTTGCAGATATACCAGGAGTATAAGTTTATTTTTATGATTTATGCATTGCAAACACCTCTAAAGAAGAAAACGATGAAATCCTTAAAAGGGTTTTTGACCGAGCACGGCAATACAACATAAAGTTTAATTTCAATAAATTTCAGTACTGCAAAAGTGAAGTGAAGTACCTAGGTGTACTATTTTCAAAAGAAGGCATGTCACCTGACCCCGACAAAGTTGATAGTATTAACAAGTTAGTTAAACCAGGCAATAAAATTGAATTACAGAGAATGCTTGGTATGGTAAATTATTTGAGAAGTTTTATTCCGAAACTGTCTGAAATCACCACTCCACTTAGAGAGCTATTAAAAAAGAATGTTGAGTGGAACTGGACTGAAAGTCATACAAAAGTGAAGTTTGAAGATTTGAAGAAAATAATTTGCAGCTCACAGGTTCTTGCACCTTTCAACCCAGATTTACCGGTGGAAATTCAATGTGATGCTTCCAAGGATGCCATTGGCTTTTGCATGCTCCAGAACAACAAACCAGTACATTTTGGATCAAGATCAATGAACAGTACAGAACAAGATTATGCTCAGATAGAAAAAGAGTTTTTGGCCATTTGTTTTGCAATTAATAAACTACACACTTTCATTTATGGTCACCAAAATGTTGTTGTGTTTACATACCATTTACCACTAGTTTCAATTGCGGTAAAACCACTCAGTAAGATTCCAAACAACAGGCTCAAAAGGTTGAAACTCAAATTAATTGATTACCAACTGAAAATCAAATATCTACCTGGAAAGTACATGTTCATCGCTGACTTCATGTCAAGATGTGGAATCAAAACGCCAGAAACTAAAGATGTACTCATGGATGATTACATTCACACTGTCGAAGCTCATGAAATAACTGAAGATGAACCAAGATTGAAACTGTTTCAAACTAAAACTAAAACCGATGAAACTCTAACATTGATTAATGAGTATCTTCATCAAGGTTGGCTAGATCCAAGTTTCCTTGAAGGCGAACCTAAGCCTTTTTTTAATATTAGACAAGAACTGCAAGCTAATGATGATTTAATATACTATGGCAACAGATTGATCATTCCAAAAAGTTTGCGGAAATTTGTTCTAGATGTTTTATATGAAACGCATCTAGGGTCGTCTAAAATCTTGAAGAAAATGAAACAGTTGTTCTATTGGCCAGGAATAGCATCTGATGTAACAAATGTTGTATCAACATGTAAGATTTGTCAAAAATTTGGGAAGTCTAAAACCAAAAGTCCAATGATAAAGCAGTGAGATCCCAAGCATTCCATTCAATAAAATCGGAGTGGACATTGCTGAATTTCATAAAAGCTACTATTTAGTGATTGTCGACTACTATTCTCGATGGATTGAAGCTTTAAAAATCAGTGACAAAAGAAGCGGTGTGATAATATCCAAACTTAAAGAAGTTTATTCAAGATTTGGGATCCCTAAAACGATGATTGCTGATAATGTACCATTTAACAGTCAAGAATTTAAACAGTTTGCACATGAGTGGGATATGCAGATTATTACCATAAGTCCGTACTATCCTAAATCAAATGGACTGGCTGAAAAATCAGTTGGAATAGTCAAGGAAATGTTGAAAAAATGTCAAGAAACAAAACAAGATTTAGAGTTATATTTACTTAATTACAGAAATAGTCCAGTATCCAATCTTGAAGTGTCACCATCTCAGCTGCTTAACAGCAGAACATTAAGGAGTAAGATTCCTATGAGAGAAGAATTATTAAGACCAAAGTTAGTTGATGAAAATGAAAATGTTTATGAGAAAATGCTCGAGACACAAAAAGAACAAAAGTCGTACTATGACAAAACTGCATTAAAAAATGAAGAAAACTTTGCTGTTGGAGAGAAAGTATGGGTTCAAGATACACTAAACAAACAGTGGGATGAAGGGATGATTGTACAAAAGCTCAAACAGCCAAGGTCATATCTAGTCGAAATCAAAGACAAGGGGATAAAAAGAAGAAATGAAAATTGTATAAAGAGGAGAGGAAGTGTAAGATAAGAAGCTCAAGAGGGAGATGTTTAATATACCACATGTTTTAAAATCATGTGATATAAATTATTATTATTGTTGTTTACATTCAGTAGTCCATTTTCAGTGTTTTATAAAATATATAATTTATTCACTATGAATGAGTTTCTCTTAAAATAATTATATACGAGGTACAGTCAAAAAGTTCCCGGAATGAATTTTTGTAGACATTTAGCGTGATCACCAGAAGGAAATTCGACTTGCATTAGTTGGTACGACTCCTGGGGAGGGCATATCGGTAGTGGGGGTATAGCTAACTTTCCGTAGTGCAGCACTGGAAAGCTTTTTGTGTTCCTGCAAGTCTACATTGTCGAATTTTGAAAAATGGTATTTCATGACCAGCGCGCGAACATTAAGTTCTGTATTTAACTTAAAAATCACATAGTGAGACTCTTGAGTTGTTAATTCAAGCTAATGTAGAAAAGGCGATGAAGAAAAGTCAAGTTTATGAGTGTCACAAACGGTTACGTGAAGGCCATGAAAGCATTGAGGATGACCCTCGTAGTGGACGACCTTCAAACATCAGTTAATGACGAAAACATTGAGCAAGTACGAAAAGTTGTGCATGAAACTCGGAAATTAACGATCGATGAAATTGCATTTCAGGTAAATTTATCACATGGAAGTGTTCCTCCATGATCATTTGAACGTGCATCGAATTTGTTCACTTAACAAACAAATCCGACATTTTGGACATGCAGGTACACAAAAAGTGCTTTCCAATGCTGCTCTACGGCAAGTCAGCTATGCCCACATTACCGATATGCCCTCCCCAGGAGTCGTACCAACTACTGCAAGGCGAATTTCCCACTGGCGATCGCGCTAAAAGTCTACAAAAATTCATTCCAGGAACTTTTTGACTGTACCTCGTATTATAACATTATTAAAATTAGCTTAAAAAATTCATTTGTATCATAAATACAATGATTTGTAAAGAATGTCTTCATGTATTTTTTAAATTGGTCTTTTAATTAATATTAATCTTTAATTTTTTTTCTTTTAATTAATAAAAATCTTTTAATTTTGTATATTTGATGGTAACTTATTGTACAGTTTCATATTTGTGTGTGTTTCATAATTGTTCTTTGTGTTTTAGAGTATCTTGTTCGTTGTCTAGCTTCAATTCATCAATATTTCTTGTCCCATGGTCATGTGTAGTGTTATTTTCTTCATGCAAACTGTAATTTTTTCTTGTATGTATATATGTAAGTAATGTGAATGTTATGTTAGATTTTTATTTTGTAACTGCTTGGTAGTCCCATCAAAATTTAATGAAATTAATGTTTTGCTGACAAATGAACCCGAACCCGACCCGAATTTAAACTAAAATACCCGAACCCGACCCGATTTTTTTCAACTTACATACCCGAACCCGACCCGACCCGAATTTTTATTCCACTTATAATATCTGAACCCGACCCGACCCGAAAATTGATGGTAATTTACTAACCGACCCGGCTTGAAAAATCACTACCCGCAGACCTCTATTTAGTACGTATTTTGACCGCGAGGGCGACACCGAATTGCCTTTAGCCTCCCCTTAAGCAGTTAACAATTGAGGCGGTAGCTGGAAAAAGGGCGTAATGGCCTATACGCCCTTTTTTCGGAGATTGTATTTTTTGATTCCCCACACATCTGTTTAAATCAGTACAAAATTTCATTACTCTCTGACAAAAATTCAAAGAGATACAGCTGTTTTTGTGAAGTGGTTGTTACGCCCTTCTTTTATAGACAGCTGAAATGGTCTCAGTTTCAGTTAAACTCTAAGTTGTGTGTGTTTAAGTTGATATCAGTTAACAAATAACTTAGTTTTACCTGAATAAGTTAATATATTTTTATTGTTATCAACATTTTAAGTACACACTTGAGGCGGTAGCTGGAAAAAGGGCGTATTTGTCAAAGCAGCGTTTTGAGAAAAAAGAGTTTGAGAATTTTCAGCAATATTTTACCAGTTCATATAGGCTTTTAGTAAATTTTAAACTATTAATAAATAATTAATGGTAATCATAATGAGAATCTTTATTTTCTCATTTGTTTAACATGTAAATGGATTTGTCTATGGAAAAAGGGTATACTTGGAATTCTGTCTATGGTCAAAAGGGCGTATTTACCTCTTCAGAAAAACTAAAATAACAAAATAAGTTATTTTCCGATTTTATTGATGTTACTCTCTATTTATTAATAGTTTAAAATTTATTATTCCTGAATAAATTTGTGACCATATAAATCTAACAATATTATCACTGCTTTTTATAATTTTATAGTGGACTGAAAGAAAATTTTCAAACTCTCTTTTCTCAAAACGCTGTTTTAACAAATATGCCCTTTTTCCAGCTACCGCCTCAATTTTAACTTGTACTCCGCAATAGTGGTGTAAGAGTGGTAGGCTTCGGCTGTTGCAGGTGGGCCAATAGGCCCAGCAAAATATATTACTTCTTAGGTAATAACAGGTAAACAGCTGTTTTGTGTTTTGTTGTGTCAATGGTTCTTAGCACATCCGTGGTCGAGTAGGGATCCAGTTACGTTTATAAATTATTGAAATTATTATTGATTAAAATAAAATTAAATGAAAAGATTCATGGCTTAACAGTTCTTATTGTCAAGTTGCAATTCATGGTTTAATAAACAATCTCTTGCATCAAAAATTAGAACAGTGAGACAGGTTTTGTGTTGCGTATATTTAACTTCAAGCAGGGGTGTACCCGGGGGGGGGGGATATTGGGATATATCCCCCGTGAAATTTTTGGGGATTCTGGGAAATTATTGGAAAGATTAATATCTCGTTCATAATGAAGGTGGCACTAAACTTGCCGTAAAACAGAAAAAACTACACATTAATTGCTCACTAAACTTTCAAAAGGATTTTAAATTGTTAAATCCTATTATTTTAAAGATAATTGATTATATTTTGGATAGGGGATTATATTTTGGATTAGGGTATTTTTACCTAATGCGGTCATCGTGAGTAATTGGCGGGAGTAGGCCTATAAGAACATAAGGCAAGCAAAAACTCCTGAGAAACAGTGGCCATTATAATGGTGTCCGCGATATTGCCGCTATCGCCATCGTCGTCAGATGTGAAAAAAGACTCATCGTATTACGTGAAAAATGTTCATGGTAAAAAAATCACTATGTTAAAATGTGGCATACGAATACTGTTGTCGTCTCGCTGCTGGGTACTTTACACAATTTGTCTGTCTGAAAATCTCGTAGCAGCATCGCAGCAGACAAAAACCAAGTCTTGCCGTCAAATTTAGGTCAATTTATGATAAGTCTATCAAATTTTGGAGAACAAACTTTTTCCGGCGGTCTCCACTCCACTGTTATATGATTATTATTAGCCTTTGATGCTTTCAAGTACATCATAGCTTTGCGGTTGCATTCTGGGACTTGAGAAACACTACAGAAATGAGACAACCTGGATTTTCTATTTCTATTCATCAACCTCACACTGATAATTTGGTCTGGATACTTCATAGGTTCAGAAGGTCCGAGGCGTGCAATAAATGAGAACATAAGATAAAGTTCAAGGTTAGTTTATGAAAAAATAAAGAGCATAATTAAATAATAAATTTCAAAATGGCGGCCGTTTAAAAATTTTATGTTGAAATAACAAAAAAGCGGTACGTTTTACAAAAAAATATAAAGGATAACAATTTTTAGAAAATTTTATTTCCCATCAAATGACACCAAATTTATGAAAATCGGTCAATGAACAACTGAGTTATGATCGTATTTAGCTAGTGAGGCACATTTTTTGAAGCAAAATACAGTAGAACCTCGCTAATCCGTCACCTACGGGACCGGGGGCATGGTCGGAACAGCAAAAAGGTCGGATTATCGCATGAACTCATTTTATTGACATGAAAACGCACAAAAACTGTATTTCGATCAGAAAAAATTGCATTAAGAGTTTTAACAAGCTACTGTACTATAAAAAACGACATTAGGACAAAGAAAACTAACCGCACCAAATGTTATTGCTCTACTGAACGATATACGCACTCCCAAATACGTCATCGACAGGAGCCAACCTGAACGGAGGAATGCACCGGAAATGTAAAAAAAGATCAATTTCTGATTGCGTGGTCAGACTAACCGATGAGAAAACCCCGCTGAAGGCGAACTAGCGGAGGCCTATTTTCCCCGGCGGCATGGTCGGATTAACCGAGGAGTCGGAGTATCAGAGGTCAGACTAGCGAGGTTCTACTATAGTCCATTGTTGCGCTGAGCCATGCGCTAATTTGACCATAACTCAGTTGTTTGTTAATCGATTTTCTAATTTTGGTATCGTTGGAATGGAAATAAAATTTTCTTAATATTATTGTTCTCTATATTTTTTTGTAAAATGTACCATTTTTTCGGTATTTCAATTTAAATATTTTAAACGGCCGCCATTTTGAAATTTAGATTCGATCATGCTGATTATTTTTTCATAAACTAACCTTGACTAGATACAGGTGCATACCGAGTTTAAAAAATCAATTCAAAAACTTGGGAGATAAAAAATATTTTGTTGAAAAGACAAAATGGCGGATATCTGGTAAACAAAGCTTTTTTGGAAAAAAATTTATTCTTCATTTAATCTTTATTTTGAGCCATAAAACCTATTCCCGAAGTTTGGCCCTTTACTTATCGGACACCCTGTATAAGTTTTGAATCACCTTCTCATCTGTCTTTTAATGTTAGGCCTACTATATAAATATGCTATTTCTTTGGTTGTGTAAATACTTTTTGCTAAAATTCCAATTAGTCTAGGGGCCCCACTAATGGCGATTGATGCACGGAGGCGTATAGGGAGTTTCTCTTCAAAAATGGTTTCCTACTTGTCCAAGGACAGTTTTTAGCTTGGGTACGCATTTTTGGTACGGGGAGGTTTCTTCCAAAATGGCCGCCAAGATGGCCGCCCAGCCAATATGCAGCTTTCGAGAAAATAGCTTATATCTCGGAAACTATTGGTTATAGCTCAATATTGCAAAGAACAAAAAATACTCAAAACACATTTTTACATAAAATTAAAATGTTTTCGTACTATAGAAAGCTCGCACGTCATTAAAAATTTCGTTCAAAAAATCCAGCGCAGCCCATACAATTTATTTATTTTAATGTGTGGATCAAATGTATCCAACTTTTACTTCCGGAAGCCAAGCCCATGTTATTAGTTGACAAAATACGTATAAAAGAATGAAAATTAGCTGGGGGGCAAGTATAAAAATGACTACGTCTCCGACAGTGACGTCATCAATAGGGCCACTCAGCCCGCAGATCTCGGAAAGACCAAACCGTGTTCAACATTCAAGTAAATTTTTAATTATATAATGCTTATCGGAGGTGTATAGGGGATTCCTCTTCAAAAATGGGTTTCTACTTGTTTAAAGACAGTTTTTAGCTTGTGTACGCGTTTTTTGTATGGAGAGGTTTCTTCCAATATAGCCGCCAAGATGGCCGCCCAGCCAATATGCACCCTTTTCAAAAATAGCTTATAACTTGGAAACTATTGGCTATAGCTCAATATTGCAAAGGACAAAATATGTTCACAACACATTTTCACATGCAATAACAATGTTTTGGTACCATAAAAGGCTTGAATATCGTTAACAATTTTGTTCAAAAAGTCCCGTGTAGCCCAACAAATTTATCTATTTTAAGATGCGGATCAAATGCAGCCATCGTTTACCTCCGGAAGCCAGTGCCATGTTATTAATTGACTAAATACCTATAAAACAATGAAAATTAGCTTAGGGGTAAGTATGAAAATAATTATGTCATGGACAGTTATGCTATCAATACGACCTCTCAGCTAATTGTAATAATGTCGCAGATCTCGGAAACACCAAACCTTAACATTCAAGTCTCATTTTAGTAATCTAATGCTTAACTATATTAAAGAATTACAGCTTTGTTGTGTTTTCCCTTTTAACGGTAGAAACATTATTTTTTCTGAGGTTGGTAATTATTAATTGTTTAATGAATATTTATAATTTTTTACGGACCAAAATTGATCAGGATATTTTTTAGATGTTTAATATTTTACGTAAAACCAAATTGTCGCCAATAATAAAGGTTAGTTAGAAAATAAACACTGAATTTGGTGTAATAATTTTAATACAGTGTTTAATGTTATAATATCACTAACTCTAAACATAAATTGGTAGATGAAAACGTTATACAGTGGAGTCCTAATAATCCGAAATAATTGGGACCCTGATCCAATTGGGACAAGCGAATATTATGGATTAAGCTGAATGATTACTAAATTAAAATAATCGATAAAAGACTGATTAGTTACATAAAATTATTACTGCAATTAACTCACCATCAACGAATATGTAAAATAAAATTTTATGTTAGTTTGTTTATTTTGAAAATGTAAAGTTACTTCCGTCGTTTTTCCGTCATCGATAAATACACGGTTCATCGTTAGCTAAGATACTTTTGCCGCTGCTGCATCGAGTTCCCACATACAGTAGGTACGCCCGGTAAAATTAAACAGCCTTAGTTAATTTTAAAAATTTGATCCTGTGACCAGCTAATACGAGCGATTGAATTCACGGTTGATTATTTCTTCTGCAAAGTTATTTCTACCGTGACCTGCAATACGATCGGTATTTTTTGTTTACCCACCCGTGGTCGGTAAATGAACACGATCGTCTTTCTCAAAAATTTTCCTGGTGTTTACGCGCAATCGAATTTAAGGCCAGTTAGGTCTTTAGTTTCACCCATTTATCCACGGTCAGGGAAAAATTCCCGTCCCGTTAGCATTTCAGACCAAGTCGACTTTCAAATTACTAAGTTCGGATTTTCAGTTCTCCACTGTATCGATTAAGGATAAAGTAGCCCTAAGAGATTGTAAAAGCTAATCCAATCATTATAGCACGTTGAAAGACCACAATTACAGAATCTGGAACAGGCTATCGCACTCTTCCTACATATACAGGTGTTCAATTTTGCACAGTTCTTGCACTTACAAACTTGGGGGAAATCTATAGGAAGTTTTTCTGTAATGATTTGTGGAATCCACCTTGATTCAAGTTCAACGTAACCATAATCACTTAGATTCCGTCCTTGCTCTTGATCTTCTAGCAGACTATACCACTGGTTAGCCTGTAAATAAGCCCTCTTGATGTGCAGTACAATGCTGGATGAAGTTGGTGGACGTTTTGTGAAGTCTAAAGTCTTCATCTGGTGGTATTTATTGATCCTGAGGTCATCCATTCTTATAAACTCCTTAGATAACATTCTCGCCACAAACTCTTCGGCCTTTTCAACAGTTTCACTAGTCATTTTCTCTTTTCCAAAGTCTTTGATCAGGTAAGTTTGTTGCTCTGCTCCTTTGAGGGCGGCTTGTTTTGTGCCAAACCTGCTAGTAGTGTCACATCCGCTAAGGGAATGGATTGCAGGCAGTACTTTGATAACTTCACTTGAGATTGCCTGACAAACGTCGTGTATAGGAATGTATTTTATTGAATGTCCTTTACCAGAAAGGACCCAAAGTTCCTTTAAACCTTGCTCCTTGAATTCAGCGTGAAAATAAAAAACTGCACAAACGAACACATCTAAGTCGGAGGAGGATATTAACACGCTCTCTGCATGACTAAACTTAACTGCATCATTTATATGCAGAAATATTCTTTCATCTGCTTCCTCATGGTTAGTGCTAATTTTATGGTTTAATTTTAATGGTTAGTAATAATTTTATGTAACTAATCAGTCTTTTATTGATTATTTTAATTTAGTAACCATTCAGATTAATCCATAATATTCGCTTGTCCCAATTGGATCAGGGTCCCAATTATTTCGGACTGTTAATACTCCACTGTATAACGTTTTCATCTACCAGTTCATGTTTAGAGTTAGTGATATTATAACATTAAACACTGTATTAAAATTATTACACCAAATTCAGTGTTTATTTTCTAACTAACCTTTATTATTGGCGACAATTTGGTTTTACGTAAAATATTAAACATCTAAAAAATATCCTGATCAATTTTGGTCCGTAAAAAATTATAAATATTCATTAAACAATTAATAATTACCAACCTCAGAAAAAATAATGTTTTTACCGTTAAAAGGGAAAACACAACAAAGCTGTAATTCTTTATTATAGTTAAGCATTAGATTACTAAAATGAGACTTGAATGTTAAGGTTTGGTGTTTCCGAGATCTGCGACATTATTACAATTAGCTGAGGGGTCGTATTGATAGCATAACTGTCCATGAAATAATTATTTTCATACTTACCCCTAAGCTAATTTTCATTGTTTTATAGGTATTTAGTCAATTAATAACATGGCACTGGCTTCCGGAGGTAAACGATGGCTACATTTGATCCACATCTTAAAATAGATAAATTTGCTGGGCTACACGGGACTTTTTGAACAAAATTGTTAACGATATTCAAGCCTTTTATGGTACCAAAACATTGTTATTGCATGTGAAAATGTGTTGTGAACATATTTTGTCCTTTGCAATATTGAGCTATAGCCAATAGTTTCCAAGTTATAAGCTATTTTTGAAAAGGGTGCATATTGGCTGGGCGGCCATCTTGGCGGCTATATTGGAAGAAACCTCTCCATACAAAAAACGCGTACACAAGCTAAAAACTGTCTTTAAACAAGTAGAAACCCATTTTTGAAGAGGAATCCCCTATACACCTCCGATAAGCATTATATAATTAAAAATTTACTTGAATGTTGAACACGGTTTGGTCTTTCCGAGATCTGCGGGCTGAGTGGCCCTATTGATGACGTCACTGTCGGAGACGTAGTCATTTTTATACTTGCCCCCCAGCTAATTTTCATTCTTTTATACGTATTTTGTCAACTAATAACATGGGCTTGGCTTCCGGAAGTAAAAGTTGGATACATTTGATCCACACATTAAAATAAATAAATTGTATGGGCTGCGCTGGATTTTTTGAACGAAATTTTTAATGACGTGCGAGCTTTCTATAGTACGAAAACATTTTAATTTTATGTAAAAATGTGTTTTGAGTATTTTTTGTTCTTTGCAATATTGAGCTATAACCAATAGTTTCCGAGATATAAGCTATTTTCTCGAAAGCTGCATATTGGCTGGGCGGCCATCTTGGCGGCCATTTTGGAAGAAACCTCCCCGTACCAAAAATGCGTACCCAAGCTAAAAACTGTCCTTGGACAAGTAGGAAACCATTTTTGAAGAGAAACTCCCTATACGCCTCCGTGCATCAATCGCCACCAGTGGGGCCCCTAGACTAAATGTGATCTAAAATTTTCAGCATTTAATCTGTGAGCAGCCTCAAATTAATTCAAATTTGAGGAGCTATTCTGTTTGTTGTTAGCTTCTAGATTGCCTAAAAATGCGAATTTACAGTTGTAATTTATGAAAATTTCCTGGGGGAGGGCCCCCAGACCCCCCCCCTCTGGGGGTAATCTATACCCCCCGCGGTCATCCGGTATATACCCCCCCCCCAAAAAATAAATCCTGCGTACGCCACTGGCTCCAAGTACTGGGGAATATAATATTTTAGCTTAAGACCAAATCTAATAGAGAATGAAATACGCTGAATGTACCAAGAGAAATAAGCTGGAAACTTCTAAGGTGAAAATAGATTAAATCAACAGCAGTTACTTAAGCAAACAGGGTAAATAATAACTACCTTCCAAAAAAAAGGAAAAAAGAAAATCAGAGATTTCTGTCAAACGAATTTTACTTGCGGAAATTTTAAAGTTCGCAAATAAACTCACCCAGATGTCGGCCTTGGTGGTGATGGGTCGGCCGGCGTACAGGTCGACCATCTCGGGTGCTCGGTAGCTGAGGGTCGTGTACTTCTGTATCTCCTCCTGCACGGCCGACGCGCCCTGGCTCGAGGCGTTCAGCACCTTGCCCGTCGCTGAGCCGAAGTCGCACAACACGTAGCTGCCGCTCTCACTCTGCAGGATGTTCTCCACCTGCAATACCACCGATTCAAAACTGAACACAGGAATATGAGGGTCTTCCAGAAAGTAAAGAAGTTTTCTCTCCACATCCAGCCACATGTTTGGTTATTAGTCTGTTGCCCCAACTCCGTGATCCAGGAGGGAAATTACCAAATAGGTATTTTTTTGATAGTGTGTTTCTGCTGAGGCCCCGTGCTTGATTTGTAAAAATTGAGTTACCGGAACTGTAATTTCAACAAAGTTATTATGTGTCTATATGAATAATTATGTTGATTTAAAAAGTCACATTTTATCCAACTCAAAATTGTTGGGAAATAAATTAAAAACTAACGAAGCATTATTTAAACTGAAAAATAAATTATATAAAGAAATTTTTGAATTTTTATGACGCCTTGTGCAGGTATTCGGGTCTTTTAAGCATTTTCAACATTCGGGTTAGCTCTTACGACTAGGCAAAAGAGTGCTAATTTCAGGCCGAAAGTCCACGCCTATTTCCGTACTTTTTAGGCAAACGTTATTTTCAGTAAAATTAATCTGATCCATTACACGTAATCGTCCTTTCCGACGAATACTCTGGCCGTTACACGTTATCCTCTCTTATGGGGAATCCTCTGACCGATCATACGTGATTGGTTAGTCAATAGTAAATACCCCCGTCGCAGCAGACCTGCGTACTCAGCGAATTTCTAAGGAATTAATTTTTATATGGGAGCTTATTTAATTATGCACAGGAAAATATTTCAAAAATTTTATGCAATTAATGCAAAAAGTATATTACATATCAATTCAAGAGCTTTAGATATAGGCTAAAGGAAATGATCATGGGAATCACATCGGTATCCATTCCAGCAATATTATTTTTGTTATTCTTATAATTATTATTTTTTATAAGTGTATCCTTGTTATAGTATAAAAATGTAAGCAAACTTACAATCAATGATTTAAAATCAGTCAAAATAAAAACAAATAAAATAGTCACATGAAAAAATTGAATCCAAACATATGATTTATCTTAAAATTTAAATAAACGTGTTGCAGCAAACTTACATGCTCAGTTAATTTCTAAAGGATTTATTTTTTATATGTGGGTATAATCTACATAAGTTAGGGATATTTTGTGTAAATATTAATCTAAATTAAGTAAATTTTATCATTCATGATTTTATTTCTCAATAATTATTCATTATCTGATAATTTTTAATAAATTTACTTGTTATAGTACATAAATGTCAGCAAACATATTATCAATCTACTCAGAGCCAAGAAATAAAAACAAATCAAACCATCACATGAACAAATTAAATTCAATCATGTGGTTTGTTTTATTATTTTTTTAATCCCATTTTAGGGAAATTGAATGAAAAATTTGGGTATTTCATACCAGAATTTGGACAGTTTATGTCCCTTCAGGGAAAAACAAAGACAATGTACTGCATTTTGCAGATCCGATATCTCAGTAACCGATTGATGTAGAGTAATAATTCAAAATGCTATATTGTTTATTTTTTTAAGCTGAATTCAATTCTGACCATTAAATTTATATCAAATTAATAGAAACATGTTAACCCTTTTAAGGCCAGCTCCCAAATTGTGGTACTTGCGAAAAAGGCCAGCTCCCAAACTGTGGTACTTGCGAAAAAGGCCAAGCCATTTCTTATGTGCTGTGCATAGTTTTAGTTAAAGGGCTATAACTTCCACAATTTTTATCAGATACTCATAATTCTTTTTTTAAATTGTTCCTAATTAAATGGGCTTTAAAATGCTTTAGAATATATTATGAAATTATCAGAAAGAAATTTTGTTTACAGATATATGTAAGAAAATTTTAATGAGCTAATTTATATGTTTCCACTTTGACGGCATATAAAAAATATATAACTTTGTTTTACATCCAAAAACCATTTACAACTACAAAGTACAACTTATTTACAGGAGGTATGCCAATTTTGAAGTACCTACCTTAATTAATAACAGAACTATAAGGTATAATGTAAAAATTGACACTTCACTATTTTAGGCCTAAATGGCTGACGCCATGTTATTTGCATACAGGAGGGTGATTTCGCTTACAGGTCATTTATCTCGACTTCTTTTGCTCATTCGTCATTGAAATCACAAGTTAAGCACACACAACTCATTTAATAAATGATATTTGGTCGATTAAAACAATAACCTCATCACATAACCAACAAAACACGAAAATTAAACAGCAACAAAATCATCACATGGCCAGCAGACAATCATGACATGAAAATCTATACAGACAACTAGGAAATTTAGGCTAAAATGGCAGTATATGCCATTATTCATGAAGCCTAGATGTCCCTCTACAAGGGAATATCAAGTTTAGTGGCCTTTGGAAAACACAACCAGCCAGTAAACGGGGAAAAGTGGACGGGTGCCTATTACGGCCGTCGGCCGCGAACGTAGTTTTTGCCACAGGGGCCTATTACGGCCGCCGGCCTTGAACGTACTTTTTACCACGGGGGCCTATTACGGCCGTCGGCCTTAAAAGGGTTAAATCTTGAAAATAAATTTTATTTAGTCAAAAAAACTGCCTTAGAGTGTACCGATCTTGCTGGTTTTCGAACTTAAAGTCATGACTATCGCTATAAATGTTTGTTCCAAATTTCATCAAGATCGGACTTTTTTTAAGAGAGTTATCGTGCCTACGGAGACACACACATATATATATATATATATATATATATATATATATATATATATATATATATATACATATATACCAAAATGAACAAACGTTGTTTTTGGGCTCTAGGGACCTCAAAACAAAAAAATAACATGGTCCCGGGCTTAAGTCTCACCATGCCGCCTACGGTAATAGCTACTTCCCTATAGAGGGAAATTCGCTAAAAAAATCTTTATTCATCTTATTTGTACATCCAGGGTACATGAATGGCATCATAAATAAATCTTAAAACTAGAAAGACAATAACGGAAAAACTATTCAGTGTTAAGTTTGAACATTAAAAAATATATATACTTATTTAACCTTTACTCGTACTGTGAATATTCATTCAGAGAATATACAGGATTTTTATCAATAACTTTTTCAATTTTACTTTGAATTTTCATATGCTAACTTCCATTTTATTTCTCCAAAGGCAAATTATTAAAAAACTTAGCTCCCATGTATGTAGGCTTTTTTGTAAAATATTCCAAATTGTGTTTCTCTAATTTAAAATCTTTCTTGGATCTGGTTTCATATTTATGATTACAGTCCAAAAGCATTATATCAGTCATGCTGTTTCTTTACATACATTATGCAGTCATAAACATATAAGCTAGCCCCAGTTAAAATTTCCAATTCACAAAATGTTTCTTTCACACTTGCTTTATAATCTAAACTAAGCATTATTTTAATACATTTCTTCTGGAGTTTCAGTATCCTTTCCAAATTTAGATGGGTGGTAGCTCCATAAACACATATGTTGTACGATATGTTTCATTGAATTAAGCCAAAATAAATCATTCTTAATGTGGTTAAATCCGATAACTTTGATAGTCTTCTTAGTACGAAAACTCCTGAATTTATTTTACTGACAACTTTATTTATATGTTGATCCCAATTAAAGCTACGATCTGCTACCAACCCTAAAAATATTGTTTCACTTACAATATTTTGATTAGCTATTGCTATTTGTCCTGAGCATTTATTTTTATCTCTCTTTGTAATAAATGTTACATGATAGGTCTTATTGAAATTTGGTTTTAAGTTGAGCGAATCAAAGAAATGCAATATATTTCTTAGCTCATGCTCCGATTTTTGTTCAATTTCTTGATAATCAGTACCTGATATTTTTAAATTTGAATCATCCGCATACAGCACTAATTTATTTGTAATTTGGTTTTCCAGCACATTATTCATCCCATTTTTATAAAAAAATAAATGATTGGCCCTAATATCGACCCCTGGGGAACCCCAATTTTTACTATTTCTGTTTTTGAATTGATTTTGGTTAAATTCTTATTAAAATGAGAAACTTGCACAAATTGCATTCTATTAGGTAGTTAAATTTGATTCTATCCAATCAAAAGATTTTCCTTTAATCCCAAATTTTTTAAATAATTGAGACAAGGAATCGAAACAGACACTGTCAAAAGCTTTTCTCAGATCCATAAAAATTCCGATGCATTTTTGGCCCTTATCTACTGAATCAATGATTGATTCTATAGATCGTCTTTTGCAGCAAATTCTCCGGCTGATTACATGTGATCTTCTTTTGTGGCAAAGTCTCCATCCGATTAAACGTGATTGTCTCATATGATGAATACTCCGGCCTATTACACACGATCCTCCCTCGAGGCAAATTTTCCGGCCGATTATACATGATTGTATTTTGCGGCAAATAATCCGTCTGTTCTCTTACAACAAATACTCCGGCACATTACACACGATAGACTCTTTCGGCAGAAAGAGGTCCTGCAACGCCGTTATGCTGCAAATCAAGCACTGGTGTGGCCTATACTTCCACTCCTGTCTCATTTGAGTCAAAGCTCGTTGCCGAACATTTCATTCTTACAGTGATTCAAAATGGCCTTCTCGGCCTCATTCGACTACCTTGTTTTTCAAGGTTAAAGAAATGTTTAGGCAAGAAAGTGTTTGCCAATCGTAAGGAGCTGAAAGAAGCAACGTTAACAGATAAATCCACTTAGTAGAATTTACAATGGACACCGCCATTTTGAAAAAACATAGGGGTGGAATGCTTGATTTGGTTGGCAACAAGATTTGGCACAAATTGAAACCAGGAGTGGAGGTTTAGGCCAGGGTTTAAGCTGCGGTCGCATTTGTCGCAAAATGCGACATGCTCCACGAAAATGCGACAATATTCGGACAGGCTGTCGCCTTTTTGCTACAAAGGAAGAGTGGAAATTTTTAACTTTATTGCAGAAAATAAAGTTAACCAATACAAGTCTCAATAAAAGTCCATTTACTTTCACAAATTACTTTGTATGACTTAAAATAAAATAAGAGTTAATTATAGAATGTAGTCGTCAACGTAACCCTCGATCAGATGTCGCGTCATTAAGATCCACAGTCAAAAAGAAGACTATAGACAGACACAGAGAACGTGCAGACGTTCTATACGTTCTCTTTGCTAAAGAGCAGTTAGTGCGCACTCTGTAGTGGCCGAGTCGCCGAGTCTAGTCGAGTGGTGGCGAATGCGAGAATGTGGGGGGCTATTTCGCCACCGCTTGGAATGATACAGAGTCGAATAATCAATATAGTCATTCGATAATTTTAGTTTCAAGTCATGAATACCCTATTTAATGGGCAAGATACGGTGCCTTGGATTATGCGGGGATTTTTAAAGAAACTGCTGTGTAAAAGCGGGGATTTTCGAAACTCACGGTGGGTAAAATCTCATGGCCAGTCTGGCAACACTGGCGAAAACAGACGTCTCGAAACGGTGATGCGTAATATAGTTTGAGGTTATGTTGTTCGATTAAGTTGTTTTGGTTTGATGACATGTGCCATAACTTAATGACATTTATATCAGACCATCTATACTATTATAAAGAAGAGGTGGTTTCTATATGTATGTATGTATGTACGTATGTATGTATGGGACAATTGAACACGAAAAATACTGAACCGACTGGGTTGAAATTTCACACAGAGATAGATCTTGAACCTGGGAAACATATAGGCCTATTCACCTCCTTAAAATCAGGCTAAGCCCATGAGCGTCCTCAGTTTCAATGTTTACATTTTAGCCTAAAGGAATATAAACATTCAAATTCTGAAATGTAAACAACTGATACTAAAATTTGACGGTTCAAAGAGCAGAGGTAAGATCAGCTGTAATTTTTTATCGTGAGCGAAGCCACGGGCAACTGCTAGTTATAAAATAAAGAAGCACAAACCGTAACTTAGTTTTTAAATCATACTTTTTTCTCCATTATTTTTTAAAAATAAATTAACTTTCCTCAATAAATTTCCTAATTATAACTCCATTAATTATTTTTATTACACTTAAATTTCCAATAATGAGGTCAAACTTACGATATTTTTATACTGCAACGCAGCAGACGCACAGGCATTTGCCTATGCTGATTCCATGAGACCATCCCTTTTTTTCTTTAGCAGCCAATAAAATTGTAATTAAATTCTTAATTTATTTTTTGCATTTGCTATAGACTTATGTTTTTATGATTACATTTGTAAAGCTGTATATTTCTTGGAATAAACGTTTCTTTCATTCATTCATTCACATGCGATAAAAATGCTAAAAGGAAAATAATTTTGCTACAAGTCTCAAAGAGCTTGTAGCATTTTTGCTCAAAGAAATTTTTTCCCAGCTTAAACCCTGGTTTAGGCCACACTATCAGTCATGGAGATGTGACAAAAGGGCAACAAATAGTGACAAAGCGCTCGTTACTTTCTGGGTGAAACTTGTATTATGTGATTTACTTTGTACTCCATGACCATATGATAACAAAATGTGTGATATGTCGTGGATTTAAAGCTTAACACCATAATTTACATTATATTAAGTAGTCAACAAGTGCAACAGTACAATTTGAAATTTATACCAGAGAGTCATGTTTTTAAAAAGCTCCAAAATATGGTATAGGCCAATAATAAATAATGAATTAATATGTGGTTTCAGTTTGCAATCAGTCAATTGATATTGACTGAAACTAATGGTCTGGAGTCACAGGAACTCTGATGTTCAATATTTGATGAATACTCTTTACATCTAATACTAGCACTAGTGCATAAAAATTTAACCTCTATTCTTGGTAGTGAACAAGTATATTGGCTTAACTAGGATGACCCAAAGGGGCAGGGGGTTACAGTGAAGGGTCTGGTCTCCGGAAAATCTTTGAAAATTAGAACTATAAACTCTGTTTACATCGAGGGAGTGAGTTAAGGGTACCCTGGTTTAGATACTTGCAGGGATTTTACAGGGATTATTGATAAAAAAAATGGGTAAGAGTGGGGGTTTTGTATTGGAATTTGCGGGTAAAAGACCAGATCCTATCTGACAACACTGAGACTGAAGCTCTTCCACCTACCGTTCTCGGAATACTGACCGGGCGCTACAGGCAATTAATGCTGCTTTTATGTCACCAATTTTGCCACAGTCAATTGTGTCCACTCAACAATCTGTCTTCCGTCTTTCTCAAAGTTTTTTTGTAGGTCAAGGAGGGAGGTTCAAACCCTAAAACCCCCCTGGATACGCCACTGAACATGTGAGATAATTGATTTTACACTCTGGGTTGTACATTTTATATTATAAGCTTTTAAAAATTATCAAGTTTAAAATGTAAATGATTTTACTCATGTATTTACAAACAAGAAACTGAAACCATGCTTAGAACTATCAAGAAACACACTAACAAAAGAGAAGAAACTTATTTGGTAAGTCACCTTGAGGTCCCGATGAATGATGGGGGTCTGGCAGTGGTGCAGCCTCGACACTGCCTCACACACATCACAGAATATCTGTAACACTTCTGCTTCCGTAAACCCTGATTGTAGTCTGTAACAAAAAACAAACCATTAAACAGAACCTACAGGCATATTTGGAATTTGAATTTAAAAACCATAACAAATTAGTTTTTATACAATAAAACACATCAATAGAGGTAGTGAGGGACATGATGAAGCTTGAGTTTGAAATTTCAGCAGAGGAGGGGAGGAAATCAACCATGACATGGGAGTAAACAAGGCCTTGCGATTACGCTACTAGTCTGGAAGCTTAAAAATACTAAACCGAAACAAAATGTAGTTTGATATTAGAAACAATGTTTTGCTCTTTGAATAACAATCAATACACAAGTGATATGTTTTTGGTTTAGCATCTAACACATGTCTGACACAAAAAATTCGTAGTTGCATCAATTGATCATCTGTTATTATTTATTTCCCCTCCTTGAAAAATCCAAATCTGGGTTTGTTTGTAAACACCCAAGCTTCATTATGTACCTCACTACCTCTACCATTAAATTTGCCTATCAATAACTTAAACCTCGATAAATCGAAATCTTAGACAACTCGAATTATTTTCAATCTCCTAGGGAAAACCTTTTAGACCATACATTCCCGATAACTTTTTTGAGTCTCAAACTATGTCTAAGTTTAAACTATTTGTAACTAGAAGAAAAATCTAAGTCGCATGGAATTTTGAGACAGGGAGTCATCTGTATATATAAAATTATGTACCTGTGCTATAAATAAATCAACATTCAGGCCAGGAGCTAAACAATCCCTGCTCTTAAAATAAATGATTATAAAATTAAAGTGAATTAGTCAAAATTAGTTCTGAATACAAATAAAACTTTGTTTTAATTGTAACACAATTTTTAATTGAATAAAACATTTGTACTGTTATCACATGTGGTAATGTCCCCACAGACCACTCTACAATCACGTAGGTGGACGGACAGCACACACAGATGTGATGAATCACATGAGCGTTTTCACTAAAAAGAGTGGGTGTTAAAAAACAATTAAACTTACAGATCAACAACTAATACTGAACTAACACGGAAAATGGTATAATCCAGAAAGATTTGTAATGCTGTTTCATGAAGAATGATAGATTAAAGTAATATATTTGTTGTGTTCTCACTTTGCGTTCATCATCTGCAGCACGTGAGTGCGGCAGTAAGGCATGAGCAGCAACACCTCGTACACGCCGTTGGCCGTGGGCGTGATGCTCGAGTCCACGTAGCCGATGATGTTCTTGTGGCCGCTCAGGTTGCTCTGTAACACAAGCAGGACTGAGTATGATACATATGCAGCACGTGAGTGTGACAGTAAGGCATGAGCAGCAACACCTCGTACACGCCGTTGGCCGTGGGCGTGGTGCTCGAGTCCACGTAGCCGATGATGTTCTTGTGGCCACTCAGGTTGCTCTGTAACACAAGCAGGACTGACTATGATACATATGCAGCACGTGAGTGCGACAGTAAGGCATGAGCAGCAACACCTCGTACACACCGTTGGCCGTGGGGGTGATGCTCGAGTCCACGTAGCCGATGATGTTCTTGTGGCCGCTCAGGTTGCTCTGTAATACAAGCAGGACTGACTATGGTACATTGGCAAATTTATGTGTTCTTATCTGGGGTCATAAGTTTTTTGCAATACCTGGAAACCATTTGTTAGCATTCAACAAAACTTATTGGACTTCCTAGCTAATTTATAAAACTAGTGTTTTATTTTTAAACAAGCAGTTACATCCATCCTTTGTAAGGGTCATAATACATTAAATATAGTATTGACAAATGTAGTAAATATAGTATTGTAGTATGTAGTAAATATAGTATTGTAGTAGTATGTAGTAAATATAGTATAGTAGTATAGTAGTGTTAAATATAGTATTGACTAATGTATTATGACCCTTACAAAGGATGGATGTACAATTGCCAATATTGCTATTGAGCAATTGTATTCTGAACAAAATTTAGTTGGAAACAGCTGGTAACACTTCTGTTCTAAAATGCAAGATCCACGTCCACAGCTGTTCTCACTTAAGTTTGTTCATTACATCCTCCTATAAAATTTGAAATAAAAAATATGAATGCCTCAGGGTCAGAAACCTTCCAAGCAGGCACATATTGAACAACTTTCTAAAGTTCAGATGGTCAGTTTAATAACACATGAGGGACAATGTACAACATACATTAGATTTTATCAGTAAAGATGTTTAAAATATAGACATGACCTGTTCTAAAAAGTTGCACTCAAATTTTTATATTGTTCATGGGAGAAATAACAAAACTGGGTCATAAATAAATTCTAGACATTAAGTCCATTGGTGAGGAATCGATGGAGCAATTCTGACAGTTCCTACTATGAGATTCCTTATTATTATTTGAGCTATGAGATGATAACACAGACTAAAGGTAAAACGTAAGTTACACTCAGTTAAAACACTATTGGGGAACATTCATTTTTGTTGGGTAGTCGGTTGTCTCCACAAAATATTATATGAAATTTTTAACACAGGTTATAGGATCAATAAATTACTTATGTCCCTAGGGGAGGGTTTTTGTTTGGCAGCACTATGGGAGATTGAAAATTAGTATAGTCACTTCCCTTCATAAGAAAGCTGACGGAAATCTAAACAATGTCTTAATCTTAAATACATTAGAATGTTGGTAAAAAAAATAAATCAGCAGTATAAAGCATTATGAAATTTTTACAGGAGAGTATTACCATTTCAAGGGGGGAGGTAGGGATCTGAAAGAAAAGATTTTTGCATTATGTAATTTAAGGACAACCCTTTGGTTAACTTAAAAATCATAATAACAATTGTTTGTTTAGGAGAGAAAAAACTTTAAAATTTTCATATCAAAATGAAATTTTATTGTTAAAGATTGCTGTGTCAGTTTTTTTTTAATTATGTGTTGTGAGATTCAATGTCAACAATAGATTTTAAAATAACTGTAAATCGGAAAACAGCAAGTGGGATTTTCCTGACCTCAGTAACAAGACAATAGAGAATGTCAATCCTCAACCAGATCAATTGTAACAATTGCCAATTAAATTAACTGCCACCATGATTCCTTTGGTGGTGCAATAATTGACGACTTCCCCATGTATCGAGATATATCAGGTAATTGTTTGCATGAGCCTAAGGCTAATGAAACATCTCAAGTGCCTCAACATAATTTTTTTCTGATGCATATAGCTTGAAAGTGCTATTTGCCTTTAAGTTTAAATTGTATTCTTTTTTTATTTTTTTAAAAATCCTATGTTTTTATCATTTTTTTTTGTAAAGCTATTAAATAACATTTCTTTCTTATATTTTCAAAATATATGCTTTAGTATAAGCTAAATAGCTTAAGGTTATTTAATTAATTTTTCCCTAATTTTTGTTAAGATAGGATCTGTAACAAAATATATGAAATAGATTGTTAGACAGGCTCTTAAAAACTAAATTTGAATGATAAAATTGTAATAGAAATTGTGTAGTTCTTATTTAACTGGTATCTTCTATATACACACCAAGAGACTAAGTTATATGAAAGAGTGCAAGGTTTTGGCAATAATTAAAGCTAAGGGCACAACAAAATGAATGGTTTTGTAAGAGTAATCTAAGTGCTTACCGCAATTTGTATTTCTCTTTTGGCAATAGTTAGGTCATGTTCATTATTGACATACATTCTTTTCAAAGCATACCTTTTGTTATTATTGCCTTTGACTAGGAAAACCACAGCAAAACCACCTGAAATAAAAGTTTAGCGCATAAACCAACTATTTTAAAATGTTACTCAGTCCTATTGTCAAATTGCTTCTCCTTTCAAAGTTGTTGGCTAAGAATTTATAACAATCAATAATCTAAACAAAAGTTTATTTTTTTAATGAAATAAATTTCAATTAAAATAATATTGGGTTTATTTTGGAGTATGCTAACTTCATCTCATTAAGAACAAAACCCAAACTTTTTTTACTCACCTTAATAGTCTTTATGTGCATTTTTTAAATACACATAAAACATATTTTACCACATAAACATATTTAATTTTTCACATGTTAGCCACATATTTCTTTACTTATTTCCTATAAGGTTAACATTGGGACAACGTACTGTGTTTACCACTTTCAATATCTCGGTAACCAATGGATATAGAGCAGTGATTCAAAATAATAAATTGTTTGTTTTTTTGAGCTGAATTCAATAGTGCTAACAAATTGTATTATTTATATTTTTCTATGTAAAAAACTCAAAAAACCATTTTTTTGGGGGTTTATCCCCCCCTACCACCCTTCCGATGGTCCGATCAGGCTGGTTTTCAAACTCGTCCGAATAATAACTACTTTACTTGTCTGTGCCAAATTTCATTCCAATGGGACCATTTTTGCGAGCGCTATCATGCTTACGCACGAACGCACGCACGCACGCATACACACACACACACACACACACACACACACACACACACACACACACACACAGAGATTTATTGTGTTCACTAATTAGGGTTACTATTATTATTAGATGGATAGTTAAAACCATGAGTACCCTGTTTTTAATTTTTAATTCACGACATGTGTTTCGACTTTTAAGTCATTTTCACAGTACTCTTAACCTAATATTATGTTGTCCAACAAAATTTAAAATACACAATCATATGATAATTTTATCATGTGGCATTTCTTTCCATTTTGGTGGAGCAAGTGGTATATTTATATATTCTTCTTTAGTTGAATTATTTTGTCAAAAAGTAAATTCTTTGTTTCAACTTGCATGGTGTTTAAAATATTTGGTTTGTCCTTTAGTGTGTGTGAATAAATTTGTAGTTCTTCTTTTATATTCATTTTCCTTGCTGTTCCTTGCCTTTCCAGTTCTAAGATTGCCATACTTTCATTTATGTTTCCGTAAGTGTGGTCAGATCTTAATTTATGTTCTGCGAAGTTGGATTTTTGTGTTGTCATATTGTTACATTTGATAGCTTGAATATGTTCTGCAAATCGTTTTTTGAATGTTCTGCCTGTCTGGCCAATGTAATATTTCTCACAATCATGACAATTAATTTTGTATATTCCAAACTTCTCAAATTAATTTTGGTTCTGACTTTTAGGTTTTGAGTATTTATCTATTAGTTGGAATGCATTGTTCCTAGTTTTATGACTTAACTTGTAATCTGTTCTGTTAAATGTCCTTCTAATGCTTTGGTTTAGTATTGGGCTGTCAGGAACACAAAGATATTCTGTTTTATTTATATTTTCTTGACTTCTTTGGTTAGCATTTAATTTGGTTTTCATAATCATACGTTCAATCATTTTAACGAATTTCCCCTATAGGGAAGAAGCTATTACCGTAGGTCTCATGGTAAGACCTAAGCCCGGGACCACTATAACTTTTCGTTTTGGTGCCCCCAGAAGTCAAAAAAACTATTCGTTCAATTTTCTAGATGTGTATATCTATATATATAGCTGTGTCTGTAAGCACGATAGCGCTCGCAAAAATGGTCCGACTGGAATGAAATTTGGCACAGTCGTGTAAAGTAGTTATTATTCAGACGGATCGGACTATCGGAAAGGGGGGTAGGGGAAGATAAACCCCCAAAAAATGGGTTTTTTGAATTTTTTATAAAGAAAAATAAAAATAATTCAATTTTTGTTCGCACCATTGAATTCAGCTCAAAAAAACAAACAATTTAGTATCTTGAATCACTGCTCTATGTCCATTGGTTACCGAGATATTGAAAGTGGTTAACACAGTACGTTGTCCCAATGTTAACCTTATGGGAAATAAGTAAAATTCTATATCTCGGTTATTTCTCAACATATCCTGATAAAACTTGGTGAATAGCTTCTTCTAGTTCAGATGTACTACATAATGAATTAAAACCTTCCAGTTTTAATATACCTGTAGCAGCAAACCTGCATACTCATTCCCCATGTTATTCTTATGGAGCTTACCAAAACATGTCAAATCTCGCTATTTTGGATTGAAATATGTTGTTTTGCACTTGAAATTCGCTGAGTATGCAGGTTTGCTGCAAAGGGGTTATTTGATTTATATCCATTTGCTGTTGCAATATTCATCAATGGTTCTTTTAGCGAATTTCCCCTATAGGGAAGAAGCTATTACCGTAGGTCTCATGGTAAGACTAAAGCCCAAGACCATGATAACTTTTCATTTTGGGGCCCTCAGAAGCAAAAAACACCATTCATTCAAATTTCTAGATATATATATAGGGCCTACCTATATATATGTGTCTGTAAGCACGATAGCGCTCACAAAAATGGTCCGATCGGAATGAAATTCGGCACAGATTTGTAAAGTAGTAATTATTCGGATGAGTTCGAAAACCAGTCCGATCAGACCGCTGGAAGGGGGGTAAAGGGGGGTAGACCCCCCCAAAAATGGGTTTTTTTGGGTTTTTTACATAGAAAAATAAAATTAATCAAATTTTGGTAAGCACAATTGAATTCAGCTCGAAAAAAACAAACAATTTCGTATTTTGTATCATTTCTCTATGTCTATTGGTTACCGAGATATTGAAAGTGGTAAACACAGTACGTTGTCCCAATGTTAACCTTATGGGAAATAAGTAAAATTCTATACCTCCCTTAATTTTCAACATATCTTAATAAAACTTTGTTTGTGGCTTCATCGAGATGAGATTTAATGTATTTTAGTCTCAAATCACCGAAATTTCCATTTTTGTGGCAGCAAACCTGCATACTCATTCCCCATGTTATCCTCATGGGCAATAAAAATAATTCCATATTTTCATTATTTCTCAACAAATCTTGATAAAACTTGGTAAATGGCTTCTTTTAGATAAGATATACTGAATATTGAAATAAAACCACCCAGTTCTTTCCCCATGTTATTTTTATGGGGATTACAAAAACATGTCATATCTCCTTACATTGGGTGGAAGTATTTTTTGCATCTGAAATTCGCTGAGTATGGAGGTCTGCTGCAACGGGGGTATTTTCTTTATTAAAGTCATTTTGTTCACCAGACAGGCAGAACATTCAAAAAACGATTTGCAGAACATATTCAAGCTATAAAATGTAACAACATGACAACACAAAAATCCAACTTCGCAGAACATATATTAAGATCTGACCACACTTAAGGAAACATAAATGAAAGTATGACAATCTTAGAACTGGAAAAGAAAGGAACAAAAATGAATATAAAAGAAGAACTACAAATTTATTCACACACACACTAAAGGACAAACCAAATATTTTAAACACCATGCAAGTTGAAACAAAGAATTTACTTTTCGACAAAATAATTCAACTAAAGAATATATAAATATACCATTCGCTCCACCAAAATGGAAAGAAATGCCACATGATAAAATTATCATATGATTGTGTATTTTAAATTTTGTTGGACAACATAATATTAGATTAAGAGTACACTGTGAAAATGACTTAAAAGTCGAAACACGTGTCGTGAAATAAAAATTAAAAAAGGGTTCTCATGGTTTTAATTATCCATCAAATATATATATACTGGGTATCCCAAACCACCCGTCCACCCCTTTTAATTTTTTAACGGTTTGATCTAGAAACACCAGAAAAAAATCTTAATTACTAAATCGCATATCGAGAATCCAATAAAAGTAATTTCATTATGAAATATCTACAGGGTATCTCAGAACTAAGGGTCACGAGTTCATATCTCGAAGATTTCAAAGGCAAACATATGACATATTTTATGTCCTTATAAAGGTCTCGTCAAGAGAAAAATTTTGGTGAAAACAGAAATCAATTATCTCAATCCGTTCTAAAATGGCGACCATTTAAAAATGTTATTAGAGGTATTTTTGACACCCTGTATCTCGTAATCCACAGAATATGTTTTTGTTCTGATTCATTACATGAACTCCTCTTACACTTAGCAATACTAAGATATGTTACATAGAAACACTTCAAAATGTCAATTTCTTAAAAAAACAAAAAGAAGTATCAACGAATTTAAGTTTGGAATCCCAAAAATCAAAATTCTCTAACCAGTATCAATAGTGAAACAAAATATTCCAATAAAAACCTTTTAAATACTTTTTAAGCTTTTTTATGTGAAAATTACCAATTTTTTTCTTTTTACGCTATAAATAAATTGCTTTTATCTATTTAAGATAATTAAAAAATGCTGATTTTGATAACAAACGATACTGATGGTTGTAATGGACAATCCACAGCTGTACTGGTGGAAACATATTATTTTTGACGACTCTAGTATAAAGTGAACCAAAACAGCTGATCCAATAAAACAGCTGATTTAACTTAAGTTTAGTTCAGTGTGTGAAATTTTGTTTGATTATTGATACCGGTTAAAGAATTTTGATTTTTAGGACCTAAGCCCGAGACCATGGTAACTTTTTGTTTTGGAGCCCACGGAAGCAAAACACACCATTCATTCATTTTCATACATTAAGCACGATAACTCGCATAAAAATGGTCCGATCTTTGAAATTTGGCCTGAATGAGTCAAGTACTAATTTCAGTGAGTTCGTGAACCGCCCGATAGAACCACCGGAAGAGAGAGTAAAGAGAGATAAACCCCCTCCCAAAAATGTTTTTTTGAATTTTTTACATGGAAAAATAAAGACAATCCAATTTCTGTCAGAAAGTACCACTGAATTCAGCACGAAAAACTAAACAATTTAGTATTTTGGATCACTGCTCTATGTCCATAGGTACGTATGAGCCGCCACTGTATGATCATAGAGTTTATTAACTACCCACACAAATAATACACAATAGCCTACAGTCAAATAATATTAACCTTGGTTTTCTCTATTATCCGCGACCCTCAAGACTGGGACTGACAGTTGGTTATAAGTGCTTAGACGGATGACAGAAATTTTGTTATAAACCTGTACAATAAGTATAGATTTGACTTCAAAGGTTTTGGAAGAAATTAAATCCTCGTTTAAGAATAAGAATATCTTAATTGTCATTCAATAAATAAAGCTAATTGTCAAATATAGCCTATCACAAAATGATCCTAGGTAAAAAAAGTGTTTAAACCTAAATATCGATTTTATTTTAAGGTTTTTAAGATCTTGCTCAAGTCATTTTAGGTTGTTTAATTCCTAATACGACATGTTTTCACTTTTCAGCAATCAAACACATTTAATCACAAAGGCATATAAGTAACACTCTCTTCTATGCTATGCGTAGCGCATCATGGCATCAATTACAAATCATTAAAAGTATGGAAACAGTTACAGATACAGTTACCGTACGCTTGAAGTCAATCCATCGAAAATCATCCAAAGGTGGTTGCTTAACTGTTTTTAATTTGCTTCATATTTTATATATGTTGATCCTAGATGCAAACCAACAACAAATCTGTTTGAAAATTTTTTATGACTCTGTCCTCCTCAGCTGTATTTTTCCTGTATGGCAGATGGCTGATTTATTCAAATTTGTCGTTTGCAAAATGTTGATTTGTTGTTGATTGTTCATGGCCTACTAAATTACAATGATGGTTTGGAGTCGTCCATCATCCGGGGCACACAGTACGCTGAAGCAAGAACCACTCAGTCATCTTCAATGGAAGAAAAGCAGAGTGGCAACACAGATGTGGAGGTGCCACATAATGAGATGGACTCCAACACTTCTACCAGCTACAGTGACACAAACATCCCTTCAAACTCGGAGCAGCTAACAAGTGAGAAAAACTTGGTGGGAAACGACACCCCATCCCATCCAGCTCCACCGCCATAGAAAGTAGTTTTAATGCCTTCTCAACCTTAACCTTCTTCTTTCTGAACATACAGGGACTGAATGATAAGCTATCTATATTAGAAGAACTTTCATTTGAATATCATTATGACTTTGTATGTCTTTCAGAACACTGGGTGAGTAAGGCTAATATTGATCTATGTACATTAAATGGATACAACCTGGTGAGTAACTTTTCACGCTCCAACTTTTTGAGAGGCGGGACTCTTATCTTTGCTAAGAAAAACATCAAGTGTAAAGCTGTTGATTTGAGTGAATTTTGTATTGAGAAAACTTTTGAAGCCTGTGCAATTGTTATCACGACACATAAATTGATAGTAATAACTATTTATCGTACGCCAGACAGTGATGAAAAAATTTTCATAGCCAATCTTGAAAACGTCCTCCTATCATTCGCTAAGCTCTCTGACCATAGGATTATTATTGGCGGAGACGTGAATGCAGAATTTGATGTTACCACTTCACGCAGATCAGTCGACAATCTCCTCAATCTTCTGAGACAGTTTAACATATATCACCATAATAACCAGCCTACAAGAGCAGCAGCTTGTCTGGACAATATTTTCTCAAATATAAAGAAAGAAGATAGTTTCTGTGCTGTTGAAAGGTTTCATTTTTCTGACCATGATGGTCTTTTGTTTCGTGTTCTTTTAGAGCACAACTTTGAGCCTGCTAAGCTGCGCAGTGCTTTCTTTAAGCGAAGTTTTGCTGAGCGGAACATTAACAATTTCAAAACCAAAATCACGAATGTTGATTGGATGGTCGAACTGGGTCTCCAGGGTCAGTCTTATACCGGTTCTCAATGTAATATATTTGACACTTTCATTTCAATTTTTATGCATGAATTTGAAATCTGCTTTCCTTTAAAGAAGTCTGAACCGAATTCTAAGCAGGGGGTAAAACCGCACAATGCTTGGTACACTGCTGAGCTTGGCAAGCTCAGGGATGAAGTTCATTTAGCCTATGTTAAATCTAAGTCAATAAATTTACCTAATTTAAAAGCTAACTTTATTAATACTAGAAATAATTACAAAAAAGCGGTAAAAGAGGCTAAGCTTAGATATAATGCCAACTTAATTGAAAGCTCTGGTAACAAATGTAAAACAGCCTGGTCAATTGTTAAGCAAAATTGCCAGTCTAATTCCACTGCTGAGGAAATACCCATAAGCCCTAATGTTTTTAATAAGTTCTTGATTGATTCTATTAGCAAACTTAAGTCAGATGTGAAATGTGCAGCTGTTCCTTATGAACGCTTTTTATACAATAATCCTACTAGCAACCATCTTTTCAGTTTTACGTATGTGACTTGTGAGGAAGTTCTGTCTATTATTAGTAAAATGAAAAATTCCAAAACTAAGGATTTTTATGATGTTTCAAATTGGTTAATCAAACAGGTTGCTGATATTGTTGTGCCCTTGACCCACTGTATCAATACCTGCCTTCAGGAAGGTTACTTCCCTGAGTGCTTGAAAATTTCTAAGATCTACCCTAAGTTTAAGAAAGGTGACAAGACTAACCCTAGTCACTACCGGCCCATAATTTTAGTTCCTGTTTTTGCCAAAATCTTTGAACAGATTATTCATAACCAAGTATATAACTTCTTTGAATATTTCTCAATTTTTAATGAGCACCAATTTGGTTTTAGAGCTGGACGCTCAACTATGGGAGCTGTTGATGGGCTGGTCCGTGCAATCATGAGCGCTTTCGAGAGCGGGGAGTTTGCTTGGGCCACTCTCATTGATCTGAGCAAGGCTTTTGATTGCGTGGACCATGACATCCTACTGCATAAACTGCAGTATTATGGCTTTCATGGCTGTGCCCTCAACCTATTCAAAACCTACCTAGCACACAGGAGGCAGGTTGTATGCATCGGTGATGATAGGTCTACTGTCATGATAAGTAATTATGGAGTACCGCAGGGGTCAGTCTTAGGACCTCTTCTTTTTTTAATAGCTATTAACGACCTCCCTTTCAATATAGATAGTACTACACTACTATTTGCAGATGATACCATTATTTTCAATTCATTCAAAGACTTCTGTGCCCTTGAAAACTTAGTTAATATTTCATTTAATGCTGTTTCCGAGTGGTTCTCTGCAAATGGCTTTTTGTTAAATGAGGGCAAAACCCAAACCCTCATTTGTAGCTTAAGGGAAGTGCCTAAAGACATATCAAGTAGTCCGCATGTTAAATACCTGGGGTTAACTATTGATCATTCGATGTCTTGGGAGCCTCATATTCAGCAACTCAGTATTAGACTAAGTCGTTTGGTTTTCCTTTTTAGAAACTTAAGAAATGTCATTCCAACCGAATATTTGAAAAACATTTATTTTGGACTCTTCCAGTCAGCTCTTAGTTATGGAATAATTTACTGGGGTAACTCCTCACATATAAATGAGATACTTTTGATTCAAAAAAAGATCATAAGAATTATGGCCAAAGCTAATTATTTAGATCACTGCAAACCCATTTTTGTGGACTTCAATATTTTAACTGTTATTAATTTGTATATATTTAATTTAATGTTAACTAGTTATAGAAACTTTGATACGTTTAAGATTAGAAAAGATTTTCATGAACATAATACTCGCTTTAAAAATAGAATAGACATACCTTATGTAAGACTCGAAAAGACCAAGAAAAGCCATATTATTATGGGCATGAAATGTATTAATAAAATACCACTACATCTGCTGGAGTTAAACTTACCTTTTAATTGCTTTAAAAAGATAATTTATCGGTGGCTTGCCAAAAACCCATTTTATAGTGTAGAGGAATTTTTTAACTTCCCCTTTTCAGATATAAAATTTTGAATTAATCTGTGATAGCCTTGGCCTAATATAAACTACCTCACTTGGAGCCCTAGTTAAGTTTTTATCTGTGATATATATATTTTTTTGTTGTTGTTGTTTCTGGTTTTAGTATTATAACTGTATCTCATAGTCATTGTACTTTTTGAAGAATTGTTGACAATTTGCAAATTGCATGTTTAGTCTTGACACTATCAATACACTGTACTGTGTTCATTGGATAATAAAGATTGATTGATTGATTGATTGATTGATGTCTGACACTGAATACGTTTTCAGAAACCAAAGACCACCGGATGCGTTACATTAGTGTATTCTATTTAGTAATTCCTTGAACAGGCAAGTAATTCCTTGAAAGCAAACGCTTTTTATTTAAGTTCAAAGCCACTGTGTTTGGTGGTTGGCAAGTGTTTACGATTGGTAGGCTTACCTAAAACATAGTTTTCAAAAGTTTGGATACAGAAGGGTAGGCCTAGCTCATATAAAGATGTACAACAAGGTTTTTCTCTATTATATCTCTATCTTTAACAACAGACCAAGAAAAAATCAACTGCAAAGGATGATTTTGAAGATCAGCCATCTGCCATAAATGAGGACAAATGAAGACATAAAAAAGGGTTCAAATAGGCCTATAGTTTGTTAGTAGGTCAACTGAAGTGAGGATTGCAACGAGTGCCGATATCGCCGATTTGTTAATGGTTTTGTTAAGTACCAGGTGCAACTCCTAAATATAACCGAAATTACAATTGAGGCGGTAGCTGGAATAAGGGCCCATGGGCTCATAGGCCCTTTTTCAGGAGAACCTAAAAATGGATTCTCCATGTTCTCAAGTGTAGCCCTGCCAAATTTCATTGAGTTATCTTGTTTGGTTGTGTTGGTATTCATGTTTGAAGCAGCTGATGTCATGGGCCCTTCTTCCATAGAACAAGTGTTGAAAGCTTTTTCATCAGCTTTTTCACATTTTTTTATAACTTTTATATAGTGTTGAAAAGTTTTTTTACATGTCTAGGCCTAAATATGTAATAAATAAATGGTTATTAATTAATAAAGAAAGTTTTAAAAGCATATCTGTGATGTTTGATTCTATGGGCCCTTCTTCGATAGAACAGTAATTCTATAAGCCCTTCTTCGATAGAACAGTAAAAACCGTGCATAAAAAACGTTCTCTGTAAAAAGGGCCTATGACATAGCTCTCATTATTCTAATTTATTAATAAACCAATGGATTCTGACCAAATACACTTTAAAATTTTGGTCAGTAAAGAAATGATGGAATGAAAAAATTAAACATATCTGTCTCTTGTGTACTCCTATAAGAATTACACATATGTGAAAACTTCAAAGCTCATTATCTCAAAACAAGGTTTTGGAGCATGGGCCCTTATTCCAGCTACCGCCTCAATTAGGCCTATCATAGTCAACTGTAGGCCTAATGATTCTGATATTCTACAACAAAATATCTCAGCTTTAACGTACCGGTAGGCTATATCGATATTTTACACCGGTTATTTTCATTAGATTGCTTCACCGGGCGTTTGCGGGAGTGTAGCCCCTTGGTTTTTTTATCTTACTAACCTTTAAGACAGGAATGAACAAACTAAGCCCTAGTCTGATTGCTAAAGAAGTGCAGTTTTAGACCAGTCTTTCATTGATATTCAGTTAGTTTTTATGTTAGGCCTATTTTCATATTTTAACATTTTGATCGGGAACGGTCCAATCCTGTTCCAAACACTGTCTCTTGTTTAACGGTTTTAACTTTTGTTCCAAAGATAGCATCATTAATTCCTAACCCAATGACAAATGGCAACTGGACCCAGTGCCCGGCGACCCTCAGGTTAAGAGGTGAGCGCTTCATCCACTCAGCGGCTAAGTTTATCCAGTCAATTTACTTCAGTCAATGTAGCCTAGTAAGTTATCGGTCCCATGATCTCTCTCTCTTCCCTCTGAGTAGAGAGAGTCTAAAGGGCTCAATTTGTGAGCTTGACAGATGTTGGCCTAGCCTAAAAAACTTGATTGGGGTACCAAGTGCTAAGTTTGGTAAACTGGAGGGTTTTAATAATAATGGGTACGAGTACCTATTAAGCTAATTGGGCTAGTAACAGCCCCTTATGTGGGCTACTACCAACATTTCTTTGAATATTCACAGTAGGCTGATAAAATCAAGATTTTCAATAGATTCTTACCAGGAATGAGGCCTAAACATCCTCGAAGCCAGACCTAGGGCAACAGTAAGCAGTGGCACAAAAAGTAGGATGCTGATGGCCAAAAGATTACACTTACACATGGGGAACATTTATTCACCAGCATAGAATATATATATATATATATATATATATATATATATATATATATACAACTAAAGGCTTACCTTCTGCTATCACATCTTCCACTGTCACTGTCATTCTTCCTACTGTGAAGGCTTTGCCCACTAAACTGTTGGGTTCTTTTGGAGTACTATCAATTTTAGTCTCAAATTTAGAAAATATTTTCTTCATTTTCGGTGTGTTTTGACGTGTGAATAACATGTGATGTTTATAAATCCTAGGTTAAAATTGGCAACGTATAGGCTACCACTTGAACTAGAAATATGTAGGTCCCCTACTCTCTACAATTGCTCCACTCCAAATAGGAAATGGAATAAACAGAACCTCGTCAGTGTACTGATGAATTTTAAACTTTTAAATTAAATATGACGAACTCAATACAACACATTGAGATGGATTAAAACACTAAGCATTACTTGTTTCTCCTAATTAACTCGAAATTTAGATCAGCAACCATCTTGAATCAAGTTCAGAATACATCTTTCAGGGTCTGTTTGCACGACGCCCAGTAGAGAGGACAGTCGGTAGGTCAGTACTGTCTTCGACTGGTACTTCGACTCGTGCAAACGGAACGGGTCAGTCAACTGTCTGGACAGTCGGCCAGGACAGCGGCTGACCCCTCGGTCGAAGTAGCTGTCCAACAACTGTACCCCGAACCTAACCTCAAAATTGATTGTAGCGGTTTATTTAAACGTGTTTCACGGTTCAAAGTATACAAGGCAGTTTATGATGTCTATATTTTCTTAAATGATTCCTTACAACTTCTGTTATTATACTTGAATTGTTGAAAAGAAACAATTGACAGAACCATTGTACTAATTATAAATTATTGTTTTTCAATATAAGAAACAATAATTTTAGGTATACAGTATTTAATTTTGTTCAAAAAGGACGTGTAAATCATTAAAATACCCCCGTTGCAGCAGACCTGCATACTCAGTGAATTTCAAATGCAAAACTTCATATTTCAATCCAACATAGCGAAATTTGACATTGGTAAGCTCCATAAGAATAACATGGGGAATGAGTATGCAGGTTTGCTGCTACAGGTATATTAAAACTGGGTGGTTTCAACTCAATAATAAGTAGATCTGAACTAGAAGAAGCTATTTATCAAGTTTTAACAAGATATGTTGAAAAATAACGGAGATATAGAATTTTACTTATTTCCTATAAGGTTAACGAATTTCCCATTGGGACAACGTACTGTGTTTACCACCTTCAATATCTCGGTAACTAATGGACATAGAGCAGTGATTCAAATATAAAATTGTTTGTTTTTTTGAGCTGAATTCAATGGTGCCAACTAAAATTCGTTAAATTTTTATTTTTCTATGTAAAAACTCCAAAAAATTCATTTTTGGGGGGTTCAACCCCTTTACCCCCCTTCCGGTGATCCGATCGGGCTGGTTCACGATCTCGTCCGATTAATTACCACTTTACACGTCTGTACCAATTTTCATTAAGATTGGACAATTTTTACGGCCGCTATCGTGCTAACAGACATATATATATATATATATATATATTTATATATAAATTCGAACGAAAGGTGTTTTTTGCTTCTGGTGGCCCCAAAACGAAAAGTTATCGAGGTATCGGGCTTAGGTCTTACCATGAGACCTACGGTAATAGCTTGTTCCCTATAGGGGAAATTCGCTAAAAGTAATCTTCACAATCACAGTTCTTTCAAAACTTATTTCAATCAAATTATTAACATACATTGCTGATAAGAAAGTTGAAATTTTAAGTAAAGTGCTAAGTTACTATTAGGCCAGTCATTCTACAAAAATTAACATGGGGAACCTCAAAAAAAACTGCAAGAAAACGTTTTTTGATGGAATTCTACTTAAAAAATATGAATTTTAACATATCCAAAGTTTACCAAAATCGGACCATGGGAACCTCGCTAAAATCACGTTTCAAAATGGCGGCTTTTCCCACCATACAACAATTTTTGAAAAAAGACATTCAACTGCATTTTGTATCAATGTTTTTCGTGATATTGACTTTGGACCGCCGCCAATCATCGTTGGGTGATTGGTTCTAAATTTTGACAGAGTTTACATTTTCGGCCGCCATCTTGGATCCGCCATATTGGATGTAAATATTTTTTTCAAAAGTAAAGATGGTGTTGTGACACATCATTATGGACTCGATTTTTACCCTGAACACAATCCTGAAATCCGTTTTTGAAAAAATGTATTCGTTAAAAAGATATGCTCAAATAAAAATTCATTCCTATACATTTCTTATGGACGTTTACTTTTTTTTAATGATTTTTAAAGAATTATCTCTTATATCTCCAGTTCTAATTAAGGTACATAGTTCGTTTTGGCCTTAAAATACTCAATCATTTAACGGCTTTTATATGAGCTATTGATCAGTAAAATCGGACGACTGCTGGACGAGCTATAAAGCTAAAATCGACACGAAAATCCATTTTTTAGAAATTTGTTTTTGTCAAAGATGATATAAAAGAATATAACTCATCTTTTTTTTGTAAGGATATCAATTATCAATATGTCAAATGCTATTAGATCAGTGCGTGTTTCAAAACCAATCAAACTATCAGGCCATGTTTGGGACTTGACATACAAATCTTTAAATAATTATGAAATTTTGAAAAATTGATTTTTATGTTGGTTTGAGGTCTATATCTCACCTCAAACTCAACCGATTTAAATGATTAAGAGCTTAAATGAAAGCCAATTATATACTGAGTTAATTAAAACATAAAACTGTTTTGAGTCTCTGTTAGTTTTCTATGTATGAGTCATCAATTATATACCTACAATTTACGAAAGTGAACAGATTTTATGGTAAATTACGGTTCATTTTAAGTAAGTCCGATTTTAATGAGCCATAGCTCATATGAAAGCCCAGAATATTCTGAGTAATTTGAGGGGGGAATGAGCTTTTTAATCCTTTTTGGACCTGCGCTATTAAACTTTGACAAAAAACTAATTTCTAAAAAATGGATTTTCGTGTCGATTTTAGCCTTACAGCTCGTCCAGCGGTCGTCCGATTTTAATGATCAATAGCTCATATAAAAGCCGTTAAATGACTGAGTATTTTAAGACCAAAACGAACTACATACCTTAATTAGAACTGGAGATATAAGAGATAATTATTAAAAAATATTAAAAAAATTAAACGTCCATAAGAAATGTATAGGAATGAATTTTTATTTGAGCATATCTTTTTAACGAATGCATATTTTCAAAAATGGATTTCAGCATTGTGTTCAGGGTAAAAATCTAGTCCATAATGATGTGTCACAACACCATTTTTACTTTTGAAAGAAAAATATTTACATCCAATATGGCGGATCCAAGATGGCGGCCGAAAATGTAAACTCTGTCAAAATTTAGAACCAATCACCCAACGATGATTGGCGGCGGTCCAAAGTCAATATCACGAAAAACATTGATACAAAATGCAGTTGAATGTCTTTTTTCAAAAATTGTTGTATGGTGGAAAAGCCGCCATTTTGAAACGTGATTTCAGTGAGGTTCCCATGGTCCGATTTTGGTAAACTTTGGATATGTTAAAATTCATATTTTTTAAGTAGAATTCCATCAAAAAATGTTTCCTTGCAGTTTTTTTGAGGTCATCGTGTAAATTGACTGGACCATATTGAGAATTAATTAATAACATTAATGGAGCATCACTTTGTTATTGTAAATAATGGTGACAGTTACCTGGTGTTTCTTGAAGGAAATGCGGCGCTGCGGCGCGTACAACAATGACCATCTAAGGCCATCTACCAGGTTGACTGATGTGCGGATGTCCATAATTTCCGGACACCCTGTAGGCCTATATGTTGCGGCAAGCAGTTTTCGCATAATTAGTTAAGGCACTCTAATTCCTTCAGTTTGAATAAATAATCTTGTTAAGAGAGAGTACATTATCTAAAACATAATATTCTGCTCTTCTTTAAAATGGGATACTCAACGATAAAATTGATGAATGATGATCCGTTTTCTTGTAAATTATTATAAAGGGGGTAAGTTGAATTCATACCCGGCGACTGATATCGATCTGCATACCTGTAAAAGCTAGACTCCGCTCTAGCCTTTATTGACCAAGACATTGATAACACCTTTATCAGAAAAATAGCTCCTGTCGCCGAGGTCAAGGCCAAGGTCGATGTCCACCAACTGACTGTGGTGGACGGAAGTAGGCCTACTTGCACTGGCTACACACTCGCAAGCCACGCGTCCCACAGCCCTTTCCTTCACCCTCCCACATTGTTGCTGCAGCAAACCCCGACTAGCTTGGAAAGTGTGAATTAATTCCTAATGCTTCCCCATGTTGTTTATTTTTACTCCAATCGACATTTGTAATATTATTATATGGTTTGCTACAATTACAAGAAGTTCATTTTAAAGAAAACTTAAAACAAGTAGTTTTCATTTTACACTGTAACGAAAAAGTTTATCAAAACCGGTTTATGAGTATTAGTAGAAATATTGTTTGGCAATTGGAATAATTTGTTATTGTTATTTGTTGAACATTAACTATAATTATTCATCTTCTAAACAGGCCCGAAGTGTATGGGATTTCTTATTATTGTCTGTCATTATTGAAATAGACGAATTGTTTTATTCTTATTATAAATTATAGTTAATAACTATAAAATAATTAATAAATACAACTAATGGAAATCAACAATTTATTTACATAACACTGACTGTAAACTAAAACATATTGTAGGTTATTTATATTTTAAATACAACTGGATCAGCTGATTTTTAAAATCCTACAACAATGTTAATAATTTTTTTGTGAGAAGTGTTATATGATTCATAAATTCACCCAACAAGTTTAATTTAGCCAAAAACAGCAATGAAAGTAATTAATTATGAAACAATCCATGTAGAGTAAGTTCTCAAATTCATTTATTCGTATTTATACCCTATGAAAGGAGTGATTTAACATTTAATCAAGTTATAACATAGATAATACAAATTCAAATAGAGAATAGTTTTAAATCGTTTTTCTCCACATTACAACAAAATCGCCTGTTTTACAAACGTCAAAGGAGGACCGAAACACATAGTTTGCCGCCAAGGTGCGATAACGTTTTCGGCCCTACGTCCGCTAAAATATAGCCTACATGTATTGTAAATGAATAGTTTAGTTCCTATATTTAGGAAAAAGGTATGTCAATATTTTGGTACCAATATTATATTGGTGTATCGGTATTTATCTTCTGATACGTATCGCCTCAACACTTTCTTTTCCGTAGGTAGAATCATACCCTCAACGTGTTATTTTGGTTTTAAATTGAAATTCAGATTTTTGATGTGATATAGTGTTTTATTGGGCAGAGTGGTGAATAATAGCGTTCGCACTTCGGCCAAAAAGGTTTTGCAGCTCTCGATCTTTTAAAATTCTCGACTTCGTCTCGAATTGGAATAACGATCTCGAGGCGGCAAAACCTCGTTTTCGGTCCTTGTTGCGAAATATGCTAATATGATGTAATAAGTCAGTGCTAATAATGAAACCAGGCAAAATTGTGGTTCGGATCTCACCTTTAAATCTTTAAAAGTAGGTCCCTTATTTACCATTGTTTGGCTATTAATTAACAGTCCTGTCTAGGGAACATGTCGGCCTTAGTAACAAGACTACAATATCGCGGCAAAATCATCGTTCACTCTTCTGTCATTAATACTTAGCCGAAATACATACTTGGGTAGGTCGCCAGTTCAAGCATTGTATAACGTATAATGTATAATAATGTAAGATATTATGTATTGTGCATTATTCATTCCAGATCCCGAAACGTCATGAAACTTGTTTTTTACTAATCAGTGATGGCAAATGTCTGCAAAAATCCAAATCAAAATATGAAATCACCATCACCAACAATGAATTTCAAACAAAGAATAACTGTGTATTTCCTTTAAATTTTTGATCAGCCGCCATTTTGTAATGAATGAACCTTTTAAAGTGCGGTTTGCGGCATTGAACTCTACTTCATTAGCCCTTTAAAACGATGTGCATATCGACCTATGCTTACATTTAAGATTCTTTACCGACTCCTTTTGGGCCGTCCCGACTAGGGGCCAAGAGTCAGTAAACACCTCAGAAAGTTGTGTTTTTACATAGGAGTGAATGTGCTAGGTTTGATTTCTCAATCTAATTCCGTTAAAAAAATTAGACGTTTCGGGACTTTTCATCGCGCGCGCGTGTTTGTTTATACAGTGTGTAAAAAAAGTCCGTCCCCCCTCCTTAATTTTTTTGTTTGTTAAGACAAACGATTAACCTTTCGGGAATGATACTAACTCAACCCAAATTATTTTTTGACGTTACCAAAATTTTGAGTGTCCCCCTAAAAATGGGGGATTTTGGGGGAAAGTCAAAATTTTCAAGTGCAAACACCTTTCGAGTGACCCCTCATTTTAAAGAGCTTTCAAAAAGTAGATGAATGGTGAAAATTGGAGGTCTCTAACGTGTTTCTATCCAAATTGACAGCTTGTCAAAGTTTTGAGGTGTCGTATTTAAAACTTTGACAAGCCGTCAATTTGGATAGAAACACGTTATCTACCATTCATCTACTTTTTGAAAGCTCTTTAACATAAGGGGTCACTCAAAAGGGGTTTTCATTTGAAAATTTTGAGTTGCCCCAAAATCCCCCATTTTTGGGGTTCACTAAAAAATTTCGGTAACGTCAAAAAATAATTAGGGTTGAGTTAGTATCACTCCCGAAAGGTTAATCGTTTGTCTTAACAAACAAAAAAATTAAGGAGGGGGGACGGACTTTTTTTACACACTGTACATATATATATATATATATATGTGTGTGTGTGTGTGTGTGTGTGTGTGTGTGTGCGTCAGGCAGGGTATACGAGGACATTGGGTTGAATTTACACCGTGTATCCGATGATATTTTTGCATCCGAGGATATTGTTACTGTCCTCGGATATAGTTATAGCTGGATTATTCTTGATCTTCACATTTCTTATTGCCTCATGGAAAACTACTTCCTGTTGGATCTAGCATCCTCTTCGGTACTTGTTTTGAGTAGGCAAGGCAAGATAATTCCTGCAGGCTAGATAACAACGCAGAAACCCTTCCAGTTCAAGTCGACATCTACAGTAGTGTGGTCTTGTGCGAGTTCAGTAAGTGTGCAGTTAATGTTACTGTTGTTGTAAAATTGTAGCAAGTATATGAGTCGGTGGACCGAAGCGCAAACGTGCCAGTTCTTGGCTCTTTATAGAGAAAGGGAAAGTCTATGGAATGTGTTGGACAAATCGTACCGTAATCGAGAGAATAGGATAGCATTACTGAAAGAAATTTTGGAGGAGATGAACATGCCAAACGTAACAATTGAAGATTTACAAAAAAAAATTAAAAGTCTAAGGTCCACTTATGTTCAAGAAAAGGGAAAAATTGAAAGAAGCCTGAAAAGTGGGGCTGGAACTGAGGAGATATATAGTCCATCTTTGAAATGGTACTCCGATATGGATTTTATCATGAGAAATTGCAATTTTGTGGAGAAAAAACTCTGACTAATCTGGTGAGTTTAATACCTTAACAATACAAACAAATACAGGAAATCAATATAGCTTAACAAATTATTTGTCATAAAAAATAATATTTTCACTACCTTCTGCTGTTTAATTATTTACATAAAACATGCTATGTGCAAAATTCTTTTTCACACCTAAGTACAAAGTTTGAGGAAACATTATTCCCTTAAAAATGTAAATTGAAAACTTAAATTTTTAAGCTCATACAACAATAAAATAATGCTGAAATTATAATGTCTTAAGGAGTTGTGTTTACTCATAACATTAATTTTATCTGTTTAAATGATGTACAATGATAATCATAATCAAACAGATATTTGAAACATAGCCATTTTTTCATGGGAAAGAGAAGTTTCCGTGTGACAAAACAAGAACAATACAGTTTGTCCGGATATTATAGTAAAATATCTTAGTATATTCTTGTACAGATTAAAATAGGACCAAAAGTTTATAAGAACATAGATGTTAAAGTGGCTTGTTTTCTGTTTGTATGTCAGTTTGTGTTTGGTTCATATTTATTTATATCTCACGAATCAATTAACGTATAACTTAAAAATTCATATATAGATGACCACTATTAAAAAAAATTTTTTCAGTAGTATTAAATTTCTACTTTGTACCATTTCAAATTGGCGACAGTATTTAGTTTTTGAAGGTAAATAACGTAAAAACTGTAAAATTTAAATCAATTTGGGTTAAAAAAAGGCGCAATATGATATAATTAACATCTATTTTAACATTATGATGATCGTACTATTAATAACAGAGATATTGTAACTTACTGGATGAAAGTATGGTTCTTAAGTACGTACTGCATGATATTTGCATGTTCTTAATCAGACAGTTTACGATTTGTCAGTTGTTAATGGTCCAGCGATTATAATCCTACTACCAGCGTTAATTAAATTAAACTTTCCTACTTTATTATATATTTGTTCTTAAATCTTCGGTTTTTAAGTAACATCAGCTTTAAAAAGTATATGCCGTCGCCATGTATAAATAGTTAAAATTAAAAACTTAAACTTGGAAAATAGTAGTTCTTAACAGTGCCTATTATGTACCAATTTTTAATAAAGTACGTTAAAGAGATTCGTGAGATATAACTGAATATGTTAATAACACAAAAAGACACACAGACAGATAACGAATGACTGTAGGACGTTTGTTTATATAAACTTTTCTATTATTTACAATCATACAATCACATACTAATATAGTTTATCCTTATTTCTGGACACTTTGTATACCCTGTGAACTTAGGTCCCAAACACTCTTACGTATTTATATTTGAAAAAATAATATTTTTTGTTTTATTGAAAATTTTAATCTGTTTATTGGGAAAATCACAATAACATTTTAATAAAACGTTTGAAGATAGATATAATCTGACATATTATACGGAATACAATTTAGTATGGACCAAGGTTCAAAAGATCATTTTTCTCTTAAAAAGCATATTATCCAAGGGTGTCCGGAAATTATGGTAAAATATTTTAGTATGAGATAGTAGAGGTAAAAGTAAGAAAAATAGTTTATATAAACATAGGTCCTAAAGTGCTTCATTTTCCGTCTGTGTGTCAGTTTGTGATTTTCACATATTTCATCATATCACAAACCTCTTAACGTCTAAACTTCAAAGTTGATACATGGGTAACCACTATTAAGAACTAATTTTATAAGAAGTATTGAATTTCTAATCTGTAACATTTAAAACTGGCGGCTGTTTTTTATTTACAAGAGCTAAATATCTTCAAAACCGAAAATAAATAAAAAATTACAAGAGATAAAAAAGTTGCGGAATTTGATCCAATTAACGCTGATATTTAGATTATGATGATCGGACTACGAATAACGGAGACATTTTAACTTTTCTGAGTAAAAACATAGTTTTGTTAGAACATTATATCTGAAATTTGCATGTTTTTATCCAGAAAAATTTAAATCTCTTCATTATTAGCTATCCGATCATTATAATCTTAATACCAGCGTGCATTTGATTAAATTTCGCAACTTTTTCGTCTCCTGATTAATTTTTCTAATATTCACGGATTTTAGGATATTGAACTTTGAAAATAAAAAACAGTCGCCATTTTTAAATAGTACAAAGTAGAAATTTGATACTTCTAAAAAAATAGTTCTTAATATTGGTTTTGCATGTACCGAGTTTGAACTTTGTACTTTAGGAGGTTCGTCAGATATGGTTAAACTTAAGGCACCATTTCCTCTTGCCAGGAAACTGCTCCCTCCCCCACAAAGTATCTCTTAAATCGATTTCTCAATTCTTCCGCCACTCTCTTAGGTCTGTTTGTTCTTGACCGGCGTACACTGGCGAGTTCACTGACCTCTGCCCTCCACTGCCCTTGCACCACAGTGGCATTAATCAGGTCTTCAAAATCTAAAGAGCCTGGTGGAGTATAACTTTCAGGGGAGGTTTCCCTTAACCAGTTATGTAACGTGCAGGCTGCCATGACTAGTTTTTCAACAGTCGTCACCTGCACGTTACATTGTTTCCCAAAAATTCTAAATCTTGAAGCCAAAATGCCAAAGGCATTTTCTATGACCCTCCTCGCCCTACTCAGCCGGTAATTAAATATTCTTTCGGCCCTATCTTCCGAGGTTCTGGAAAACGGTTTCATTAGGTAGGGCTTGAGGGGGAACGCGTCGTCCCCGACGAGGAATCCTCCAGTGGGCAACAGTGTTTCGTTTTCTAAATGTTCGTAAATACTTGTGCTCTGGAAAACCCCTCCATCGGCATTCCGCCCATACGCCCCCACATCAACATACGTGAATTTGTAATCATGGTCGGCGATCGCCATGAGGACGATACTGTTTCGATTCTTGTAGTTAAAGTATTCGCTTCCGCAGTTGGGTGGGGCTTGTATGAAAATGTGTTTTCCATCTATAGCTCCACAACAAGACGGGAAATTCCACCTATCGCCGAATCCATATTGGATCTCCTCCCATTTCTCCTTGGTCGGAACCTAAAAATTAATGCAATACCAAATTATTTGTATTTATGTATATTTATATTAATATGACTTCACACATTGTTATAATATGCCCACTAGTCCAGGCAAAGAATGCCCAAAAAAGGTATAGAGGGAATGTTTTGGAACACAATTTTGGACTTTGCAGCATTGTTTGGACTAGTTAGGCGGTGAACATACCAAAAGTCCCCGTCCGTAGCCCTTGAGCGGGGGGAGAGAGGGGAATCTGAAGGTATAAGATTTTGGTTTGTCCTAAATATATTGAAAACTATCAACTTTTAGTATTCCTATTGAATTTGTACATTCAAGATAATTAAATGTCCCCTAAACATCACTAAAACTGAGAAGTTTACAAGTACAGTACACCTCGGGTTATACGGACCCCACATTATCCGGATCCCGGATTATCCGAGAAATTAAAAAATTAAATTCATGGTAAAAATGTGATTTTAGCGAGTTTACGGGTGAAATACGCCTTCAAAAAGTGAAATGCAAATGCAATACGTTACCGTACCCATTTAGAATCACAATAATTGACGGTCGACTACGCATTGCATGAACAGTAAATTATTACAGCATTTTCTGGAACGTAGGCAAATATGAAAAATAAAAGATGTACCAATCAATCATTTAAAAATTCAGCCCATTCAGCATTTACAAAAAACGTTTTCATCAACTGTACTTCATTTGTTGCTGCATTTTCTTTTTTTATCACAGGATTAGAATTATAAGTTCAAATGACCTAGTATAGGCGCTCAATTACCAAAGAAATACTGTACTTTAATTCAACTGAAACCTCTCAATATGCCGGAGGGTTTCGTCCATTAGCCCATAAATTACAGTTAGTTTGAGAAGTTATTTCAATGTTTATTTTTTAGAGCAATAACTATAACAGGAAAACAATGCTGGATTCCTATGCATTATTTCATTAATTTTAGGAAAAACCTAGTACTTCAAGAGCACCGACACCAACACCAACACCAACAACACCAACACCCATCGAGGACATGGACTACCAAGACTCATCAACAACACTGGGTGTTAATTTTGAAGATTTAGATTTCAATACAGAATCGCTGGAACATATGACATATAAAAAACCCCAACGGAAAAAAACTAGACTTGAAAGCATCCAGATGGCAGTTAAAGAGCTGCACAATTTAAATAGACAAATCTCAGCTACACCTATAGGTAATGTATTTCATAACATGATTTTTTTAAATTTCATTTACTATATACTTTACATTGCTACTGTGTGCGGAACATTTAACAGGTATTTAACGCAATGAATGTATTACTTGTAAGTATATAAAAAGATGACCCCGTTGCAACAGACCGCATACTTATAGTGATTTTTAAATTAAGGATAAACTTATCTACAATCAGTATGCCTCGTATTTCTTTATCTATACTGCCAACATTTCCCTATTGAGAACAAGGATGGGTTCTTATCAAATATTATCTCTTAGTGTTTACTAGCATTGCAGATGTTATGTTACGTAAATAATGGACATATTACAATTAATACTGGTTACGTGTAAATTTGTCTTTTTTTAGGTTTTTTTTGATTTTTGTTAAATTCATTTTTAGCGAAATTTCTTAAAGTAATAAACTATTAATGTAGGTCTCATGACAAGACCTAGGGCCGAGACTATAATGTTTACTTTTGGGGCCCCAAGGAAGAAAAACACCATTCGTTTGAACCGCTATATACATACAGGGTGTCTGTTAATTCCGTCACCAAACTCCATAACTTTCTTTATTGGGTAAAAATAAGAAAAAAAAGTACGTATTAAGGTATGTCCTAAAATGCATATTTACCCAGGTAGGCTATCTGCCATTTTGTATTTTTTACAAAATATTTTTTATCTCCAAAGTTTGTGAATCGATTTTTTTTACTTGGTTTGTACTTGTATGTAGTCGAGGTTAGTTTATGAAAAAATAATTAACATGATATAATGGTAAATTTCAAATTGCCGTCGTTTAAAATCTTTAAATTGCAATTCCGAAAATACGGTACGGAGTACAAAAATATAGATAGATATAAAATGTTTAGCTAATTTAATTTCCAGTCCAATGACACCAGAATTATGAAAATCGGATAATAAATAACTGAGTTATGGTCAAATTTATCTACTTAAGCAGCGTTATTGACCAATGCTAGCACATGACTCAATGCAACAATGGCCCATTTCTCTTCCAAATTATGCTGCCTGGTTAGGTAAATTTGATTTAAAGTAAATGCCATAACTTAGTTATTGATTAATCGATTTTCATAATTCTGGTGTCATTACACTGGGAATTACATTTGCTAAAAACTTTAATCTATCTATACTATTATAAAAAAGAGGTGGTTTCTGTATGTGTGTATGTATGGGATAAGTAAACTCGAAAAATACTGAACCAACTGGGTTGAAATTTCACACAGAGGTAGATCTTGAACCTGGGAAACATATAGGCCTATTCACTTCCTTAAAATCCCCTCGGGCTACGCCCCGTGATCGTCCTTAGCTTCAATGTTTACATTTTATAAGGATGTAAACATTCAAATACCGAAATGTAAACAGCTGTGAGTACTACAGTTTGACAGTTCAAAGAGCAGAAGTAAAATAATATATTAATTTCAGTTTTTCAAAGATCGAAATCAGCAGAGCTTTGTTGTAATTTGTAGACTTATCACTGAATGGCGGATTTACTTACGGCGTTAACCCATCACTTGGTTTAATTTAATTGCTTTAATTATGATCAATTAAACCGCCAGTTACAAACCAGCCAGTTTTACCGCCAGCATTACCGCCAGTTTTATGAATATCCTTTATGAAATATAACTTCTAATTAAGTTAAATTAAATTAACAATATTCCATTTCATTTAGAAAACCCTGCAAACAAGGACGCTGACAAAGACGAATGTGATGTTATTGGGCAGCACGTTGCAATGCAGCTAAGACATCTTACTCCAGAAGAGCTTGTAGATGCAAATTTGGAAATTCAGCAAGTACTTGCTAGATACAGAAAAGGACATATAGAAGCAGCAGCTCTGGCAAGAGCTGCTGAAATTGAAAATAACATCATGGACGCAAATGCAGACCAGCCCGTTATCATCGTGCAAGGTTTTGAGCAAGCTGATGGAGATGGGCAATTCGTTTTTTTGCAAAAATGAGTGTGAAATATGTGGACTAACAATAATGGTTTTGTTTTATGAACTTTTTTATGTTTTACATGTAAAGCGGCACAGTTTATTTTTTTACTTGTATAACAACAAAAAATATATTTTTTTGGTAGATACCTTTCATGCATGTCTGATACCATAGCCATCAGAAATGGTTATGCTGATACCCAATTAATATTATTACAGAATAAACATATGATCTGTTGTTTCTTTGCTTGTTTTGTGCTTCCATGACGGCTACATACAGTACTGATCCAAAGTACCTACTATTTTTTAGGTACATAGAATAATATAAACATTATTGTGTTACATTGATGGACACAATATTTGGTTATCGATTGTAAAAAGATTTCTTATAAAATATATAGATTTCATTCGCATATTCCATACTGACTTAAAAAAAATCGTTTCATATTTATAACAGAATTGACAATTCCCGAAAAATGTTTGTAATAAACTCATTTTTTTATTTTTACGTACCTTCAAACAGTCTCCTAAAGCCACGTATATCGCATCACATACTTCAGGAATAATCGTGGATATACTTGTGCGAGACACTCTGAACATAAGGGATAGCACCCGATGGTCGGTCCCTGTGGCTAAATATGTTAAAGTAAGCTGCAGTTTCAATTCAGCTGGAATTGCTGGCCTCATTAACGTGTCCATCTTTTGTATAGCTGGTGTAACTTTTTCCAACAGATATTCAAATTGTCTTGTACTCATCCTCATGACCGCCCTATATTCTCTGGGGTCATTCTGTGACAGTTCACACAGCAGGCCGCTGGAAGCTCCCAGGTGTCTCTCTAGGATCCACGGTCTCGTCCAGACACGGTTGCAGCGGTTATAAAGTATTTTGAGTTCTCTTTCCAATTCAACTGATAAAACTATAGACACATTTTTCACCACCTTCTGTAGTAGCACTCTACGTTCTTCCGACATCTTTACTGTCCTCAAATATATTTCCACTGTCTTCCAGTAGGACAGTTGTTTTTAGGAGTTTAAAAAGTCAGGTTTATACAGTTGTGATTCTGTAAGGATGTGCATCGACAAATGCCGGTAAACATGTATAGATTCAAAATTGATTCAAAATTGATTCAAAATTACTTCACTGTTTTGAGGAGGGGCGCGTTACTTTGTTATATCGGTTGGCATAAAATAATAATCATAGTAATAATAGTAATTCTCTTTTCATTTCATATTCTCACAAGCGCAATTCATGGTACATTGCAGTTCCGAATGTATACCTGTATAGCTATTTGAGAAGCTAACACAAATAAATTGCTCATTATTCATTACTTTTAAACGTTTTAATGAGGGCATTTATGGGGGCATTCATGTCATTTTCCAAATGTTCCTAAGAAACTGACAATAATATAACAATATACAGTATATCAAACATTCAAACTGAGAAATTGTGGACGTGGTAATTTCAATACACTAACAATGCAAATTATCTATAGCTAAATAACTATGTACTGTACTACATGCAGATTACAATGAGATAACAACATTCTACTTAGATAACAAAAGTTTAAACCATTCATAACATCCTCTGGCCACCAATTTACATAATTCTATCTTAATACTAATATTCATGTCATTCTTGCCTGGCAAGAAGCTAGAGAGCTAGAGAGGAAAAATAAGCACTGCTGTGTATGTAAAATGCGCATGCGAGTTAATAAACGAATTGAATTGAATTGAATTATTATTATCATTATTATTATTATTATTATTATTATTATTATTATTACTAGCAGTTGCCCGTGGCTTCGCTCACGATAAAAATTGTAACTCCCTGCTGCTCAAATGAAGATAGGGCCACATACTGAGTTTATGATTAAACAGATAAGGCAAAAACAAATGACGGCTTTAATTTAACTAACTAAATTAAATTTAACTTTTATATAGTACACATCACCTAAAAAATCAACGAAACAACCATAAAACCATTATGAAAGTAACAAAATTGTAAATCAGCTGTATCCGTATGTAAGGCTTGAACCATCTGCTTGTTGAATGAACATTTAAAACCAAACAAAAGATCATCCATTCCATTTACTTAAGAAAACTTATAAACTTTGACCTCGCCAAGACCCCTTAAAAGTTTAAATTAAAAAAACGTTCTTAGCGGATGCTTACGCCATAAAGAACGTCCATGCAAAGGTCCAAGACCAAGGTTGTAAGACAAGTGGTTTGGGCTGTGCAGTGATAGGTCAGTGGTATTGGACAAATGTAAAGAAGGTAAACTTTCATTAATCAGAAAGATGTTTTCAGGAATCTGCAAAGACCGCACGTCTGCTGCGACTGGAGTTATTCTATTACTACCCCCCGCAGAAGGTATTTCTATTTGGCCTCCCTGTACTATACATGCGGGCAGATTCAGCGCCCCGCCGACAAAGCCCTCAAGTGTGTCACTGCCCTAGGAAAGCTTACGCCCAATATCGTCAGATATGCTCGCATGTATGGTATTGAGTGGCACTTAGGCAGGATATAAATACCCCCGTCGCAGCAGACCAAGTATACAGTTTTCTGTTTCATGAAAGTATATGTACGTAAAACGTAGAATTTTCCCTTGATTTAATGTCAAAAAACGTTCTAAGGTTTTTAGGGTCTATCTTGAACGAAAAAATACCCCCGTTGCAGCAGACCTCCAGACTATGCATGACCTTATTTTATTTCTTCCATAAGAATAACATAGGGAATGAGTATGCAGGCCTGCTGCAACAGACATACAGACATTTTGTGGTTTCAAAACAATATCATGTGAATCTGAACCATAAAAGCCACATATACCAAGTTTTATTAAGGTGTGTTGAGTAGTAACCGAGATATAGAATTTTTCTTATTTTCCATGAGGATAAAATAGGGACAATGTGCTGTGTTTTCCGCTTTAAATATCGTTCAAATGGTGTTTTTTGCTTCTGGGAGCCCCAAAGTGAAACGTTATCATGGCCTCGGGCTTAGGTCTTGCCATGAGACCTATGGTAATAGTTTATTCCTTTAAGGAAATTTGCTAATTCCGTCAATGAAATTCGCTAAAAGACAAAAGCAAAGTCTTTTTCTAATGATGTACATAAAATAAATGGTTTAAATTAGCTCTTTCAATAACAGCTGTTACAGGGAAGAAAGGTCTTTAAATTATCTCTAGTCAGTGATTTATTTTATGTTCTATTCCTGACAGCTGATTTGACATACTACTTTTTTTTTGCTTTTTACATCTGTTTAGATATAAACAGTTCATCAATTATTTTGTATTCTACCACAACTTAAACTTGGTCGAGATAAAATAAAATCGTGTTTTAGGATTTTGCAGTTAGATTTCAAAAGTACTTGTGATTTAATAAATTGCCTAAAAATATCAAACATTTTATACTTGATGAGTAGATTCCATGAGCAAATGGATTATGTACGAAAACTAACGATGGATTAAATGCTACTTTTATATAGTACATAAAAAATAAATATTATAAACCAAAACATAAAACTGAATGAAATCATTAAACATCTGTAACGACGAATCCATCAGTGAAGGTAACTACCATCTGCTTGGAAATCTGAAAATGTAAACAAAACATCATCCCCTTTAATTATTATGGGGAAACTTGGTTAAAATCAAATAAAACTCGGTTTTTAGAAGCTTGCTATTTAATTTAAAAAAGACGTACGCTAGTTTTAAGTCGTCTAAAGCCTTCTCATATGTGCATACTACACAGGAAAAAGGTTTCAGCCATATCAGTACTCTAGTTTTTGCGTGAAAAGCGGTCTAAAGTGTGATGTTGAGCGTTACCAACACACATCGTGACATAAATTGAGAAAAGGCTTGATTCAGATTCTCTGACCTTCAAAACGCAAAAATAACCGAAAATTTCATAATTCTAAGCAATGTACAGACAAAACTCTAATTTTATTTATATAGATTATTATTATTATTATTATTATTATTATTATTATTATTACTACTACTACTACTACTACTACTTTCCCGTGTTGGGCCGGGACAGAATGTCCAACAGTATCCCCTGCTTGTCGTAAGAGCCGACTAAAAGGGGAGGGGGGCGCACTGGTCCTTTTTCGCGTCTCCTTTTCACAACTCCATTCTCCGAATCATTTCAATAGCCCGGCTGTTTTTCTAAATCATTCCGTCCTACTTGCCGGGGTGGCTCTGTGTTCTTCAGCCTCCACTGCGCTGGAGGTCTAGGATGGGCAGAGGGTACAGCTTAAAAACTGGGTTCTGCACCTCCCAGGCTGCCGGATAGTACAGGGGCCCGGGTCAGCCCAGCCAGCTGACCTGGCTGCCCTATCAGCCGGCGAAAATCCCCTTGGCCGTGGTGGTGCCGGTTGGCGACCGGATAGGGCCCTGCTGCGGTCACGGGGGGGCTCTGCCGAGGCCACTGCTCGTCCGGGACCGCCGGTGTTTTGGAGGCGGTCGAACACGGATATAGTTGCTCTGGCGACGGGTCGGTTTTTAAATTAACATTGGGGTACTGTTTTGGGGGGTAACAAACGCCCAGTCTTGGGGGCTAATCCAGACATTATGAGCGGTTCACAAGAAAAAACTATTCAAAAGGTGCAGGAACCTTCCCGGGGTACCCTAACCCCAAAAACGAACCAGAGGGAGCAATTTCCTCGCCTACCCTCTCAAAGCGGGGACGTCGAGGTAGAAGACCCCTTTGGCCGGAAGCCTCGTGTCGCGAGGTCGCCACAAGGCCGAGCGACACCAACTGCCTCGGTGACAAGAACACCGGTGCTCACCGAGCAAGCATCCTCCGGCGGCGTTGAGTCGATGCACACCGACCCGTCCCCCTTCCAGGCGGTGATTGCACTTGCCAGGCAGCAGGAGGAGGAGCACCTTCAAAAGTGCTTCGCCACCCTCGCTGTCATGAAGGCCGCGACAGGCAGGCAGAAGAACATCAGCAGGGATGTGCAGGAAGGCATAGTCCAGTTGGAGACTAGCCTTAACCACATCCTTCAGCTGAGGAAATCTTGGCAGTCGTGCGAGTCGGTGACTGCTTCGACGCAGACGACCCCATCACTGCGCGTTAAGGCTCAGCCGGCCGGTGGGAAACGGGCTGCTTCCAGCCTCGCCCAACCGGAGGCTGAGAAGAAACCTAGAGGTGACGGTCCAGGGGAGACATCGGACCCCGAGAAATGGACCGACGTCGTTAAGAGGAAGGGGAAGAAGAAGAAAGTCCCACCCCAGCAGCCTGGAAGCCAGCCCGGCCCTCAGGACAACAAGAAGGCGCCGAAGAAGAGGTCACGTAGGACGCGGCCAGACGCCCTTCTCATCAAGCCGTCGGAGGGGAAATCCTACGCCGACGTGCTGGGCGAGATTCGCAGCAAAGCGAAGCCCGATGAGAAGGGCGCCGTTATCAAGGCCATGAGGAAGACCCGAGCCGGCGATCTTCTGGTCGAACTCGGGGACGCCTCCGAAAGCAAGTCCGCCTTCAGCGAAGACCTGAAGAACATCTTGGGGGCGAACGCGACTGTCAGCGTTCTCGAGCCCAAGTCGACGCTGGAGGTGAGGGACCTCGACGAGCTGACGACCGAGGCGGAGGTGACTGCAGCTGTCAAATCCGCTATCGGCGAAAACGTCGAGGTGAAGACTTTCGTCTCGAAGGCGAATGCTCGAGGCCAGAAGGTGGCGATCCTTACGCTGGGAGCCAGAGCAGCTGCGAAGCTCCTGGAGAAGGGCCACCTGAAGATCTGGTACGTGAGCTGTCGGGTACGCGAGAAGCTCGTGGCCTCCAGATGTTTTAAATGTCTGGGGTTCGGTCACGTCGCTAATCGCTGCTCTGGACCCGATAGAAGCAAGCTCTGCTTCAAGTGCGGCGGCCAGGACCACAGGGCCAGCGCGTGCAACGCAGCATTGTCCTGTGTCCTGTGTACAGAAGCCGGTTTGAAGGGCGACCAGGTCAAGCATTCCGCTGGGTCTGGTCGTTGCGGGCAGTACAGGCGGGCCATCCAGGAGCTTCGCCAGAACCAACAGAAATGATCAGTGTTCTGCAACTTAATATGCAGAGGAGCAGGACAGCAAACGACTTGCTGTTCCAATTCGCCACGGAGCAGGGTGCTGACCTACTGCTTCTCAGTGAGCAGTACCAGAACCGACGCTCTGCGCAGTGGTTCTCGGACCCCTCCGGCACTGCGGCGATTTGGATCTTGGACCTCGGGAAGGTGCCTGTTCTCGATTCCGGATCGGGCAACGGCTTCGTTTGGGTGAGGAGCAGGGGTTTCACCGTCTTCTCCTGTTACCTCACGCCTAACCAACCGATCGCAGACTACCGCCACATGGTCGATTCCATCGAGGATAAGATCATGAACACCTCTGGCGGGGTCATAGTCGGTGGCGATTTTAACGCCAAAGCCGTGGAATGGGGTTCCCCGCGGACCGACACTCGAGGACGTTACGTCCTCGAGTCGGCTGCCAGGTCGGGCCTCTGTATCCTCAACACGGGCGGCATTTCCACCTTTCGCCGTCCGGGGTGCAGAGAGACGATCCCTGACATATCTCTTGCCTCTGAAGGGATTGCCCAGCGGATCTCCGACTGGCGTGTCTGCGAGGACTACTCCTCCAGCGACCATCAGGCGATCCTTTTCAAGGTCCTTCCCGAGGGCGCGCGCTTGCGCGCTGAACCTGCTCCTCTGGCTCGACGCTGGAACACCAGTCGTCTGAGCAAAGACACTTTTAAAGAAGTAATTAAGGACCAGAGCATTGTGAATTTCACAAGTGCCGAAGATCTGGCAGCATCGACGATGCGACTCATCGCGACCGCATGTGAGCAGTCGATGCCCGGAGTTTCCCGCCGCCACAGGAAGAAGCCGGTTTACTGGTGGACGCCTGAAATCGCGGAACTCCGGAGGAGATGCCTTGGTCTCCGACGAGCTGCGCAGCGAGCCAGGAACCGCCCTGATGCAAATGCCAGATCGGCTGAGCACAGAGCGGCCCGCCGAGAGCTCCGCGGTGCCATCAACCGGAGTAAAGTCAGGTGCTGGAAACAGCTGTGTCAGGATATCGACAACGACCCCTGGGGGATGGGCTACAAACTTGTAACCCAGAAGCTAGGGGCTCGCTCACCACCTGCGGTCATGGAACCACAAGCCATGGCCGCCGTCGTCGACACACTGTTTCCCAGCCACCCAGTTCGGCCAGTCAGGGAATTCGGAGAGGTAGGCGCCTTCCCAGCTTTCCGGGAAGAGGAACTCACCGCCGCCGTCCGATCCCTACGACCCAGAAGAGCGCCCGGTCCCGATGGCATTCCGGCGGAGGTGCTCAAGCTCGCTGCGGAGGTGAATCCAAGGCTTCTGCTCGACATGTTCAACGCGTGTCTGGCGGAAGGCGTTTTCTTTTCGTCGTGGAAGGTTGCCCGCCTTGTCCTTATCCCGAAGGCGAAGAGCACACCGGGGACCCCTTCTTCTTTCCGACCCCTGTGTATGCTCGACACGGCCGGGAAAGTGCTTGAGAAGCTCCTGCGCGTCAGGCTGACCCAGGCCATCGTCTCTGCGGGGGACTTGTCCCCGCAGCAGTACGGCTTCAGATCCGGTCGCTCTACCATCGACGCTATTCAGGAGGTAGTTGAGGCAGTGCGGAGGGCGGAGGACCACAACCACTGGTTGCGCCGCGTGGTCCTTCTTGTCACGCTCGACGTGAAGAACGCTTTTAACTCCGCCAGGTGGAGCGATATGCTGTGGGCGCTTGAGCATACGTTCCAAGTTCCCTCCTACCTCCTGCGTATGATAGAAGCGTATTTGTCAGACCGCGTTCTGTTGTACGACACGACCGAAGGTCAGCGGCGCATTCCCATCACTTCCGGGGCTGCGCAGGGGTCCATTCTCGGACCAGATCTCTGGAACGTGTCCTACGATAGCTTGCTGAGGCTAGACATGCCCGATGAGACCCGCCTCGTTGGCTATGCTGACGACGTCGCTGCCTTGATCGCTGCGAGGAACGTCGAGCAGGCAAAACTGAGGCTCAGCGTAGTAATGGCCAAGGTCAACGGGTGGATGCGAGATCACGGCTTGTCCCTGGCTATCAGTAAGACGGAGATCGTCGTCCTCACCAAAAAGAGGATAAACACCGTGTTCCCGGTGCAGATAGGTGACGTCACACTCGAGACTAAGCCTGCTGCAAAGTACCTGGGAGTCATGGTCGACAGCAGACTGTCTTTCGGCGAGCAGATCCAGCGCGCCGCCGACAAAGCCGCTAAGGGTGTCGCTGCCCTTGGTAGGCTTATGCCCAATGTCGGCGGTCCTCGTTCCTGCAAGCGCCGTCTGCTCATGACTGCCGTCCAGTCAGTCTTGCTGTACGGGGCGGAGGTATGGGCTCACGCACTCGAGAAGCGAGTCTTCCGAGACCGGCTTGCCCGAGTCCAGCGTCGAGGAGCTCTGCGGGTCGCTTCGGCCTACCGCACAGTCTCCGAGCCTGCTGTGATGGTGATCGCCGGAGTCATCCCCGTCCTCTTCCTCGCGAGGGAGAGGCAGGCGATTTACCGGAGGAGGCCTGAAGTGGGCCGGGAAACAGCTGCCAGGGAAGAGCGCGATCGCAGCTTCGACTCCTGGCAGCGCGACTGGGAAGCCGAGCCGAGGGGACGCTGGACCTTCCAGCTCATACCATCCGTCCGACCATGGGTGGAGCGGCAGCACGGCGAGGTCGATTACTACGTGACCCAGTTTCTTTCTGGACACGGGTACTTCCGAGCCTATCTACACCGGATGGGCAAAGTCGCCAGCCCGGACTGTCTGTATTGCCCCGGCATCTCAGACACGTCCGAGCACACCTTTTTTCAGTGCGACCGTTGGCACGTCCGCCGAGCCTCACTTTCATCTGAGATCGGCGTGGTCGTCAGCCCAAACAACATCGTCGGAGCTATGCTCCAGGGAGAGGGCAACTGGAACTGTGTCCAGCACTACGTCCAGGCCATTCTTCGGGCGAAAAAGGTCGACCTCGATCGGCCTTAATCCTCAGCATTTCCCCACGGAGGTTGCCCTAGCGGCGTAATATCAAAGGCCTAGCCCGAAGTAATGTGTGAAACAGTTCCAGGCTAGTGTCCTCGGTGCCGAGGGAGGTGGTTTAGTCGGTAGTTCACGGGACATCGAGCTCGTGGGAGTCCGACACTACTGAGGGGACAACGAGCCCCTCAGTGTGCGTAAACGCATTCCACCTCCTACCCAAAAAAAAAAAAAAAAAAAACTACTACTACTACTACTATTGCTAAGCTTTATGAAATACAGGGTGTTCCAAAAACCGGGGGTCACGGGCATGGGCGTAATTTCAGCATTTCGATTGGGGGGGCAAGATCTTCTAGGTAATTGCCTCATCCTGATTCGATTGCACACCATATACCCCCACTAGCACTAGCAGTTTGTACTGAAGAATATGGGTTGGTACTTTACTATTATACGGAGGCCATCCTTACACAGCGTGCTGTGGCGGTTATGTTAGGTTAGGTTATCATAAATATGTTAGTAGGACTTTCCTCGTTTCGTTACGAATCGAACGATACCAGATGAGTCATACTTTTGCCCGCCAAATACCCTTGAAATAGGCCAAGGTCAGGTCGTTGATCGGAGCGCACGCATCACCTGTCAAGGGATTTAGCAGGCGAAAGTATGACTCACCTGGTATCGTTTGTTTCATATCGAAACAAGGAAAGTCCTACTAACATATTTATGATTACCTAACTTAACATAACCGCCGCAGCGCGCTGAATAAGGGTGGCGATCGGGGGACTCGATCAACTCAATCCTCACCAACATCGTGTCTTTTGGGAATCAGAAAACAAAGACCACTTATCATAATTATGTCCAATTTGGACAGTAAGCCAATCAAAGTATGTTATTTCCAATTATAAAGTAATTTTTGGTAACCAATAAAAAAATCTCTAAAAATAGTGCCCTCCGTATAATACCAAAGTATCTATGGGGTATATACACTGCCAATGCATATTAGTTTCTTTATATCTAACTAGCTAAAGTTAATAAGAACCGCCACCGTGTGAGTTGGTGGCGCAGTTGGTAGCGCACTCGGCCCCGGTTCTGTGGCGGCAGCGTCGCAGGATCGAGTCCCGATAATGCCGCATACTTTTAGCAGTACTGTTCATCCTTGTACTGTACCGGCTCACTCCTTGGGTTTGCTTGATAACTTCCACGCACAAGCCTGAGGCCCATGTGAGGGGGCAAATGCAAGGTAAAAAGAGGCCGCCACCCTCTTTTAAATAAAATATATCCAACCACGATATCACAACACAATGCGAACTTGTAATCACCATTCACTTCACTCAGTAATTGTACTATTTGTAAAACTGCCTCACCGCAGTTAAAGCAGGCACACCAACTGTGCTTCATACGACTGGCGATTTACTGTTGCTATACTCTTATCTCTAATGTCCAGTGTTGCATTACACAGGATTTGGCATTTTACCCGCCAACTCCATTGGCAATCCTCACTTTTACCCGGTTTATCGGCACTAATCCCTGCAAAATTCCCCCCAAGTACCAAAATCTGGGTAGTTAGCCGAAAAACCACCTAATGACTTTAAAAACACCCAAAACCGGATTTTTTCTCACCTTACATGGTCATTGAATTTTGCAAAGCAAATCAAAATTCAAAAATCCCCGGCTTTACCCGTTTTTTCATGTATTTAGGATGCCGGGTAAATCCCGCAGCTCAAGCCTAAAATCCCCGATTTTACTCCATTTTTCTTAATCATGTTTCTCCGAACGGCCAACAAAATACCCGCAAACCGGGCTATTACCCAGTTTCTGGTAACAATGCAACAAAATAACCAATAAAACTAAACCAAATACATAATACCAACTTTCGTTCGAAAAATAAAATATCCAGAGTTCCAAAAAATCCTTGTACCTCGTCGGAAATCTCCGATTTCACCCATTTTTTTATATCCAGGTTGATGAGTAAATTTCCTCAACCCAAGTCTTAAATCCCCGGTTATACCCGGTGTTTTCTTAACCACTGCCAAAACTCCGCATGGCCTTCAAAATACCTGAAAACCGGGTAAATACCCGGTTTTGGTAACATTGCTAACGGCTGTGTCAGACCGGGGCCACAGACCCTCACTGGAACTATGTCTTCTGGGCACGATGTCACACAGGGTTGCCAGTCCAGTCGACCCATTGTCAACCGCCCTTCAAAATAACTTAACACATGGATTGACTTGGAGATTCAAGGGATGGTTTACATAACAAACTTGAATATATGACGATGGTAATCTTGATAAAATGGCTAGATAAATAAACAGTACTTTTAACTGTTGCGTATGGTTATGATAATTTTTTTGTAATTTTCCCTTATTCACTGGTACAAAATTTCTCACAAAACCTATATCCCGCCCAAAAAATCATGCCCCCCCCAAAAATTTTGATGGCGCAAATTGCGCCATGCCCCACCTTCTGGGCACCCATGGTGAACAGTGTCTTATAACAGGCAACTTACACTGGCTCTGAGCAGCACTACAGAGTTTAGATGTTGGCCATCCTGGAGCATCAGTTCATTAGTGCGCGTGTTATTTGGCGTGGGAGTGGGTTCTCATCAACCGGCGCGCCATAGTGGATAGTGTGTATGTCTGTGTTAGTTCGCTAAACGTATCCTTGCAAATTTGTAATCGGACTTCAAACAAAACTACGCCACCAGCATACTTTTATGGCATATCGACAAGACTCAAGCATATTAATGAAAATTTTATGTCAATAATAATTTAATTTTACAACTTGAAAAAAACATGATTCTGGTCAATTTCGTTATTTATACCTAAAAGTTAATTTTCAATAGTTTTCAAATTTTTGGGGGGGCAACTGCCCCCCCTTGCCCCCCCCGAATTACGCCTATGGTCACGGGTTCGAATCTCGGAATTTTCAAATATAAACATATGCCATGTTATACATCATTTTAAAGCTCTTTGGTGGAAACAGAACTCAATTGTCTTTATTATTTTAAAAATGGCGACCGTTTTTGTGCAAAATATTGGTATTTACGGAATACCCTGTATCTCGAGAACTACTGAAGGTTTTTTCGTTCTGTTTGAAAATTCTTAATCCTTGTAAACTCAGCTTAAATTTAAAGTGCAACATGCCAACATTAAAAGAAAATTAATATTTAAAAAAATATTTATTTTTTATAAATGTTGGTAGCACTGAAAATCAAAAATTTTAAATGCCAACATATGTTAAATAGTATATCAGTATATCATTTTAAAGGTCTTGCAAAATCCTACAATTTTTTAATTTATACTCCCCTTCAATCTTTGGTGGTTTTTCAGTAATAAACAAATAACTCTATTTTCCCATATAACGCCCATGTTAAATTTGCTGCACTCAATGTTAAAGGATGCAAATTTAAATGCTTTGACAACTGCACATTAACATGGGCGTTATATGGGAAAATGAAGTTTTTTGTTTATTACTACAAAACTACTTAAGATAGAAGGGGAGTATAAATTGAAAAGTTGTAGGTTTTTGCAAGACCTTTAAAATAATATCCGATTTGACATATGTTGCCATTTAAAATTTTTGATTTTCAGTGCTACCAACATTTATAAAAAATTAAATTAAAAAAAATTAATTTCCTTTTAATGTTGGCATGTTACACTTCAAGTTAAAGCTGAGTTTACAAGGATTAAGATTTGTCAAACAGAACGAAAAACCTTCAATAGTTCTCGAGATACAGGGTATTCCGTAAATACCAATATTCTGCATAAAAACGGTCGCCATTTTAAAAATAATAAAGATAATTAAGTTCTGTTTTCACCTAATTGTTTATCTTACTTAGAGCTTTAAAATTATGTATAACATGTCATATGTTTATGTTTGGAAATTCCGAGATCCGAATCCATGACCCCCGGTTTTTGGAACACCCTGTATTTCAAAAAGCTTAAAAATATTTTTAAGTTGTTCCTTTGGTGTCATTTAAACGGGAAATGTTTTGTTTCGTCTTTGCATGTTAAGCCGTTCGCCTATAATCTGTTGTGGTCGGCTTAGAAGACACACCCCGTATAGTTACATCTTAGATATGCTATTTTAAATTTTTCGCGGCAAATTTCAATAAAAACCATATATTAAAAACAGCCGCCATTTTGAAACGGTTGAGGATTCTTCATTATTATTTTCTACAAAGATAGCGTCTAATAAGCGATTAATATACTAAACTTGAAATTACTACTTCGTGATGAATTTAAATTAATATTCCTGCAATAACTAAAAGATATATAACACATTTTATCCTTCTTCAGAGATAAATTATTAGCGGCACACCAATCCTGAACAGGGTTTAAACTATCTTCAAGTTTTTCATGTGTTACCTATATACTATTACAACAAACTTTAAGGCCCAAGTCATCAGCAAATAAAAAACCTTTTATTCCGTCTCTTTCAAAATTTAAAGGCAAATCGTTAATATATATATATATATATATATATATTAAGCATATATAGAATTCATTAATTTATTGAAAAACAATAAATTATAATTATCAGAATGGTTTTGACAATTATTTCTTTAACAATTATTCACGAATAATAACAAACGTTTGAAGGAAAGATTTAAGTAAACAGATTTTATAATTTACCAAGTATTTTTGTATTTTGGACCTTTCATAACATTTAAATAAACCGCTAAAATCAATTTTTAGGTTAGGTTCGGGGTACAGTTGGACAGCTACTTCGACCGGGGGGTCAGCCGCTGTCCTGGCCGACTGTCCAGACAGTTCACTGACCCGTTCCGTTTGCACGAGTCGAAGTACCAGTCGAAGACAGTCGACTGTCCTCTCTACTGGTCGCCGTGCAAACGGGCCTTCAAACTGTCCCCCGAATCTAACCCCAAAATTGATTTTAGCGGTTTATTTAAATGTGTTTCACGGTTCAAAATGCACAAATACAAGACAATTTATAATATCTACTTTTATTAAAATATTCCTAACATATTCTGTTATTATACTTGAATTGTTGTTAAAGAAACAACAATTTTTTTAATTATAAAAAAAATAAAAATCTGTAAACGTTTCAAAATAGCGGCTATTTTTAATATTTGGCGGCAAATTTCAAAATAACCAAATATTTAAAATAGCCATAATTTTGAAAAGGTTAAAGATTTTTTATTAATATTTTGTATAAAGATAGCGACTAATAAGATAAACATTTTCGCACAATCTCAACGCTGTAACTCAAACCGTTAAAGAGTTATGAATTAATTTGTAAAAACACATACATACAGACAGACGCTTAACTAAATGATATAGATATAGGACATTATGTCAATACAAACTTTTTTCGTTATTTTGACCCAAGAAATCACTAAGTAAATTATTGCCCCACAATTTTTGAACACTCTGTATAAGTATAATGTCCTGTAAACAAAGGTAGACGTAAACATTTCAGTAGTTCATGTTTTTTAACTATTTTTATTGTTGTGTAGCAGACAATCGTTTTGAATTCCCGCGCATTTACAAGGCTACTGTCTGGAAATCATCTGCGCCGTGCAAACGAGCAGAGACAGTCAAGGACAGTTGGACAGTCCGTTTTAAAAAAAAGGGACAGTTACTGTCTACTGTCCTCAACTGTACTGGGCGTCGTGCAAACGGGCCCTCACGTTCACAGACATTCACTACATTTCGCTTGCTTTGGCTTTTACACAATTTGCTAGTGTCAAACTAAATGGTCATATGTTTTCAGTGCCTTGATGATAACACCTTTTATGATTGCTAAAATACTTTGTACTATACTAAATTCACATCATTCTAATACAGACAAATAAAAGTACCTGCGATTATTTAAATTTAGTTACTGTATTTATTTATTTGGAATACCAGGTGAAAATGTTTAAGCATAACTCTCAACTTTTTTCCTCTGAGTTCAAGCTGTAGACTTCACGCCCACGCTCGCCACGCTCACGCTGTTGTCAAACCCACGCCGGCCACAATGACTGACTGACTGAAAATCAGGGTTCCCAGATTTTAAAATCCAATTATCGTACTCCAGCTGCTAAAATTATCGTATTTACTGCAAAATTATCGTACAAAGGTACAAATGTACGATTTAATTATGTAAAAGTTAGCAATCCGTAAGGTACAGTGTAATATATCAGATTATTTTCTGTTTTTATCTGCATATGTATGAATTAAAAAAAAATAAATTACACACATTGGAATGGAAACAATAAAAATAAAATGATGATTAATTACAAAGTAATAAATGTAATTGAGTAGGTATATTCATAGTTAAAACACTAAATTAACGTCTTGTCTGATTTTCACAAATACGTATGTAACTGACTGTGTAACAATTTATACGAAAGTAACGTTTATCTACAATAATAATATTAATCTATGGTTTAACTCGGCATTATTTATTCTTCAAATAAAATGTCTTTTTCCACTTTTTCATACTGGTGGTTAGGACTATTTAAGATGGAGTTTAAGTTGTCTGAGCTTATGGTATTAAAACAAATGAAAAACGTCTTATAAACCCAAATTACCATAAAATATATATAACCTACCAAACAGATAAACAAAGACCACTCGCCCGCTCGCTGCATAAATATGACAACTAGTAATACAGCAGAAAATACGAGACGCTTATGGATGTCTTTGTTCAATTACAATGCAAAATAGCTGGCCTATCAAAATATCGTGGTTTTGATTTTAAATCCTATTTTATTTTAGGCAGTTGCACCTATTCAAAATTATCGTACATTTTCGCGTACGATAGGAAGTGCTATCGTACATCGTACATTCCACATAAATTATTGCTCAAATACGATAATTATCGTACACCTGGGAACCCTGCTGAAAATAGTTATTTTCAGGTGGCCTTGCTGTAGTTCATACGTCTCTGTTCATACACAGTGATGTTATATTTACTACTGGAGTACTGGAGTTCGCGCGGCAATGCAATTTTGGACGAAAACACGACACCGTTGATTTTGTCAGGTTGGCAGCGCCAAGGGGAATAAATTCCGTTCTTTGAACGAGTCTGTAAGAAAATTATTACAGTTGAGTCCCACAAACCCGGACTAATGTGGACCGAACGGTGTCCGGGTTTGTGAAAATTCCGAATTATTGGGAAATGGGTAAAAATAAGAAAACATAAGAATAGTTTCTGATATTTCTATAAGAAATAATTTATTTATTGCATAGTAAAAATATAAAAACTTTATTAGTTACAAAAAAAACTTAAAGAAAAACTAAAACTGTTTTAAATGTGTCACACCGTGCTCTGGCCTTGAATCTGTCTGCCATAGAGTATAAAATTGGTTAGAACAATCATATTAACATCATTGTTGCCAACTTTTACTCTACGTTTCTATGAGATGTATATGTTTATGTAAAAGCATACATTTTGTCTCAATTCACCCCCTTGTATCAAATCACCCCCGTTTACGGAACTAAATGTGGTTTTTATCAAAAAGCACGCTTCCCTAATTGTATTGGAGCGGTGGATTGTACCCATGTAAAGATACAATCTCCAGGAGGGCCTCAGGCTGAGGTATATAGGAATAGAAAAGGATTTTTCTCAGTAAATGTTCAACTATTATGTGACTCTTCTCTATATATTAGAAATATCGTTGCCAGGTGGCCAGGTTCGGCACATGACTCGCACATATTTCACTCATCAAGAGTGAAACATGTATTTAAAAGAGGTATCTACGGAAAAATGTGCTTGTGGGGAATAGTGGTTATTCGTGTACCATCTGATCACTCCACTTGAAGCAGTGCATACCGAAGAAGAAAGGTTGTTTCAAGAATCAGTCGTTAGAACGAGGAACCCAATAGAATGTTGCAATGGTGTTTGGAAAAGACGTTTTCCAGTACTTTCTCATGGTATAAAATTGAAAATAGATAGGCTAGAGAGTATTGTAGTTGCCACATCATTACTGCACAACATTTGTAACACAATGAAAACAACACTTAACTCGTGTTAGTGAGGAAGTTGAGGCTGCTATTGCAGAACTTGACATGGTGCGGTTTGACTTTGTCCATGAACGTGTTCAGGGTAGGAATCGAAGGCCTGCTGCTCTTGATCGTAACCTCGTTACCAGAAATAATATAATTTCTGAGCACTTTAGAGGTTTTTTGTAAAAATGATTTTCTTTTTGTAGTTTAAAATTTTCATGATTAAATTTAATTACGTTAACTATTCTGACTATTTGTTCCAGAATTCATTAGGGTCACTTGCAAGAGGAAGGACTGCCAATATTGGGCATGAGCCTACCCAGGGCAGTAACACCATTTGGGGCTTTTTCGGTGGGGCGCTGGATATGGTCAAATTTTTTATACAGATAGGCACTTTAGGCAGGAATAGAATACCCCTGTCGTAGCATATGCGTACTAAGAGCAAATTTTTAAAACCTTTTTTTGTTTTATGGAAGTACATTTTATATGTTTAAAGAAATAGATTTTACAACAAGAAAAATGAATGGGAAAGCAAAACGATATAATTGATGGGTGATAGTGTATGTTTAATTTTTATCGTGAGTGAAGCCACGGGTTCTTCTAGTCTAGTCAATATATAAAAAGAGAGTTGTGTGTTGGTATATTTCGGGCTACAGCCAAAACAACATGTCGTATACACTTGATTTTAGTGTCAAATTAAAGCTTGGAATCTCATGATGTGCACTATGGTGGTTTGGTTTTGATATCTTTAAGGGCTTAGGCCCAGGATCGTCATAAAGGGACCTATGTCAAGGATTTTGGGAGTGCTTTGAATTGTTGCTATGGTTATCATTAAAAAAACTACTATGGTTACTAACGGAATGCAGCAAAAAGAAACTACAAGATTACAACAAGAAAAGATTATCTCCCGGGCAAAGCCGAGGTTATCAGCTAGTTACATATAAAAATTGAGAAAAAAGCTGTTCCGCTCTTAGTTTGTTCCACTCTTTAGTTATATATTTTGGATAAAATTCAAAGCTCTACCAGGAACAGTTTGCCTTTAGAACATTCTAAGTATGCAGGAACCTTTGTTCAACTTTGTCAATAGTGTTCTTGGGGCCATGGCCAGGTCACAGTTAGCTCTGGGGGCTAACTATCCTGGCGGACAGTTAAGGGTTAAATTTGGAGAGTGTCACGCAATTACATCGAATCCAAGCATGTGTTCCCCAGGGCAGTGTGCTGAGTCCAGTGTTATATACCTTGTTTACAGCCGACCTACATACCTGAAAATCCCAATACCTGTGTGGCTACTTTTGCTGAAGAAGGAAATTTGAATGATTTTTAATCACAGACCAACAAAAAACATTTCCATAAACAACGAAATTTATAAAGAGTGTGTTGTATGTTGATGTATAAGAATTGTTTTTGAATCGATGTAAGTTTTTTTTATATAGAATCGTGATTAAAAATACATATATTATTTACTGTTATACGAAAAGTACAATCTATAAATACTAGAATAGTAAATAAACCACCAGCGACGTTTCAAAAATCATAAACCTAACCAGGAGCCAACAAAGGCCATGTCACACTGCCGTGGCGTCACGTCCGTCTAATATGCGGATGGATGTTTGAAAAAGTCGTAAACCATGTTATCAAATAAGACAAGTCGTACTGGCGTAAACGACGTGGCGCCGCGTTTCAGGATAAATTACAATCCCAATTCATTGGATTACTTATTAGATACCTAACCAAGCCTCCTAATCCCTTATACCACAGTTTCAGTAACCTTTGGTTTTAAAACAGATACGGTATTACATTTTTACAAACAACGGTAAACGGTAACATGGTAAAATAAAAACAATTGTAGAAAGGAATTCCAGTCTCTAAACTGTTCAAAATAGTCACCTTTTCAATGGTTTTAACCTTAGAAAAATCACGTTTTTTGTAAATACGTGACAAGGAACTGTCTTTCTCAGCTCATGTCACCCTCACTACACAGCGTGCTGTTGGTAGACTGGGAGGTCTAAGCCGATTCAGAACTCTACTACCAGAATGTGCGAAGTCGCAGCTCGTACGATCTTTGGTCTCCCAGTTTTCAGCTATTGTTTCCCTGCATATGGGAACAGCATCTCCAAGGAGGACATGGCAAGAATCCAAAGAGTTCAGAACTCTGCAATCAGGTTTATTTACAACCTGAGATTCTTTGATCACGTGTCATCCTTTCGAGAGGCTGCTAAAATTATTCCTATGGCCGATTTATGCAGGGAACTGACCTGCTGCATGGTTCACAAAGTGCTCATGCTGAGTGAGCCTCGGTACCTCTGCGAGAGGCTCCAATACCGAGATCAGGTCTCTAGCCGGAGAACCCGCTCCGACAAATCACTCCACTTCCCTAAGGTGAGGTTGGAGGTTGGAAGGCGTGGGTTTTCTTACTTCGGCCCGCAGTTGTACAACGGTCTCCCCAAAGAAATAAAAAACTGTATCTCACTCAGGGCTGCTATAAAAAAGTATAGAAAACTGTAAATATTGTACATATATAATTAAGTTAGGTTAGTTAGGTTAAGATGACTTGAGACGGTTTGCAAAACATCTTTGATGAAACACGCTTGTAAATAAAGGCCTTTTTATTTATTTAAATAGTATGGTTGCGTCGAAATCGGGGTCCGGTTTAATGCTCCCTCGAATGCACCGGGGCGCCGGTGGTCGTTACGGCCCTGTATCCACGCCAGTGACAACATTTATTTGAACTATGTGGTCGCTGGTCCATACCGAGCGATGTGACAAGGACGATCGTCATGGATGCGCCGCCACGCCGTGCCGAATGGTGGATGCCGCTCTGTCGCATCGTCCGTGTCATGTGATCTTTACTCACCTTCACCATCGATAAAAACATGCCTTACTTGATGGCGAGATTGTTGGAAATTCAATAGCTCAAAGTATTTTCACTAGGTGACGGTTAGTCTGGGTGGCACCTACGACGACTTTATCTTAGGCTGATACGCTTAATTTTACTTCACATTTTACTTTTTTTCAATGATAAAAGAAAAATCTAATGCAAGCAGATATTATACTATGTATTACAATGACATACTAAGAAAAACTAGAGTTCAGTTAGTGAGTCGGTGGCGCAGTTGGTAGCGCACTCGGCCCCGGTTCTGTGGCGCCAGCGTCGCAGGATCGAGTCCCGATAATGCCGCATACTTTTAGCAGCACTGATCATCCTTGTAAGGGGCGTTTCCACTATGCCCCATTTTCTTGCATCTTGCCTCATGCGCCTAGGCGCACGGTGTTGCATGCGTCGCCGCATGCTACAAAATAGTTGCAAGTGTCGACGCAAGTAGGTGCACGTGCTCCCCGTCGGAGACGGGGAGCACTCTGCCCCATCCGTGCCAGACAGCAGCCTTTGCCAGACAGCAGTGCACGCTACTTACTTGCGTCTTGCTTTTTGACTTCAAAACAGGTGTTTTTTAATAATAGTGATGGAGTGGAGTGCCGCAAAAACGATTGACATTTGCAACGAATATCAAAAACGCCCATTATTGTGGAGAGCGACTCATGCAATTGAGGAAATCAAATAAAAATCAATTGGGCAAATCAATTGAGCAAGTTGCAATTGAGCAACTCATGAGCAACTTAAAATTCTATCTATCTATCTATATATATATATATAAATTCAAACGAATGGTGTTTTCTGCTTCTGGTGGTCCCAAAACGAAAAGTTATCATGGTCTCGGGCTTAGGTCTTACCATGAGACCTACGGTAATAGCTTCTTCCCTATAGGGGAAATTCGCTAAAACAGAAACTAATGAAGGATGCAAAGTAATTAAATTTAAAAAGGAATACAAGCATTTTGTACCAAAAGAAATTATTATGTTAGCGGAAACATTTTCTTTAAAAATCTCGTTGCTGTATTTACACATCAACAAAATAACATAACCTTAATAGTCACAATAATAAATACCCCCGTTGCAGCAAACCTGCATACTCAGCGAATTTCCAGTGCAAAACAACATATTTCAATCCAACATAGCGAGATTTGACATGTTTTTGTAAGCTCCATAAGAATAACATGGGGAATGAGTATGCAGGTTTGCTGCTACGGGTATATTAAAACTGGGTAGTTTTAATTCAATATTTAGTAGGTCTGAACTAGGAGAAGCCATTTACCAAGTTTTATCATGATATGTTGAGAAATAAGCGAGATATAGAATTTTACTTATTTCCCATAAGGTTAACATTGGGACAACGTACTGTGTTTACCACTTTCAATATCTCGGTAACTAATGGACATAGAGTAGTGATTCAAGATACTAAATTGTTTGTTTTTTTTGAGCTGAATTCAATGGTGCCAATAAAAATTTGATTATTTTTATTTTTCTATGTAAAAAACTCAAAAGACCCATTTTTGGGGGGGTTTACCCCCCTTTACCCCCCCTTCCTGTAGTCCGATTGGGCTGGATTACGAACTCGTCCGAATAATTACTACTTTACACATCCATGCCAAATTTCATTAAGATAGGACCATTTTTACGCGAGTTATCGTGCTTAAAGATATATATATATATATATATATTCATGAAAATAAACGAATAGTGTTTTTTGCTTCTGGGGGCCCGAAAACGAAAAGTTATCATGGTCTCGGGTTTAGGTCTTCCCATGAGTACTACGGTAACAGCTTCTTCCCTATAGGGGAAATTCGCTAAAAAACAATTATGTTTGGACAGATCATGTTTTGACAGTTGAGAGTTTCTTGAGCTGACTGTATTAGGTCCCGTGGTGGGAGAAAGTCATCATTGCGCATGCGCAGACGAGGCGCCCAGCACCGTGAATCAATCTGTAATCTGTACAATGTATGAATAGAATAAAACCAGGAGGTTCCATTTTAACCCGTCATCACTGACCAGCTGGTGTAGACGTAAATATTTCATCAAATTTATTTTCCTTCAATTATATTTTAGTTCAGAATTCACAGCTGGAAGTAGACGCGAATACATCTTAAGAACAAACATAAGTTACGGGACTACCTATTTTTTTCTACTCATCTTGAAAATGTATCAAGTGGGGAAAAAATTAACAGCTGATGCAGCAAAATAAAAGATGAGCTGTCATTTTTTTATTGTTTACAACAGAAATAATAACAATAATTATTAGTTTTTGCATACAAATTTTATACACCATTTTAATGTACTTTACTTGAAGATGTGAAGAAATGTATGCATTTGATATTTTAATCATTTATTTAATGTCATTAATTATTATTGAAAACTTTGTAACTCCTAAAATAGTATGTAAAGGAAAGAATGATTGTTCAAAACAAATAGGAGACGGGGCTTGTTCATTTTGTGTTGGAGAAACTAAAGCTGCAAATTGCTTTTATCCATTTCCTGAACATTACATTATAAACCCAAGGACTTTAGGTTGTACATACGATTATAAATTTTGTCAAACAAAAAAACCATGTAAAAATCATAGGAAGTGTTATGACAGGTATGAGGAAACTTACACATGTGAGTGTAAACCAAATTATGTCGGAAGAAACTGTGACATAAAATATAATTTGATTAAATATTTCTTTGTTTATGATATAGATTTTAAAATTTCAGTAGTGATGCGTCATCTTACACCCGTTGAGGCCACAATTGTATTTTCAAAAGGTATATTGATAAATGAGGTATCAGTTGTGACAGAAGATGGTTATTATACTGGCCTGAAATATGACGAAAAAGGTGACAAAGAATCCAATAAATTAAATGTTAAACGCAAATATAAATCTTACATACGCTATTTATACAAGCCATATGATGTTAAGAGGAACGATTTTATATACCTTGGTAATAATGTTTTGGGATATTTTACAAAACTTAGGTTTGACATTGTTTATAAAGGAACTAACATTTTTAATGCACAATACAAAGTTTTTGTGAGTTATCCAGAAAAAAACATTTGTGTGCCAGACATTACTTTAAGCGATTGTGGACTCGATTACAAGAAACCTACAGTTTATTACATGTGGTCTGTTATCCGAATAGGATCATCTGTAACACGAATCCCAAATGGCAATAGCCGTAACCCTTTTGAAGCGAATAATGACATATGTGGATCTGAATCTAACATTAATTTAACTTGGAAAGTACGGTGGCTCAGGGCAAGAGCTTCAAAGGCTGACCCTTTAAAGGTAGAAAGATTTAAAGCAAAATCCACTTTAGTTCTAAATCCTTGGCTAGATAAATTGCAGTGTGGTTTGTATAAAGTTGAGTTAACTGCTGAGAATATTTACAGTGAGGGAAGATCAAAATCCTTCGCCTTGTGTTATTTTGAAATCGCAACCATACCTCTAGAAGCAATCATTGAAGGTGGAACCGACCGAACTGTGGCAAAAGAAGATGGCTTGTTACTCAGGGCAGTAAAATCAAGAGATTTCAATAAACCTCCCGATTATGAATCAATCAGTATTAAATGGAGCTGTGTTAGTTTGGAAACAAACAAAGGTGACATAAGTGATATGTGTAAACCAGTGACTTTGAGAAAGGATCAGCCTTATTTCATCTCTTCGGACAAACTAAAAGAGGGAGTGTATAATTTTACATTAGAAATTTGGACCGATTCATATGAAGAGAGAATCAGTTGCCAGTGTAACAAGGCAAAAGAACACCAATTCTCTTATCAAATTGTTGTCATTACAAATAGGACAACACCTGTTATTCTCTGCCAAATAAACTGTGGCAATAGGGTTTCTGTGCACAATGAGCTAATCTTGAAAGCATCTTATCTTGATAACACAGCCAAGTTGTCATATGAGTGGACCTATACAAAAGGTAACAATTCCAACAATCTTTTTTATTCTAATGCAGACGGGTATCCACAATACATATTTAGAATTCCCGAGGATACCTTAGAAACTGCCACTTTTTATAGAGTGACACTGTTTGTCTCTTTAAATGGCGAGCGTTTAAAAAGTTGGTATAATTTTCACACTGATGACTTTTTTTACCCTGGAAATTGTTCTATTTACCCAGAATCAGGCATTAGGGGAATTACTATTTTTGAAATTGAATGCTCTACCATAGAAGATGAAGAATTAATTTTTGAATTTTTCGACAAAACTCAACAAGAGGCAAGTGAAAACGTTTACATGGAAGGTAGAATGCTTGGTGTATCAAATACAGGAGAACCTCAACCTATTATACTGACCAGAGGTGTTCTTGTAGTTTACATAATAAATGGATTTAACCGTGATAGTAAAATATATGAAATCAACCTTAATGATGACATAGAGAAGCGCAATGCTCTCTTGAACAATATTCTGTATAGTCCACTCTACTTTCAAAACATGCCACACGATCTCGTCCTGCAATATATCTCATCTTTCCCTGATATTTTAACTGATAACTATACTCAGAAATTGTTTTTAGATATTTCCCTGCATCATATGACAAAGGACAGAAAAATAATAAAAATAGAAGATGTAAAACTGTATTGTGAACTCCTACAGAACACTTTATTAAAATTAGGAAAAGGGAACATAGATTTAGATGCTTTAGCAATAACCAGATATTTAGCTGGCAGAATAACTAAAGTATTGAAGCGATCTGTTTTGAAACTTGTCAGTCCACCAACAGATGAGAAAATAATAAAGGGAGCGTTAGGGGTTGTCTTAAACATTTTAGAATTATCTCTAACAGTTGAAAATAAAACAGAAGTTGATTGCACCGGTAAATATATTACCACGGACAAATATTATCATTTGTTACAACTAAGTGAAGGTTTGAAAAATACTTTGAATGACATACAAAAAGTTTTAAGTGTTCTGCAAAAGCCTGGATTACCACCCACAACAATTAGTTCCGATAGTGATTCCTTTACTTTTAAAGTTATACGGGATGACCCAAGTTACAATTACAGTCTTTCACAAATGATTCTGATCAACAATGATATTCCTGTAATAGTCTCTCCTCAGCTGATGCATAGACTGCAACAAAAGTTGAAGAAAAAGGAGAATTTATCTTTAAACATAGGTATCATCAATAAGAATTTATTTACATGGTTTGATAAACAAACTGTTACAAACTTATTGTTTATCTCTTTACGTAAACATAAAAAGAAAAAAAGTGCTATCACGGATATTAAAGAACTTCCATCAACAGTAGAAATGATACTTCCTATAAACAAAACACTGGTTGAAATTAAAGAACATGTCAGTCACACAAATCCATTAGATCTGACTTTAGATGAAACCACTCTAGATCTTCAAATCAAAGTTCATAGATTAGACCCTGTCCCCGGTAGCACGCTGACAGTCACTTTTATTTATCCACCAACAAATGACTCGCTTAGAGTACTTATCTCGGAGGATTACAGGCCCACTTTTCAGATGATGATGTCAGATTCAATTGTAATTTCCAAGCAGTCTCCATATTATTTTCCTAATTTTACAAGTACTAAACCAAACTCGTTTTATTACATGGGAGTATTACCCGGACCAGGTATTCCATTATCTCATCATGTTTCATTTTCATTTAATGTCAGTAGCACGTCGTGTGTGAGTTGGGAAAGAGTAAGATGGGGCTCATCGGGCTGTAGAGTAGGGTTGAACACTACTGACCACCAAATACATTGTGAATGTAATCATTTTTCAATATTTGGAGCAATATTTCCATTCCTGCCGAACAAAGTCGATCCATTTTCAGATGCCAAACTTTTCTTGACCGTTAAGGATAACCCTCTTGTCGTATCCCTAATGATAGCCTTACTCGTACTGTACGTAGTTCTTTCCATACTATCTCACAATTTGGACGAAAAGGATCGTTTCCGTGGAATAATAACTGTGCTTGAGGACAATTTCCCAAACGATAGACATCCATACGTATTGGCAGTTTACACAAGCTCTCGTTTCTTTGCCGGAACATCTGCAAATGTCGGAGTTCAACTCATCGGAGAACTGGCCAATAGTCGAACCCATATATTGAAAAGCAGATATTACAAGGTGTTGAGTAGACAAACCGATGACTGGTTCCTCGTATTATGCCCGAAACCACTGGGTCTTATTAAATATCTTCATTTGTGGCACGATAACAGTGGTTGCAGTCCTGGTTGGTATTGTGACAAAGTCCACATTTACGATATAAACAATTCTTTGGAATGTTTATTTATAGTTGATCAGTGGATAGAAGTGGATGTGGACAAGTACCCAGAAGCTCTGGTTGTGCCCGCCAGTAGTGACGATCTACTTCAGGTGGATAAAGTATTAAACGACAACATTTCAAATAGTGTTAGAGAGCAAGTATCTGTGGCAGGGATATTTACTCATCATCCCAGGAGCACTGTAAGAAGAACCCAAATAATTAACATTTTTATGTGCAGTTTGTTAACTGCAATGTTGTGTAGCATAATGTTTTACACAGATGTAAAGAAACGGAAGCCTGATTATTTTAACTACAGTGTTAAGGCAAAAGACTTACTTGTCAGCTTCATGATGGTGGGTGTTGTTGTTGCAGTTGAGTATGTTGTAAATTTATTATTTCAGAAGAGTTATAGAAGCGTGCCCGTAAAGAATCGTAGCTCTCTTTATCTAAGACAACGTGTGAATATGGCTGACTATTTATTTGATCCCCTTAAACAATCCGAACAACCACTTGTGGATGGATCAGAGACAGAGAAGCAAAAGCAGCAGGCTTTGAATCCAACAAGTTTACAAAAAAAATTGGATAAAACTGTTAAACGCAGGATAAAAACTCAAGACCTAGCCCCTGCTGTATTGCCACATGGATGTTCTGGCATTGAGGTTAAAAAATATTGGTTAACTTTGACTTGGACTACTTGTGCTATTATGATAATTGTTTGTTCATACTTAATAATGCTCTATGGTCTGAAAATGGGTTTAGTAAGAAGTAAGCAGTGGCTTACATCCCTCGTATTAACATATATACATGATAAAGTGGTTGTTGATCCAGTAACTATCGTAGTCATTGCAGTTTCAATAACAGCTTCTTTGGGTTATATTACTGGATCATCCAGCTATCGAGTGACTCAAGATGAAATTCACTCGACAATTCAAGGATTTTTAAATGAAAATTTTGATACAATAATTGTTAAAAGACAGCAACCTATGTACTCCCCAATCAATTCTGAAACTCGAAATCAATTAATGATGAAGAGATTAATATTTCGAAATCGAGTTGAGATGATAAATCTCTTCTTTTCTTTATGTTACATAGTTAATGTTGCCCTCTATGTACAAAAAATGAGATCTAATAGTTTCCAAAGAAATAGTCACATGATAACCGTGATCAGTTCTGCTAGTTGGGGTGAACATATTGTCAATTTCAATGGTGTATATAATATGGACGATTTGTCTAATTATTTTGAATACACTTTACCAAAGATAATGTACGGTACTAGATCACATAACACAAAGTTAATGTTTCATAAAAACGATAGCGGAATGACATGGACTTCAGACTATTCGTGGAGGTTTATTGATGTCCCCGTCTTACGGCAACAACGAGTCTTTGAAGCATCTTGTTACAGCATCGCTCCACCAATAAACGCATGTATTCCTTCGTTAAGTGGTCAATCCCAAGATAAGGACTCCTACAGTAGAGGTTGGACAGTTTATTCTCCCTATGACGCATGGACAGCTACGACTGGAGATGCTTGGCGTTATAAAAATCCGACAGCTAGCTGGCTGACGACATTTCACAGGCTTGTGGGTAATTCTGGTACAGTATATGATAACGGTGGATACAAAGCTAAATTGGGAAAGTCAATACGAAGCACGGTAAAGGTGGTTCCTCACTTAAATGACAATAAATGGTTAGACCAATTTACAAAAGTGGTGTTCATAGAAATGGCGCTTTATAATGTAAACTACAAATGTTTTGGTCAAATAACCCTCATTGTAGAGTTTTTAACAACAGGTGTGACATTAAAGCTAGCCAAAATGACTTCTTTGGTTGTGGAATGTGATGCACTCCAATTTCGACATATACTTTTTATAGTACTAACTTTCTTATTTTTTCTGGAAATCTGCTATAGTATCAATAACAATGGATTTGTACAATTTTTTAAAAGTCTCTGGAACATTTTGCTACTAGTGACGACAATTCCCAGTGCTTTCGTTATTATAGTATTGTTAATCAATACGTACATCTGCAGTACCCGTAGTTTGTGGGAGAGGTCTTGGGACAAAGAAAATGCAGTTTTCGATTTCGATACATCTTTAAGTTTTTACACATATGTTGTGTACCTTCTCAGTTTTTTCCTACTCATCGGTGTGTTGAGACTATTGTTACAGTTAAGGTCACTAGATATTTTAATCAAGATTCATGGTTTATTCAAATTCTCATTTTTTGAAATGAGCTATGTATTATTACTTACTTGCATATCTTTCTTTTTCTTAAAACAAATACTAATGCAGTTGGACATTCAGACATCTGTTAATTTTAGCGACTTGATAAATTCCCAAAAGAATCCAGAAATGTCAGGCAAACGACAGTTATTCGAATATACTAATATTGTGTTTTCTTTTTTGACTTTCAGCACAGTGATCTTAATATCAAGTTATTTTATCACCATTTTCAGCCACTTTAACCCAATGACTCATGCCTCAAGAATAAAAATGGAAAGAAATTTACTTTCAGAAGATGACTACCAATCTTGAGAGAAATAAATGTGAATTTTATTATTTGTTTTTTCTTACTTCTACTTTATCAATGTAAATATTTTAAATTATACAGCTGCAGCTTTTAGGCTTTTTGAATAAAGAGTTTTATGTAGTGGCATGGTTTGTAAAATAGTGATTGTAAAAAAAAATATGTTAAAGCTTTTGTATGTTTTGTTTTTACCATCTCTACCTTCAATCTAATATGATATTTTTGGATTTACCATTTGATATGAAATATCCCTTTCGTTTTAGTGCTGCATACAATTTTTTTTGCCGTACTTAACAAATTTCAAATGCACAAATAAATAAGTACTAGGTGAACCCGTGCAAATTCGCACGATTTTTAAATTATAAATGAGTGCCTTCTATGCGCACATAATATGTCGACAATCTATTGTAAAAATAGGTTTTTGGAACTATGTAGCGTGCTGAAAGTGTCTTTGATAGCCACTCAATAGGATGCGTATTGCAGCATTGTAAGCGATATTCGTTGTAAACTTGCGTATTCATTACAGTTTTCTTTTTAGATCTGTATGTCAACCTTCATCTCCTTATGGAAAAAGCAATGGGTCAGCCATTGGGTCGAAGCAAAATTAGCAATATATTGTAGTGTATTGCATGTAATTGGTGAATACAATCTTTTGGGTAAATCAAATCATCAAGACATGCCCGCACTTGGTGGTTCGCTGTCGTTTGCTCTAAAAATAATAGCAACATCATTAAGTTAAGTCGTTGTATCGACGCTAATATTCTTTTCGATCTCAAACAATGTGTATTCCGAGTTGTGTATGCTGCTCATCTATTTTTCAGAACGCAAATCATCGCGTTGAAAACTTGCGCTTGGGGATTAACTTTAACCAAGTGTTCAGTCAAGCTGTTCATGAGTTCATTGCTGCAATAGCCGTTGGCTTTGTTTAGCATTCTCTCTTGATCACCAGTCTCGACGTCCGTCATAGATACAAATTTGTGCATATAACGAATGCTTCCCTCACGGAAGTAAGGAGCTAATTGAGTAATAAATTGTTGTGTATACTTTATACACAAAAAACCCTCCGCCATTGTTTTCTTTAATTTAATAGCTCTTTTGCTTGCCGTTGCGAGCACAGAGTTGTAGGAACTTATGTTTTCTTTGTAGTTTCTGCTCAGTCTATTAGTACCAGTAATAAGGCTTTGAATGTAATTGTTTTGTCGGTATGGAAGTAGATTCACTTTCCCTGATGTCAGCAGTATGAAAATCCTTAGCCTCTTCCTCTTTTTTCTCAACGCCCCACATTTCTGACATGGTAATGCCATCCCGCTAAGTGAATGTTGCTGAATCCTTGGATTAGTTAGTGATATTTTTGTCATTGTAATTTTCCACTAATTGTTATTCCAGCTCTGCGTACGAAGCCTCTGTGTGCACACGCACACCTTGCCGTACGTTGTCCCACCATGTGCAAACATCTTGCCGTACATTGCCCGCCGTGTCCGACTGCTATAAACACTTCTTTGTCGTCTCGTTCTTAGCATGTTTGAAAGAATATAAAGTGTCCGATCACAACAAATTTTTATCGTCTTGTCCCTCTTCAAATAAAAAAAAGACAGCTGGGCTGAGTTTGAAATTAATTTGATATCTATACTCAATCCCACATTCACCTTTCAGTACAGACCTTATGGAGATAGCTATTCTAACCTTTGCTTAAATTCCACACAGCTGATCAGATGTTTATTTGTTTACATTTTCGCTTCTGTCATAACAAATTTTATTTTCAAATAAGTTTTTTGCACTTTTTTTGAGTTATATTGCCTAAAGTAAATACCCCCGTTGCAGCAGACCTGCATACTCAGCGAATTTCAAATGCAAAACAACATATTTTAATCCAACATAGTGAGATTTGACCTTTTTTTGTAAGCTCTATAAGAATAACATGGGGAATGAGTATGCAGATTTGCTGCTACAGGTATGTTTAAACTGGTTGGTTTAAATTCAATATTTAGTGGATCTGATCTAGAAGAAGCCATTTACCAAGTTTTATCAAGATATGTTGAGAATTAAGCGAGATATAGAATTTTACTTATTTTCCATAAGGATAACATTGGGACAACGTACTGTGTTTACCACTTTCAATATCTCGGTAACCAATGGACATAGAGCTATGATTAAACATACTAAATTGTTTGTTTTTTCAAGTTGAATTCAATGGTGCCAACAAAAATTCGATAAATTTTATTTTTCTTAGTAAAATACTCAAAAAACCTATTTTTGGGGGGTTTATCCCCCTTTACCCCCCTTCCGGTGGTCCGATCGGGCCATAAGAAGGAATTATAAGAAATTTTAATAATTCCTTGAAAAATAACGTTTTTTGTGAGCTCGCCAACGCCTTAATTTTAGATCAATTTATCAATTATCTTTGCAACCAGTTGACGTAGACTAATGATTCAAAATACTAGATTATTTAGTTTTTCAAGCCAAATTTAATGGTTGCAAGTATATTTTCTTTAAAAGTTACAATTTTTGTGAAATTTGAAAAAATATGAATTTTTTAAAACTTAAACCCCCATAACTTTTGAACCCGAATTTTTACAGATGGTGTCATTTTGTTTTTCATCCTAAGCACTAAAAACCATGGATTTTTATCAAAATCGTTAGAGCCGTTTTTGAGAAATTTGGATTTTTGTCATTTTTTATGGATTTTTATGGGGTAAATACCCTTAAAAATCAAAAATTCAAAAAATGAAAAATAAGCCTGGAGATACCACGGCTTTATACCTATATGCCAAATTTCATGAAAATCGGTCCACAGGTGTCGTCTCTAGCATTGTTGTCAAACATCGTTTGACATTTGTTTTTTGTTTGCATATAAACACTTTCAGAATCCCCTCAAACGTCAAACATTTTATATTTGTTACTATTTTTACATTTTTTAGCTTTTGCCTTTATAGTCCAGGCATCGAATGCTCAAAAAAGGTATAGAGGGGATTGCATGGAACACAATTTTTGACTTTGCAGCTTTGTTTGAACTAGTTAGGAGGCGAACATACCAAAAGTCCCCATCCGTAGCCCTTGACCGGGGGAGGGAGGGGGGTCTGAAGTTACAATTTTTTGGTTTTTCCTAAATATCTTGAAAACTATCAACTTTTAGTATTCCCTATTAAATTTGAAAATTAAAGAAAATTAAATTTCCTGTAAGAAAAGTACATAATATGTCTACTTTGGTCCAACCATTTAAATGATAAGCACTAATTTTATTAATATTTAAACAAATATCCCTTCATTAAGAAATACATGCAAATTTGTAGGTAACATACATGCCCAATGGGGCAACGGTTTTTTTACCTAAAGGAAAATGAACAGCATCCAGGAAATACTGACAAAATTTCCAGTAATTTGATACCTCAATCATAAAAATTTGTCTAAAATAAAGGTCTTGGCGAGCTCACAAAAAACGTTATTTTTCAAGGAATTATTACAATTTGCTATAATTCCTTGAAAAATAACGTTTTATCCTAGGAGCCGTTTTTGAGATAATTGTGCAAGAAAGTAAGCAAACTAGCAAACAAACATACATGCAAGATAACATTGCTGGTCGAGCCATGTGACCTTGAAGTAGGGTCCAATTCAAATTTTATGATTGATTCTAGTACTATTTGATGTGCTGAACAAGAATATGGTGGATGCCACACTGGCATCCTTGGGCAATTTTGAATATCAAAGGTAAAAGTTCAACGGGCCGAAAATAGAGAAACAGACATTGAAAAACATATGTATTTGTGGTATCCAAACAAATATTCCCAAAGGTATTGATTTTAAACCACCAACGATTGTTGCTGGATGGTAAAAACTTTATTTTGATTGGGTATTAATTTTCAGCCACCATATTGGATACAAGTTAATTTTTGTTTAATGTGAATGTGCTGTTGTGTCACATCATTACAGACTAGATTTTGACGCTTATTACGATGCCACAATCCGTTTTTGAAAATATTTGTTGTTCTCGAGATATTCTCAAATGTCTTCCCTGTACATTTCTTATGGGCGTTTCTAAATTAAACTGGATCCAACTTCCGCCGGGATTGCATGTCCTCGATATTTTTTGTAAAGTCGGCCGTGTTTTTTTGTGTTAATATGTCCGTTGTCGTTTGTGTTTTTGCTATGTTTTTAATGTTTATCGGACGCGTGTGCATTTATGATGACGATCTTCTATGAAGAGGAACAATTTTACATCTAAAGAAGCACGAAGATGCCTACATGATTAGGCGAAATTAGTTGCTATAGCAACTGAAGGATTACCTAAAAGTAGGTATTTAAACCATTTAATATTTTATGGTAATCCGGAGGTCACAACAATAAAAACTAAATTAAACTTTTTTTGTTTTGTTTTTATTATATCTCCAGTTTTAATCGCATTATAAAGTTTGTTTTGGTCTTAAAAGACTCAGTGATTTAATGGCTTCAATTTGAAATGCTAATCATTTAAATACATCCAGTGGGAGGTGAGTTACAAAGCAATATTTAACATAAAATGTTGATTTTCAAAATGTATTTTTACTTAAAGATTTATATTTTAGGTTCTAAGCAAATCTAAACATTATGTTCAGTCCTAAAACACTTATCTCATCTTTGTCTTACATTTGAGGCCAAAACTAACTTAAAAATGTGATTAGAACGGGAGATATAAGAAAATCAAAACAAAAATATTTCAATTTTGGAGATCATATGATCTTTGAATAGGCTTAGCTCTTTTTCCCAAAGTCGGATTAACGTCATCATTGGCTGAAATGAAAGCCAAAGATTAGATGAGTGTTTTAACACAAAACCTAATATTTAGACTTGCTTAGAACTTTAGATATAAATGTTTAAGTAAAAATAAATTTTGGAAAATAATTGTTTATGATCAATGTTGCTTTGCAACTCTTCTCAGGCTGGTCGTATTTAAATTATTAATATATAAAATTAATGCCATTAAATAACCGAATCTTTTGAGACAATAACGAACGTTATGTTGTGATTAGAACCGGTGATATAAGAAAAACAAAACAAAAATAGTTAAATTTGGAAGATCGTGTTTAGTGAGTCGGTGGCGCAGTTGGTAGCGCACTCGGCCCCGGTTCTGTGGCGGCAGCGTCACAGGATCGAGTCCCGATGATGCCGCATACTTTTTGCAGTACTGTTCATCCTTGTACTGTATCGGCTCACTCCTTGGGTTTGCTTGATAACTTCCATGCACAGGCCTGAGGCCCATGGGGGGGGGGGGCAAATGCAAGGTAAATAGAGGCCACCACCCTCTTTATAAAAAAAATCTTTGAACAGTCACAACTTATTTTACACAGTCGTATATAAGTTGAAGATGGCTCAAATGAAAGCCAAAGATCAGATAAGTGTTTTAAGACCAAATATATTATTTAGACTTACTTAGACCTGAGATATAAATCTTTAAGTAAAAATAAATTTAGAAAAATCGACACTTCATGTTAAGTGTTACTTCCTGACTGGTCGTATTTAAATGATTAATATTTCAAATTGAAGCCATTAAATCACTAAATATTTTAAGACCAAAACGAACTTCATCAATTTATTAGAACCGGAGATATAAGAAAAACAAAACAAAAATAGTTTAATTTAGAAACGCCCATAAGAAATGTACAGGGAAGAATTTTCATTTGAGTATATCTCGAGAACAAAAAAATATTTTCAAAAACGGATTGCAGCATTTTAATTAGCATAAAAATCTAGTCTGTAATGATGTGTCACAACACCACACTCACATTTTAAAAATCAACTTGTATCCAATATGGCGGCTGAAAATTAACACCCAATCAAAATTAAGTATTTACCACCCAGCAACTATTGGTGTTGGTTTAAAATCAATACCTTTGGGAATAATTGTTTGGATACCACAAATACATATTTTTAGCGAATTTCCCCTATAGGGAAAAAGCTATTACCGAAGGTCTCATGGTAAGACCTAAGCCCGTGACCATGCTAACTTTTCGTTTTGGGGCCACCAGAAGCAAAAAACAACATTCGTTCGAATTTATCTATCTATCTAGCTCTATATATATATGGTGGCTGGTCATCGGTGTGGCAAAATCGGTAGTTATTGCCTTTTTAGGCTATTTGCAAAACAACAGTGTCATTTCGCTTTTAATCCCAATTTTCACTACTACCTACGTATTTTTCTGCAATTCTTACAACATTTTTGAAATCTACATAAAAGTTTCTTTAGAAATAATCCAAATCATAACTTCTTGATTGCATTTTATTAACCTTAACTGCCTGTTAAAGTAAAGAAAAGTAATAATTAAAAAAATACTAACGAAACAAGCATACAGAATTTTTTTATAAATTCCTTCTGACACTGTCAAATATTATTAAAAACTTTCCCATTTAATAAGCTTTAAAATGGTATACTACAATCTAATGTTAAAAATTTTCATACCTGAAATATAGTATGTTGAGTGCAGGAAAGCATGGTGCTCCTATAAACAATTGGCACACAACAGTACGTTTTTTAAATGTTTTATGACACACACACACACACACACACTGTTTAACTTCATAGATAAAAAGAAGAAACATAACACAAAAAAAGTAAAAAACCCTGAAAATTAATTATTTTTCACCAAAACCATCAAACACAAAATTTAGGTATAAATTGGCCAAATTAACTAAAATCCACACTAAGTTTTACAAACTACCTCGTTACTTTATTTTGTGTTCAAATTGCTTTCCATTTTCCCTCACACACGCTCTTGCTCTTTTCCACATAGCCCTCACAGTGACCTTGTGTGATAGTGCCTCTCTTACTTTATTTGCAGCGTTGAAAATCCTATCATGAGGATCTTCTTCACATTGGATGACAGTCATGTAGACTTCGCTTTTCATGTACCCCAGACAAAAAACTCCAAGTGGTTTATATCTGGTGATCTAGGTGGCCAAGCTACACTACCCCCACGTCCAATCCAAGTAGGGTAGTTTCCTGCCAACCACTCGCGGACGTCTGTGTCGAAATGTGGAGGTGCCCCGTCATGCTGGAAAATGAGATTATCTCTCTGCTCTTGTGTTAAGTCGTCCAAAAGTTGAGGCAAGTTGTACTGTAAGAAATATAAATATTTTGGTCCCGTCAAGTTTCCTTCAATGATATGGGGTCCAAGAAAGACATCACCAATTACTCCAGCCCACACATTTATACTAAATCAGTGCTGGAAAGAAGATTCTCTCATCGCTTTTGGATTTTCAGTTGCCCACAAATGCATGTTATGTGAGTTGAACACACCTTCTCTAGTAAAGCGTGCCTCATCGGTCCATAATATTTTCTTAAAAAAGTGATACTGTACAATATCTTTGTTTAAAAGCCAGCGGCAAAACACAACTCTAGCTTCGTGATCATTTTCCTCCAGAGCCTGCACTAGGGTAAAATGATACGGGTGGAACTTATTGTCTTTTAAAACCTTCGAAACTTTCCAGCGAGAAAGGCCAGTATCACTTGAAAGTTGTCTGGTGCTCATACCTGGATTTTCTTCAACCCGTTCTAGAAGGTCTTCTTCAGCAAAAACATCAATATTTGGACCCACCTCTTTTTTGAGTTTTTCAACAGATCCTGTTTCCAATAGGTGTTGGTGGACTCTGGTAAAAACTTGTGGACTTGGAATTACACGACCAGGATACTGAACTTCGTATTCCCTCTGGGCCGCTCGAGCATTTCCGTTACAGAATCCGTAAATAAAGTGCATTTCAACATACTCCCAATTAGAAAAAGACATTTTAATAGCTTGATTCGCCGGCTCTGACTGACCAGAACGTAAGGCAGTACAGTTGGTCTTTGTTTAGTAATAAGAATGTACTGATAAATACCCCCATTGCAGCAGACCTGCATACTCAGCGAATTTCAAGTGCAAAACAACATATTTCAATCCAACATAGCGAGATTTGACATGTGTTTGTAACCTCCATAAGAATAACATGGGGAATGAGTATGCAGGTTTGCTGCTACGGGTATATTAAAACTGGGTGGTTTTATCTCAATAATTAGTAGATCTGAACTAGAAGAAGCCATTTACCAAGTTTTATCGAGATATGTTGAGAAATAAGCAAGATATAGAATTTTACTTATTTCCCATAAGGTTAACATTGGGACAACGTACTGTGTTTACCATTTTCAATAACTCGGTAACTAATGGACATAAAGCAGTGATTCAAAATACTAAATTGTTTGTTTTTTTGAGCTGAATTCAATGGTGCTGATAAAAATTGGATTATTTTTATATATAAAAAACTCGAAAAACCCATTTTTGGGGGGGTTTACCACCTTTACCCCCCCTTCCGGTAGTCCGATCGGGCTGGTTAACCAACTCGTCCGAATAATTACTACTTTACATGTCCATGCCAAATTTTATTAAGATTGGATCATTTTTACGCGAGTTATCGAGCTTAAAGACACACACACACACACACACACACACACACACATATACCGGTATATATGTTTATGAAAATGAACGAATGGTGTTTTTGGCATCTGGGGACCTCAAAAAGAAAAGTTATGATGGTCTCGGGCTTATGTCTTACCATGAGACCTACGGTAACAGCTTCTTCCATATAGGGGAAATTCGCTAAAACAGGATAGAATAGATGATAAAACAGGAATTAGACATCGCGATCTTATCTTATTGTACCAGATAAGCTGTAGTAAATTTTGAATAGAAATGAAGGTATGGAAAATAAATTTTAAACAACAGAAAAGGAAAAAGAGCAAGAGTGTATGAGAAGGAAAAATGAAAGCAATTTGAACATAAAATAAAGTAACGAGTAGTTTGTAAAAACTTCGTGTGGATTTTAATTAATTTCGCCAATTCAAAAAATTAATTTTATTGGGGAACCATGCTTTTCTGCACTCAACATACAATTTTTCAGGTATGAAAATTTTACTTTATAACACTAGATTGTAGTATACCATTTTAAAGCTTATTAAAAGGGGAAGTTTTTAATAATATTTGACAGTGTCAGACAGTGTTTATAAAAAAAATTTCTGTATGCTTGTTTCGTTAGAAGTTTTTTTACTATTACTTTTTTTTACTTTAAAAGGCAGTTAAGGTTGATACAATGCAATTAAAAAGTTACGATTTGGATTATTTCTAAAGAAACTTTTATGTAGTTTTGAAAAATGTTGTAAAAATCGCAGAAAAATACATAGGTAGTAGTGAAAATTGAGATTAAAAGCGAAATGACACTGTTGTTTTGCAACAGGCAAAGGCCCGGGGGCAGGGTGGGTCTTTGTAAAAGGCAATAACTACGTAAATTTTTGAGTGAGAATTTTGAAAAAATAATTTTCTTGTCACATTTACTCAGTTTTTTCACCAAAAAAGTTTTGTCACACCGATTACCAGCCATCCTGTATATACAGGGTTAGGCAAAAGTGTGGATACCCCCACCTAACTTCTTAATGCGTCATAGTAGGAAAACCAAACTCAGCATACCTTCACAGAATTAAAAACTGCACTTTTTGACGAGAGTCCCATTTTCGCCCACACCCCCAAAATGGGGCACTTTGGGGGCAGCTCCAAATTTTCGAATGCAAACCCCTATCGAGTGACCCCTCATTTTAAAGGGTTTGTCAAAAGAAATACAATGGCGCAAACCGGAGGTCGATATCACTCACCTAATCAAAATGGCGGCCATTTCAAGATTTGAGATGGGTAACAAGCTAAAGTGTGGATACCCCACCTTAACTATTCAACGGGTTACATTAGGTAAACTAAACTCAGCTCAACTTTATGCGACATAAAACTGTACTTTTTTGTTGCAAAAACAACTCTGTCTCGGCCCCCAAAATGGGGCACTTTGGGGGCAGCCCCAAATTTTTAAATGGAAACTCCTATCGAGTGACCCCTCATTTTAAAGGGATTGTCAAAAGAAATACAATGGCGCAAACCGGAGGTCGATATCACCCCCTAACCAAAATGGCGGTCATTTAACATTTTGGGATGGGTAAACAAGGTAAAGTATGGATAACCCCCCCCCCTTAAGTATTAAATGGGATACAGTAGGTAAACTAAACTCAGCTTACCACTTTATACGACATAAAACCGAACGTTTTTGTGACAAAAACAATTTTGCCTCAGCCCCCAGTATAGGGCCCTTTGGGGGCAGCCCCAAATTTTTAAAAGTAGACCCCTATCAAGTGACCCTTCATTTTGAAGGGTTTGTCAATAGAAATAAAATGGTGCAGGTCGGGGGTCAATATTACACCCCTAATCGAAATGGTGCCAATCTCCAAATTTGGAAGGGAGGAGATGATAATAGTGCTTCTCTTGTAATCTTTGAAATTTTGAAATGCATGCCATTCTGGTTAGGGGCTGTGATATTGACCCCCAGTTTGCACCATTTTAGTTATTTATTTCTGGTGAAAAATTATTTCTTTGATATATTGTTGATATGTTTACAAGGATTGAGGGAGAAGGACTGGCATTCATTAGAAGAGATGCCCCAAGTTGCAGAGCAAGCAACTAGACACCGCAACAGAGTAAGGGCCTGTTTGCACGACGCCCAGTACAGTGGACAGTAACACCTTTAAACAAAAGAGAACAAAAGAATTTTTTTCTACTGTCCTACTGTCTGGTCGTCGTGCAAACGGGCCCTAACTCAGTTGCAATTCGCAGCCCATGGATTCTCTGCCAGGCAAGAGTTTTCACCAATTATCCATGGTGGAAAATTATTTCTTCGATATATTGTTGATATGTTTACAAGGATTGAGGGAGAAGGACTGGCATTCATTAGAAGAGAACGATCAAAACTTCGAGCCGAACTGTATATGAATCTCCATGATGCAATACGAGCTCGGGCAGAAAACGAAGGTAAAAACATGCAGCGCATTGCGCTGCTCGGGAATTCCTAGTTTACATGTAATCTCAAACTTTTAGATGTCAGTATTTATGTATTTTATCATGCAGATCATTAAATTATATTGACATATATGTGTTCATCCCCCCCCTCCAAAATGCTCATACTTTCTTTATTAATTTTAAAAATAATTTGTATTTTTTATATAGTATATATTTTTGCAAAATCTTGATCAATGAACTCTAACTATTCAAAATAAACAGAAATAAAATATTCATCAACTGGAAATTTAATCATATGTTCATAAATTGTATTTTTTTAAACATCTTAAACCAGTGTGACTCAGCGAGCAAAGAAAAATAATAGAGAGGACACCTGATTGTTGGCGTTGAAGCCAGTCCGCTGTCCGACTGTGGGCAACAACCACGGATCGTCGCTCAAAACGCTATAAAATTTTAATGCACGCTTTTCAAATAAACTGCGGTTAGAGGCACTTACAATCAACTACAGTAGAGCGCCGATTATCCGAACGTCGATTATCCGAACCGTCGCGCGTCGGTTAACCGAACGCCGTAATAATTCATATTTTGAACATGATTCTCAAGAAATTCAAACTCGCGCGCCAACCGAATCTCCCGTTGCGCCGGGATATCAATGTATTCTGATAGATTTCATAATAAAATTATGTGAATGATTTTTGTTTGATAATTTTTTAGCCTTTTTACTATTAAGAATTACGTTACATATATAATTTTCAAATGTTGTATTTTCATGTTCGATTATCCGAATATTAAGTTATCCGAACACCCCTTGTCCCCAATTAGTTCGGATAATCAGCGCTCTACTGTAAAAATTACCAAATTTGGCAGAGAGAATCACTGTTAGTGCTGCTCACGAATGGTATGATTTTTAATTCGACAAAAATTATACTGTAATTGCAATAAGTAATTAAATAATTAAAAATGAATTAAATTTATATTCATGACTTGAAAAGGTTAGTAAGCGAGGAAATTTTTTATATTTTGGTCAGGAAATTTTTGATTGTTACCACGTTACATAAAAATAGTTGAAACGTAACATATAATTTATTTTAAACCCTACAACCAGCCGTCAACGAGAAAATCTAGGTTGAAGATAAAAACATTTCCGCGGCGCTCGGGATATGCAGACGCCGCCGGCGTCGCCGCCGCGCCGCGCACCACAACGCGTTCGGATAACTATGAAATGAAATGAAATAATGAAATATATCTTTATTGATCTGTAACACATACAGTAAAGGAAAACATAAATGGACACTACATTAACTAAACTTACTAATTTTTTACATAAACAGTTCTTACTTGTAGAACATAACATAAAATAAAACATAAAATAAATTATATTCCTTAGATATATTTTTTAAAAACTACATTTAGATCAATATCTCTTTGTCCCTAGGTTAAAAACCTGTTCGGGACATTGGTCATCTTAGAACTAATTTACAGAGCTTTGAGTGGAGGGTCGGTCTACTCAAACATTAAAAAAATAACACCCAGTTTCACTGCAACTATTTAATATTCAAACTAACACATAATTGGGCACAATGATCTATAGACTAATTTTACATTTAATTGTATTTTAAACATAGAATTAAAAGGAAATACATATTTAATTTATTTTATTCCACATTAGAAAAACAATGTGCACGCGTTGCTATCCAATAAAAACCCCTTTAACTCCTTGAGGTATTTATTTTTTCTCTTTATTATTTGTAAATCTCGCGGCAGACTATTAAAAAATGTTGGTGCTAGGTATGAATAAAACTTTTTGTATATTGTTAGATTGGGCTTGGGTACTGGGGCGTTGATATTTCTTAGTACTCTTGGTTTACTGTCATCAAATTGATTCCCGCTTCTTAGAAAAAAAATCTTTAAAACTTTAAAAACATACAAATTACGAAGTGTTAAAACTTTGAACTATTTGATTAAACGTTTTATGTGCCGATGGTCCCTTTTATCAACCACTTCTCGTGTTTTTATATTTATTTTTCTAGATAGTTATTATATTTTTACGTTCATAGTTTTACGTTTTGTAATCTATTGCTAGGACTATTACGGTAAGGCCCCAAAATTGCCAATACCTAGGTTGTATTGGATTCCACTTGAACTTATATTAATTATCATACATTTCAGTATATTTTTCAGGACAGAGGACAATTTTTATTTATTTTTATTTCCCTTTTACTAAGATCGCCCAATAATTTTAATTCTAACTTGAAATTGGGAGCCTTTGAAATACGTGTTTTTGCTGGTTTGCCGGCACACGTGGAATCTTTTCAAATTATTCAAAGTGTAAACCGAGTGTTTTGTCAAAGTTTGTTTGCACTCGTGGTTCACTTTTTAAGTGTTCAAATTGAAAAAATTGTGTTTTTAAGGTGAATTGTCGGCTACCGGGCAGCCTTGTAGAATTACAAAGATTTGGTGTAATTTGTTTCCCTGCCTAGTGACATATAACATGAGTTTTTAGGAAGGATTTACGTACTCACTCCCTCAAAAACTTAAGGTAGGGAAAAAATTCGGCCTAGGGGCGGCCAAATGTAAAATACGACCCTGCTTATACAACCAAATTAAATACAAGTGACCAATAGGCTCCAGAAAAAAATCTTTTAGTTTTTTATGGTTACTTACCAACACAATTACCTTGAACGTTAATAAAAGTAGTACAAGAAACCCTCTTCATAAAAAAAGCTTTTGATAGGCTTTTTTAAAGAATATATCTTATTATTTTCTAATATGCCTTCTAGCTTTGTTTGTTCACTGATTTTTCACTTTATCAATGAGCGTATGTCTAAAATGAAAGAAATTAATCGGAACCAGCGTTTGAAAGAGACTGACTTTAAAAAAATTATGTTCAGAGGACTCAAAAGATGCCAATTGTCTTGAAAATAAGTCAGAAGTATTCTCAACGATAAAAAATAGCGAAGACTCATTAGTGGTGTTCCTGAAAGACACAGCATACAAAGTACAGATGAAAAAACATATATTTTATTCGTAAAACTTTAAAAATATTTTTCCAGGAGTCCCTTGGTCACTTGTATTTAATTTGCTTTTATAAGCAGGGTCATAATTTACATTCAGGCACCCCAAGGCCTATAATTATTTCCGCCCTTAAGTTTTTGAGGGAGTTAGTACGTTAAATTAATCCTTCCTTAAGAGTCATGTTATATGCCACTAGTGACGAAATAAATTAGACCAAATTTTTCAACAATTCTATAAGACAGCCCGGGCACAAAAATTTCAAAAGGCTCCCAATTTCAAGTTAGAGTTAAAATTATTGTGCGATCTTAGTAAAAGGGAAATCAAAATATTAATAAGTAATGGCATTACAGTTTATAAAAATAAACTGTAATAGTTAATAAGTTGAAGTGGAATCTAATACAACCTAGGTATTGGCCATTTTGGGGCCTTACAGTAATGGTGTCAACAATAGATTATAAAACGTAAAACCATTGATTATATATATTCTACAGGTGTATTGTCAATGGTAAAACTATGAACGAAAATATAATAACCATCTAGAAAAATAAATATTAAAACACGAGAAGTGGTTGATAAAAGGGAACATCGGCATATAGAACAATTAATCAAATAGTTATCCGAATGCGTTGTGGCGCGCGGCGGCGGCGTCTGCATATCCCGAGCGCCGCAGAAATGTTTTTATCTTCAACCTGGATTTTCTCGTTGACGGTTATATTACGTTTTAACTATTTTTCTGAAAAGTGGTAACAATCAAAAATTTTCTGACCAAAAAATAAAAATTTCCACGCTTAGTAACTTTTTCATGTCATGAATATAAATTTAATTCATTTTCAATTATTAAACTAATTATTGTAATTACAGTATAATTTTTTTCGACTTAAAAATCATACCGTTAGTGAGCAGCACTAACGGACATGCTCTCTGCCAAATTTGGTAATTTTTAGTTGATTGTAAGTGCCTCTAACCGCAGTTTATTTGAAAAGCGCGCATTACAATTTTGTAGCGTTTTGAGCGACGATCCGTGGCTGTTACCCACAGTCGGGCCGCCGACCGGCATCACAACAATGCCGATGCCGAGCCGATGCCGATGCCGATGTCCCCTCTATTATTTTTCTGTCCTCGCTGGTGTGACTATACTTTTTGGAGGGAAAAATTAAAAATAATATTGGGCAACGTACTGTGTTTAGCACATCCAATACTATCCAATATTTAAGAAACGGAATATTGACGTAGAATAATAATTCAAAAAGGTTAATTGTTTGTTTTCTTAAGCTGAATTCAATTTTGATAGTTAAATTTAAAAATAATTAATAAAAAGGTGTTAAATCTTGAAAATAAATTTTATTTTGACAAAAAAACCTTCTTACAGTAAACCAATCTTGCTGGTTTTCGAACTCGAAGTCATGAATGACGCTTTACACGTTTGTTCAAAATTTCATCAAGATCGGACCTTTTTTACAAAAGTTATCGCGCCTACGGACAGATATATATATAGATATATATATATATGAAAATGAACGAACGGTGTTTTGGGGTCTAGGGACCTCAAAATAAAAAAAATGACATGGTCCCGGGCTTAAGTCTCACCGTGCCGCCTACGGTAATAGCTACAGGGGAAATTCGCTAATAAGGGCTTGAGCATTTTCATTATACAAAGATATGGATGAGCGAATGTTCTTGAGAGAGATGTCGGTTAGGTTAGGTAATTCTATTATGTTGTTGAGATGTAGGCTAATAATTTTCCTACTGTTTTGATAACGTTTCTGGAGAAGATCCCATGCTTCATCATAATTTTCAGCGGTGATAGGCAGGTTTTTTACTAAATTAAAAGGTTCTGCTTGAAGGGTAGAAAACATATATTGAAATCGCTCGGCTTTGGAAATGTTTTCATTTTCGTGTACCGATACTTGGAATAGGCTGACATAGGACAACCATTGTTCTGGCGAACCATTGAATGTTTTGAGAGATAGAGGAGGGAGCTTTAGTGAGTGGCTAACTGTGTTAGAAGAAGAGATGCTAGGCCTATGAGATAGGCTACTCGTTTGTCAGTAGATTGGGTGCTATCTGTAATCAAATCAGTGTTTGGGACAGGCCTAGGACTAGGTGATTTTGGGTCTTGAGACAAACCTAAGTGTTTCTTAACAAGAGTTTGGATCCCTACATACAGGTCAGAGATAGAATCTTGCATTTGAGAGAGAGTATCTTCATCATAATCATCGGACAGATCCTCACTACTACATAATTTTTCGAGAGAAGTTTCAAATTCTGGGTAACTTTTGTGGGTTTCATTGTTAAGTAATTCCAACTTATTAATCTGTTCTGGGGACAAGTTACTGTCATATGAGTGAATTATTAGCAGATGTTTTTGTTTATATATAATGTTTAAGGTTATGTATGTTGTTGTCTAGATATAATTTATAGTTATTACTTGTATTGGCTGTAAATAAAATCTCTTAAATAAAGTCAAATATATTATTGGTGGCAACAGTAAAAAATGTTGTAAGTCATTAGATAAGATTATAAATAATGGATATAAAAGCTCCAACTAGTTTCACCCTAGATACTAATGTGTTTAAAATTGGAATAAATTCAAACAAAAGTTCAACCTATACCTAGAAGCATCCGAAAAATCAAAGAAATCAGGAAAACAAAAAGTAGCTTTGCTTCTTTGTTCATTAGGAGATTCTTTTTTAGACATATTTAACAATTTTGAGTTAGATGAAAATTCCAAGAATGATTATGATAAAGTTATTGATTGCTTTGATAAATACTTTAGACCTAAGCAAAACACTGTCGTCGATAGGTATAAATTTTTCAATTTGAGACAAAATTCAAGTGAATTTATAGATGTTTTTATAAATAGGTTACAAACTCAGGCAAAAGTTTGCCAATTTGGAGACCAAGAAGAAAGTTTAATTAGAGATTTACTAATAATTGGTATAAACGACAATGAAATAAAAGAAAGGCTTTTGATAGAACCTGATTTAAAACTAGGAAGAGCAGTCCAATATTGTAGGGCTCGAGAAGAAAGTGCTAAACAAGTAAGATTAATGCAGGATAAAGATAGAAATTGTCATGATAATCAATCAGACTCATATTCTAATGAGCTGGGCCTAAACAAAATTAATAAGTCTACCTTTAGCCAGAAAATTAAGTTATGTAGTAAATGTCTGATGAACCATGCTTTCGGTCGATGCCCAGCGTGGGGTAAAGCATGCCTTAAATGTAAAAGAGTGAATCACTTTGCAAAGGCCTGTAAGGCCAAAACATTGAATTCAGTAGATTTAGAGGTAAATGAAAATTTTAGAGAAGATAAAGACGACACTGTCAATGAAGGAATTGACGTTTTAACACTTAAATCTGTTTTTACCGTAAATCCGCACAACTATGAGTGGAATCAAGCGTTACTCATTAATGGTACAGAAGTATCTTTTAAATTAGACACAGGGGCAGAAGTAAATGTCCTGCCATTGAGTATGTTCAATCAGCTTGCTTATCCAGATAATTTGAAACCAACAAAAAAGTGTCTAAAATCCTTCTCTGGCCATGAAATAAATGTTGTGGGAACTTGTGTGTTAGATTGCAAATCTTTGGATAATAGTAACTTAATTTTCAAGATAGAATTTTATGTAGTTAACGAAACAAGCTGTCCCATTTTGGGGTTGGTAACATGTCAAGAGCTTAAACTTATTTCTAGAATTAATTCAGTGAAAGAATCTAGCTCAGTCATTTTCGACGAGTTCGCGGGTGTTTTTGATGATACTCTAGGGAAACTGCCAGTATTGTATGACATTAAACTTAAGGAAGATGCAAGACCACAAATAATACCCCTTAGACCTGTTCCAAAAGCTCTTACAGAAGCAGTTAAAAATGAACTTGATAAAATGGTTAAGGAAGGTGTACTTGAAGAAGTTACAGAACCTACAGACTGGGTTCACTGGGTTCACCCTATTGTTATAATTAAGAAACCTAATGGGAAAATAAGAATGTGCATAGACCCAAGAACCTTGAATAAAAGTATTAAAAGAGAGCATTACAGTATGCCAACAATACAAGGAATATTGTCAAAGTTGGAGGGTGCTAAATATTTTTCCGTGCTTGACGCTTCTTCTGCTTTTTTACAAATTCCCTTAACAAAGGCTAGTTCCCTATTATGTACTATCGGGACACCTTTTGGAAGATATCGATTCTGTAGGCTCTCTTTTTGACTAAACAGCGCTCCAGAAGTGTTTCAAAAAGCAATGGATGGTGTTATACTTGGACTAGATGGAGTAATTGCGTATATGGACGATGTGTTAGTGTATGGTAACACTTTAAAGGAGCACTAGATAACACGTAGCTCGAAATCGAGCAAAAATCATGAAGAATAATCAGCCTACTTATATACTTTTAAAGTTTAATCAAAGGGCTAACTTCATTAACAATATTATGGCTTAACTACTGAAACTATTAAAGTTAATTTTATATACCGTAGGAGTTTCTGGTAAACGTAAACGATTTTTTAGGGAACACCTTCATTTCTCCATGTCCTCTTTTTTCGGAAATGTATATTTTAACACCGGCAAAAGATCATGCTCTGCTTACAGCAACATGTAGCAAGAGCAAACACTGGCGCCGTGAGCAATGACGTCCTTTTGCCGCTGCAGTTTATTGATAAATTATCGCCAAAACAGATATTATAGGGAACGGCTGTCTTTATAGGCAACATTTCCTTTGTGGTAAAAACGTGTAAATGATCCATTGCTCTACCAGTCTTTTCATTCTTGAAATGCAACCCACCACAATAAAAACATTTTTAGTTCCTTGGTCTGAGGTTGGAAGGAGCATAAAATGTTACATCGGGAGGGTGATGCATAAAATGTTACACGGTTGCGATCGTGTTCTTTCCGACTCTTCCGACCGGTCTATGTTCGTCTTCTTCTTATCGGTGGCATTATAAACGCACCAAATCCAAAAATAGATTTGCTCAGGTTAATATAACTTCAAATCAAATCAAATCAAAATCTTTTATTGTAGTTAGACAATACAAATTGTATTACAAACGTCAGAACTAACATCATAACATAAAACTAAATTTGTTTCCATACTTAATTATAATAAACATATAGGCTAATTACAGTTCAAACAGCTTTTCTTCGTTGTGAGTAATTCAGATTATAGCAAAAATTCATCCACCGAGTAACACGCACGCTCCAAAAGGTATTTCTTTAATATTACTTTGAATTTTGATTCGGAGTTCACTGATTTAATGTTTTCTGGTAGTTTATTTAATAATTTGGGTCCGATATTTTTTGGTAGCGTAGCGGCTAATTCTAATCTATGGGGAGTTTGTCTATGATGGTGCCTGTACCTAGTATTATAATTATGAATGTCCGCGCCTGTCAGTGCTGATGTTGATTTAAACTTGTAATATAGTAAAATTTCAAAAATATAAATTGAAGGTAATGTTAAAATTTCTAGAGATTTAAAAATATTCCGGCATGATGTTCTCCTGCAAACTCCAGCCATGATGCGCATGGCTCGTTTTTGTAATCTAAAGACGTGTAACTTCAAAAACACTATGAGATACGTAAACTACATTGTAAAACTGGTAACTGCAATGTTAAACAGCTTTAAAAACTTCATAACATAACCTAAATTACATAATAAATCTTTTAAAAAAAAGATAACTGATGAAAACAAAGCCAAACCAGCTGTAAAAATAAAACTGCTTTTTTCGAAAAATTAGTTATAATTAATTGCTGCAATCTGTGGTTTACCTGTAGAACTATTTCAGAGCTTGGCCATATGTTCAGTTCGTAAACAAAGTAAACTGAGCTTGATCAAATGTCGATGAATAGCGCCACTGTTCCGAAACTTCAGCCCTTTACTGTACTTAAGTGACGCCCTTTTTTTAAATTCTGTGACTTGTTGACAAATTTACATAACATTCCCTTTAATGTGATACCTCAAACGTTAAAATCGGTCCAGCCGTTATTGCGGTTGGACTGTGAAAAGAAAACCGCTTGCGTATTAATATATAGATGAAGATGATGATGATGATGATGATGATGATGATGATGATGATGATGAAGATTGATGGCTTTCCTAAAGAAGGCAAGGTCAAGCAACTTAAAATTATCAAAGGAAAAGAGTCAGATTAGAGTAGAAAGTGTAACATATTTAGGACTTAGATTGACACCTGAAGGTGTGACCGTGGTAGACTCAAAAGTAGAAGCGATACAGAAATACCCTACTCCTAAGAATAAATCGGATGTTCAAAGATTCTTAGGAATGGTAACATATTCAAGCAAGTTTGTACCGAACATGTCTGATAAAACAGGAGTATTGAGGAAATTTATTGGTAAGAATAGTGTATTTTAGTGGTCAGACAAAGAACAACAGTGTTTTGAACTCCTGAAAGAATCAGTAATTAAAGCACCAATACTCTCTTACTTTGATGACAATGAGAAGTCTGTTCTTTCAGTTGATGCAAGCCAATACGGCCTAGGTGCAGTTCTTCTCCAAGATGGTAAACCCATAGGGTATAGTTCAGTATCCTTAAATGACACTCAACAAAGATACAGTCAGATAGAAAAAGAGCTTTTAGCTGTAGTCAATGGATGTAAAAAGTTTCATTATTATTTATTTTCTACCGAATTCGTGATTGAGACGGACCACAAACCTTTGATTGGACTTTTGAATAAACCAATTTCATCGTTGTCCAACAGACTAAAAAAAGGACATGTCATATGAGTGAATTATTAGCAGATGTTTTTGTTTATATATAATGTTTAAGGTTATGTATGTTGTTGTCTAGATATAATTTCTAGTTATTACTTGTATTGGCTGTAAATAAAATCTCTTAAATAAAGTCAAATATATTATTGTTACTACCTTCAGATACTGTATCTAAAGCCTCAATGTTGGTTTTAATCTTAGATAGACGATTTGAGATGGTACTAAACTGTCTTGAAATAGTAACAAACTTCATTCTGTACGATAACTAGGCCTAATTGTTGAAGCACTTGCTTATAAAATAAAGTAGGTTATATTACCCTTCTTTGGGAAAGTGATTCAAAGTGGAGAAGGTGTAAGACAAAATAAACAGTATTTAATGTTAAATTGTTTGAGCTAAATGCTTAAGTTTTGAGGTTACTTTGTTTACGTGAGTTTCGATAGTTTTCGTCTGCAATACGAAATTATTGACATAACACAGATGGCATTGTTACAATAGCGCTTAGTGGTGGATTTGGGAACTATAAAATATTTTGTTTTCATTTACAATAACAAATTCACAAAATTAATAAAGTTTGAGTAAAATTGAAGTACATAAATGTTTATTCGATATTCAAAAGTTCTTGTCTTCTGACTTCTTGTTTTGAATGATGATGTTAAAGAGTGGATACCGTTTTACCTCTGAGTGCGTAGACTGTAGCCTGCAAAATCCAAAAGAGCTTTCATTCAACCATCCGGCCCGGAGGACCATATAGAATATTTAGTAGACTTGTTTTTTAGTACAATGAAACTTTATTATAAATTACAAAAAAATAAATTAAAAGAGAGAATAGGGATCTTCAAATGGGGGGTTGTTGAGGCTTCATCTAACTTGCCACTGCGTCAATGAGTCATTGTTGGTCACATGCACAAATTTTAAATTTAAAACAACAACAAAAGGGAACAAAATCAATGCCATCTGGTTTTTAGCAGACAAACAAAAAAATATTGCACAAAATTAATTCAACACACTTAAATAAATCATTTAGCAGGACCCTGAAATCAAGAACAGTTCGCGCATTAGGCCTATATCTCCGGCTATGACAGAGTCAGCTGGTTGAAAGGCGCGGGGGGAGAGGGGGTACTTTTCTGGAAACAGCCCCGCTGTGTGTCAAACGCAGTGTTTACCAAAATCATATGTTTAAAATATCATATGATGCGGTTAGTACCATAGTGGTCATAGCTGGAGATATAATGCGCGAAATCAACTTAAATCCCAAAATGAGCATAAAACAATTTCTCCTTAAAAATAATTGTTGTTTTTTATGGATACTGAATATAAATAAAAGACATCTTACAGCATTTTAAAAAATACTGCACTCAGATACAAGAACATACATGTCGATTTCGATTGGTCTGACCAATCATCAGGCTCAGTGAAAGAGTGAGTCTCGATCGTCATTTTCCATCTTTGATGTACATAAATCGTCTTTTATGTAAGTGCAATATAAGTGTAAATATATTTTAAGTGTTATAAGACATTTTTTATTTATATCCAATTTTAACTATTTTCCATAAGGTTAACATTAGGTAGGGAGCCCACATATTTTCTGCCACTGAAATGTCGGGGATTATACGGTATTATCCTGTGGATCTCAACCTCAACCATATTTAAGCCACATACCTCATACCAAGTTTAATACAGACTTGTTGAAAAATAAGCAGGATATAAAATTTTATTTATTGTCAATAAAAATTGAGTACCTACTATGTTTACCAAAAACGATAACTTGGTAACCAATGGACGTAGAGCTATGATTCAAATTACTAAATTATTTGGTTTTTTCAAGCTGAATTCATTGGTTCGAACCAGAATGTTTTACTTTTATTTTCTATGTAAGAAATAAAAAATACATTTTTGGGGTGTTTATTCCTCCTAAACCCCAATCCGATGGTCTGATCGGGTTGGTTTTTGAAATCGTCTGAATAATTACCACTTTAAACGTCTGCACCAAATTTAATTGAGATCAGACCTTTTTTATGAACTATCATGCTTAAAGACACTTATATGTATAATTAGATATATAGATTATAGATAATATATATATATTTATATACATTAAAATGAACAAATTGTGTTTTAGAGGCCCCCTAAAAAACGTTAAGATGGTATCGGGCATAGGCATTACCATGAGACTTGTAGTAATAACTTCTTCTATATAGGGGAACTACTAGCAGTAGCAGTTCCCGTGCTTCGCTCACGACAAACACTAAAGTCTATCCTTGATTTGACGAATCTGAAGGGACTAAATGAAAAAAAGTTATATCAAGGAATTTGTAATGTAGAGGTCTGTTTACGTGTTGTGGCATTGTATAGGTTTAAAAAAACAGTTAAACTCATATTACAGTCGATGGTGTAGGTTTTTTTTACAGTCATAACTCTATAACGGCAAGACCGATTTTAACCTTAAATGTGTCAATTTTAAGGTAGATGCTTATTTGCCAATATAGCTTAAAATTGTTAAATAGGATATCAATAAAGTACAATAAAGAGCTGAATGTCGGAACAGTGGCGCTGTCCGTCGACAGTGTTTCAAACTGATTCACTTAACGTATATCAATGTGTACATAACCCTCTAAGTAGGGATATTCAATGTTTTTTTCAGTTCCACCGCCATAAAGCAGAGGATAAATTAGCGCTGACGAATGGAATAGTTCAAGCTGGCTCCGTCGTCCGCGCTTCCACTCATTGTCCAAGTTTAAAAGAAGTGAGAATGTTTGTAAAATAAGAAAAAAAAACAGATTAAACATGGTCAATGATTACAGCAATATAAAACTCAACCACAAAAGGCAGCACGCCCTTCAGGCTTTAAACAATAGAGGTCGAATTAGTATAAACGCCAAATTATCGCATCAGGCATAATTACAACCCCCGCTGCCGAAATAGAGATGGTGCCATATACTGAATATATGTTTGGGTTTTAAAATTAAACTAAATGTAACTTTTATATAGTACATAATTATGTCCCATAAAATAAATCAACTAAAAAATCATAAAACCGTGATGAAAGAAAGCAAATTATAACCAGCTGTAACAGCGTATTTTGTACATTTGTGAAGCTAACTCCCAGCTGATTGATTGAATTAACATTGAAAATGTAAACAAAAGATCGTCCACAACACTTTTATATGGGAAAATTTGAAAACTTCGACCTCGCCAAAAACCCCTTTATACTACGAATCATGTAAAATCCTTTCTTAGCGGATGCCTACGCCCTAAGAGGAACGTCCTTGCAAAATTTCAAGGTCCTAGGTCGTATAGTTTGGGCTGTGCGATGATAGGTGAGTCGTATTTGACAAATATATAGTAGAAAGAATATGTGTGACAATATCATTTGAACCACTTATTTACACATGTGAAATTCACTAAGTGCAGGGCTGTCGCAAGTCTGCTGTAACAGGGGTATTTTATTAATGTGTGAATACTTGTTTTACTTAACAATAATAAATTATTCCTTTATTTAAAAAAAAATCATTTCAAAATATCAAAAAATATATGAAAAGCAACCTTCAGATAATATATATACCAGAAGAAGAACAAGATGTTTGTGATGTTTGTGTTTGTTATACAATCTGGTTAAAATAAACTAGAGCATAAAGTTATAAACCAATACATATCCTAAGATTTGAAAATCTCAAGCGCTAAATTCTTTGTAGAGAATCAAATCCCAGACAACATTTTCAATCCCGAGTATCATTTTTTTATTTTGTATTTTTCTGGTGCCAAGAGTTTTTTTTCATTACTTTTGGTGTGTTTTGTTTTGTTCTTGTGTGCTTTTGCTGAGACTCGGAGGCTAATTCATTTTTGTGGTTTGTTTGTTTGTGAGCGTTTTGTGCTTCGCTCAATTTCGATTGCTTTTCGCAGACGGACACCATTTTGTGTCCTGCATGCGTGAACTGCTAATCCGTATTTTGTTGCGCGCAAACTGTGATCCTGGGATAAATCCTGGGATTGACCTAAGTTTGTGTTTGCTGATACCAGAAGAAAGGTAGTATAGTTTGGCATACTACCCATCACAGTATTGTAGATAAAACTGTTTTTGTTTCATTACTTAGCCTACCATATAAACTTTAAATTTTTCTCAAAATAACAATAATAAGAATGTTTAAAATATATACTATATGAATGGCCTCATCTTAAACCACTGAATAATAGATGACAGGTAAATGATAATGGAACATATTATCCTGTATGACAATAATACCCCGTTTGCAGCAGACCTGCATATCAGCGAGTTTTAAATGTGTAAAAAATTATTCAGATAAAGCTAATTTTTACTTAAATTACAGTATGTCATGTCAAGTTAAATCGAGTACATTCATAAGATCTACAATCAAGTTTTTAATATCCTATCTCCTATAGTCTTATAAGAGCAATGTTATCGTCCGTGCGTGTTTGTTTGCTTGCTTGCTTGTTTGCACAATTATCTCTAAATTATCTCCGAGGATTTCCTTCAAAGTCTTGAAATAAGTAATTTATGACTCGAAAACGTTTTCTATGCAGACTACTTGGCCAAAGAAAAAATAATAAAGTAATAAAATGAATTTTAAAGTAGTAAAATTTTAACATTGGCCTTATGAGTTGTCGTGATAGCAACGAAATAAACAAGGCAAGTGTAAACAAATGAAGTAATCATTACAGATGTTTGGAAACAACAGTCATCTAGGACAAATACAGTGTTAGGGATAATAATTGCTTGAAGTAATAAAAAGGTTTTTATTTATCAATTTGATGACACTGAAATATTTGATGGTAATTGGACGAACTGGTAATCATAAAAATACCGAGCAAGGCTCGGTCCACCAGGTACTATTCTCTATATTGGGGACTACAGGGGAAATCAGTTATACACAGGGCCGGCTCAAGAGTTTTTGGCGCCCTAGGCAAGACTATTGTCCGGCGCGCCCCGCTTCAAATAAAAAAAAAACAAGATTAAACAAAAATACTGCTATAGCTGTTAATTTTCAGCCGTATGTTTTTACTTAATTTCATTGAGAGAAGATCGAAGCACATTGAAAATTCCAATGTCATGATGCCATTTGAAAAATTAATCTCATAAAATTAGGCTCGACAGATTTTTATGGAGTTGATTTTTTGAAAAAAGAAGGAAAAACTCGTATTTTATGTACTTAGTTTAGATACTTTAAGGTGCTGTTTAATAAATAATTTATGATTTAGAGAAAATAATGCATTAAATGTATAATTTAACAATTAATTAAAACACATAGGTAAAGACTATTATGAACAAAGTTGTAAAAACAAAAATATGTTCTTTTGACAAGAAGTGCCTTGCTAACTTGGAGATTTCCCCCTGTTGATCCGTATTCTGTTGTTAATTTCTAATGTCAATTTTGGTGTACAAAACTGGCCCGACTCACGTATGTTTGCAGTTTGGCTAAAAGTATAAACTCTAACTACATAACGACGAGGGCGCCAAGAGAACGTATAATGACGGGTGCTAATTATTGGTATAATTATAGTTGATTAAAGAGCAGATTGGGGGTTTTCACGACTGGTGATAAGTTTTTAAGTGATTTGAAGAATAACTACACGACCAGAGCATGTAAACGCTCCTGAATTATAAACTCATAATTTAAACCCAGAAATTAAGTCCATTATTGACGTTCATGTTTATTATTTTATTTTTGCGTCTTGCTAATTTTACAAACGCGATCATCCATCCAGCCCTCCCTTTGGCGCCCCTCAAGCCCTGACGCCCTAGGCGGTTGCCTAGTTCGCCTATATGGTAGAGCCGGCCCTGGTTATACAGGTTTGTAAAAATAATCTATTTATACAGAGTACAGTAAACATATTTTTAGTCTTTAATCCAGTAGACCTCAACTAGAGGAAGCTAGATGCTTATGCTTATGTTCAGTCGCTCATTGAGGGGGATAATTGCTTGGGGCTGTGCATATAGTAGCACTTTGCAACCTCTCACGCAGAAGGCTATAATTAAAGCTGCCCTGAGCAGGTGTCGACGCTACCCTTCGGATGCTCTGTTTACTGAAATGAGCGTTCTCGACGTCAAACAGCTTTTCATCAGATCACTGGCACTGTACATTTACAAACACTTTAATGACTTGCTTGAACGCTCATTACACGACTATAGAACAAGACATGCACTGGGGGTGGGAGTTCGCTTACCGAGACTTACAAGAACCTTTTCTACAACTAATTTTTACTATGTTGCTCACACATTGTACCATAATTTACCCCAACATTTACGGAACTACGTATGTTCTGTGACGGTGTACAAAAAAATATTACAGAAATGGCTCACAGACATTGGGAGACAGGGTTCCGAACGGATCTTGTTTTCAATTTACAGACAACGATTTTTCCAGCTGTCGGTATGAGTGACTGCGTGTTTGTTGTTGAGTGTTAAGTGTGAGAGAATGGTATAGTGTGTGTGTAGTCATGTTTTTTGTGTGGGGGGGGGTCAGTCCGTCCGTCATTGCCAATGTTTTCCTCCCAGCGCAATAAGTTTTTCTTTGATTTTTTTTGTATTTTTTCCTCTTTAATAATTAAATATCAAATAATCAGCTCCTTCCTTAACGACTCATTTCCACACACGGGTATTCCTTTGTGGAAATTAATTTCGCAATACATGTATATTTTTAAGTTGATTTATTTTGTAAATAATTGTATTTATTTTGTACACTCAAGCTTCCTGATTTGTAAAGTTTTTTGTGCGAAATAAATAATTTTGAATTTGAATTTGAATTTGATTGCAAGTTTCATAAGGATATGTTACGTAATAAGTGAGATAAACAATTTTTTTCTTTCCTATTAGGTTAAGATGGATGCTGAGTTTACTGCTATCTCGAGACCCATTTGTACATTACGTATTTTATCAGCTTGAAGGTTCCAACTTTTTATTTTTTTTACATCTCAAGACCGAAAATGTAAAAGATTGTACATCATCCCGTTATAATTCAGTCTAATTTCAGTCTTATTCATTATTATGTTGTTTTCAATTAAAATTGACAATCTTTGTTTTCTCAACATTAGCAGGTTTGTATAATTTAAATATTGAACAATTTAATAAAAAAGTGTATAGGCCTATATGCTTGATCCTCCAAATTTTCTATTGATTTTACTGAAATTTTGAAGTTTATATAATTTTTTGCATGCACATCTTTACACCCTACTATAACTCTATCATTCCCTTCCACTTCCCTCCCTTCATATCCCTTAGCCTTAGCGTAATGGAGAATGCAAACACTCCCCAATCCTTTCAAAGGTTAAAAAAATAATTTAATTTAATGAATGAAATTAAATAGTCCTTCAAACTTTGCTTTCCTTGAAAAATGACCAAATAAGGATATTGATGAGCAGAATTTGAATAATGAGACATCAAACATTTGCCCAATGAAATTTTCAAACATTTCATTCTGAGATAACCATAATCAAGCGACCTCGTATGTTTGATCGAGACAAGGAGACGAGGAACCCGACAGGTAACGTGGTCTTATGAGAAATAAACATTTACACAGGATCAGCATAGGAGCTAGGAATTCCAAAACCGCATTTCAACATTTTGTTCATGAAAACTCACTCCTGTCACCTCAGCAGAGTTTGTTGAAAATTTTGCAGTAGGGTGGGTGCACCAGGAATGACACCCCCCAGTGAATTACCGTTTTGCTAGAAAGAACTTGTACTAAGGACTTCATTTAGGTTAGCTAATTATAAATAAGTGTAAAATCGGCCTTTGAATATTTTTGAACGTTTATCTTTAATTGGTTTAAAATTTGTGGAGTCGAAAATACTTTTTAAACGTATTTAATATTGAGTGTCCAACTATCTTTTTTTTTAAATAATAATCTTCCACTTTGATGTTCCCTGCTACAACGACTGTCTCTGCAAGGCTTGGTTGGATTTACACTCATTCTGTGTTCAATGAACGTTTAAAAAATATTTTAAAATTAAATAATAGGTAACATACTAGTCTACAATTTAAAATCAATTATATTGATCTGCATATTACTGTATAATAAATTATTATACTGAGGGCGGTCATAAACTGGAACGTAACTTGGGTAAAAACCAGTGAATGACCAGGGAAAAAATCGTGGTCATTCACAGGAACAAGGTCGGCCATTTACTAGCTATGTTCTATACTCTCAGCTGTGTTTATTCTTATTCATTGTTGTCAGCTATTATTCTCACTTTTTTGACAATTTTTCATTGGTTACAAGATCGGTCGTTCACTGGTGCAGACCCGGTCATTCGCTGGAGCGTTGGCATAGTTGTCTTTTAATTAATTAATTAATTAGTCATTCAATAAGTAATCAATTCAACTAATATATCTTAATCTTTAAACACTAGATGAGCTTTGTACAGTAAAATGTATAACTGTGACTATGAAATAAGGCAGAGAGGTCAACTTAACATGATATGTCGTCCTTAATCGTTCATTCACTGGTGCACCTACCCTATATTAAATCTTTAAGGTACCAAAAAACCAAAGCAAATTCCATGAATAAAAATGCCCATTGTCAGGTGCGCGAGAGACGACGACGCTGTCGCGGCGGTGGCGGCGGCGGCGGCGGCTGTTGGTCAGCCTGCGACTTTCTCTCCTCCCCCCTCGCGGGAAACCTGTCCGATCAGTGCCGGAGTGGCGGGGAACTGAGACTCGGAGGCTATCCGACATTATCACAAAAACCCGTTCTCGACGCGTCAAATACTTTCCATCTCTTCCGCTTCGTTCTATTTCGATTGCTTTTTCGTTCCGTCGAGTTTGCAAGCTCGAAGCCGATCGGTTTTGCGCGCAGTTATGGTAAACTGACACGAGGCGCCGGGCTGTGGATTGTTTGTTTTGTGATCGTTTTGTGCGATTGTATTTGTTGATAAGCCGTCAGTTGGTTGGATTGACGAGGTGACGCAATGGATTCCGAGGCGCACAACGAGAGGATTCGCAAGATGTTCAGCTGGAGCAGCAGCATAACGTGAGTGTTCTGGCTGCAATGTATCTATGTATCTGCATCGCTGCAGCACTGGCGGTTGCGCGGGCTGACGCCTCTCTTGCATGTGAAACTGTTAAAACATGAAAGGAGATTTACTAATTACGCAACTAAATTCTTAATCCGTAACAAATAATTAAAAAACAACTACATAAATTATTCTACTATCTTAATAGGCCATTCTAATACTTGTTCATTCCAGTGTGAACTTTCCTCTGCTCAAGTTGTGCAGATAAGTCGTTCGATACGGGCTACAAAAACTTAAAGAAACATATTTATGAGATTTGAAATGCATTGAAGATTCATTAAGATTATAGCTCTTAAAGATGGAAAAATTGTGATGTTAACTATTGCGCCGTACTTATTTTTAAAGTACGTTCCATGCCTCGAAAAATAACTGTACAGAACATGCTCCCATGCACGTCAAAAACGAGGATGCCGGTACTTCTCAACTTAAAATTGGTACTTATTACCGAGAAGAGGGTGGCTGACCTAAAAACGCAGAAAAAACATTTAATTCGCAAGACCAAAGATAGTGTTAAAATCAAGTATTTTTATTATTTCAGGCTTCAAAAACAGAGAATTGTCTATCATAATTTGCGCTGGTGAAATCAGTGTGTTTTAACATCCTTAATTGCTCTAAAAGCCGAACTGTGTGTTTTCTACATGCAACTGCCACCTTGCGCATTTGACGAAACCGGACACTTTCTAATGTGTCCTGGTTTGACTTCTTGTAAACCTTTTAAAAACCGGGTATTTTTGTATTTGTCACAACCCCATTTTTAATTCTAAAGGATCGTCTCATATAACATTACATTACATTACCATTATGACGCCGACCAAGGCCAAGGGCATTAAGGGGTATTTGAAGGCGAATATGAGTGAAGGATTAATGTAGGATTATTGTGGCGCGATCTTGTAGTCTTGTTATACTGACTAAGGCCGACTGTTCCTTAGACAAGACTGTTAATCAATAGCCAAACAGCCTATGGTAACACAAACAATGAATATTCATTTGTTAAAGGAGTTTAGTATGGGGTAGTTCGGGTGATCGTGAGGGATATCAAATAGAAAACTTTTATTAGGGAGAAATCAGACTCAATAATGTATAATTCTAGACTAAATGCCCTTAAAAACATAGAAAGCCCTACTTTAAAAAAAAACTAGCTAAGAAGATTCTGTTTTTAAACGGGGATTAGGCTAATTCGTTTGTAATTTGTTAAAATTGTTCTGGTTGGTTGATTGATGGATGATTTGCAATTGACATGCTAAATACCTTATTTGTAAAGTGTCTCCTAACTGTCATAACTTTGAAAACAATTAAAAATAGTTTAATCATTAATTAAAATTATAAATGAATTAATTTTTGGACCCGTTCTGAATTTTGTTTCGCACACATAAACTGAAGTCTGAAAATATAAGGATATTCATAGTATTAAAATTGCTAAGGCTTGAATATGACTTAAAATTACTTTTGCTGTCAACGAATCTAATTAGAATGGAATGCCTTGAAAAACGGTTTCGTTGCCTCTAGGGGCAGACCGAGTGAAACCCTGCCGTTCACCTCCTTCCAGCCTCGGAATATTCCCACCCCGATATACCAATTCTTATGGCTTAGTGAGGGTGTTAATGGCCCGGTTTTATTTACCAATAATAAATCTAAAGGTACTCGTTGTTTTGTTTATCCGGAATTATTTTGCACCGCTCTCAACTTCAAGGTACATTAACCTATTGTAGTTGTTTAAGGCCCCTTTCACAGCACGAAGGGTCTTCAAGCCCTTATACCTTGCTGACATTATCGAAACCACAGGACGATAATATCTCATATTTCGCGTTTCCTGTATGAGGTGAACGTTGAATTGTTCGTTTGAACAATTTAGTGATTGCGTGAGTAGTGTTCATCGGTGGGTTTGATGCTGCTGTTGCCAAGCGTCAAGGATTCGGGGAGACGGACTCAAGGAACGAGAGGTACCCTTATTTTTTGTGCCAGAGGGTCATAAATCTTACAGAACCTCTGGCCTGGACCGTGGGCACGAGGGCTGGAACAACCCAGAGAGAGGAGACTCACAGAGAGAGGAAGGGGGAGGGGCGCTGGGGTACGTGAGAAGACGCTAGAATGCTGACCGGATTAGCTAGCTGAGTTCC